>OY757933.1:32070279-32192779 GCA_963585895.1 Sepioteuthis lessoniana | reverse complement strand
AACGTGAGCAGGACTCAAAATAAACTTTCACAAGATAAAGAAAAAGAAAAAAAAATTTTTCCAAAAAATGGAGGGGAAAAACTTGAATAGAATTAATTAATCTCTAAAATGTTTACCAGAAGAGACACTCCATAAGCTGACAACAGGATTTCCAATGGCTTACCAGACAAAAATTAATGCTATTCAATGAAAAATAAAATTGAATGAGTCAGACAATCTCGGTGAAGCAGGTAGCAGGTAAAAAATAGTTTTAGAACATGGCTTACTCAGAAAAATTGTAAATGATTATATGATGTGTCTGTCCTCAGAAAAACAGACTTCTCATTTGCTTATATTATTATCATTATTTGTGGGAAAAGTGATCCACTGAGAACTGTGCAAGAAACTGAAGTTTGACCTTGCTGACAAATTGTATATTCACAACAAGAATCTGTCATAGAAAATAAAATATTTGAAATTCTCTGAGATTTTGAGATACAGATGAGCCGAGTTCAAACTCTGTACAAACCTGTGAGCATTTCACTTTGCACTAATGCCCTTTGGGAAGGGCATGAATCTGTTTCTTCTTCTCCCAGCAGCTACTCATAAACTGAAGGGCAGATTGAGCTCTTTAGTTTTGGTACAGCAACTGGTCCAGATGAAAGAAAACTCTAAATACAAAACCAACTATAATCTGCTGAAAAAATTGACCTTGTGTGACACCCTGCTCATATAGATAAAAACAGATGCCCCAATCCAAGCCAGAAGACCAGATCTAGTTTTAATAATTATAACAATAATAATCCCAGAGATGACATAGACAAACTATATGTGTCAAGAAAAGGAGGAAGAGGACTCGCCAGTATTGAAGATAGCGTTGATGCCTTGATACAACTTGAAGACTACATAAAAAAGAGCAAAGAAAGATTAATTACAGCAATTAGATACAACACAAACAACACAAGGATCAACAGAACAACAATAACTAGAAAACAAAAATGGGAAGAAAAGCAATTGTATGGGTATTTCAAACGGCAAACAAGAGAAAACTCATACAAGAAAACTTGAACATTACTAAGAAATGAAACCTTAAGAGAGAAACTAGATCTCTCCTATTAGCAGCACAAAGCAACACCATAAGGACCAACTATGTTAAAGCAAAACTAGATAACACGTAACAAAATAATAAATGTGAGTTATGTGATGATAGAGATGAAATGATCAATTATATAATAAGTGAATGCAGAAAATTAGCTTAAAAAGAGTATAAGACTAGATACAACTGGGTGGGAAAGGTGATCCACTGGGAATTGTGCAAGAAATCTAAATTTGATTATATGAACAAGTGGTATATGCACAACTCAGAATCCTTCCTAAATAATGATCGGCACAAACTTCTTTGGGATTTTGAAATACAAATAAATCACCTAATCTTGGCAAGACGACCAGATCTAGTGAGAGTCAACAAAAAAAAGAAAACCAGCTGAATATTAGACTTTGCCATCTTAGCAGACCACAGAATAAGACTAAAAGAAAGTAAAAAGAGTCTTAAATATCTAGACTTTACCAGAGAAGTAAAAACTCATAGAACATGAAGGTGATGGTGATACCAATTGAATTTGGGGCACTTGGAACAATCCCCAAAGGATTAGTAAAGGAACTGGAAGACTTGGAAATAAGGGGACAAGTGGAGATCATCCATCCTACAGCATTACTAAGAAGAGTTCTGGAGACTTGAGGAAACTTTCTGTCACTTACACTCCAGAAAGAAACTATCAGCTAATACTGGTGTGAAAAACTCTCAAAAGTAAAGTATCAATAATAACAAAGACTTAATTGTGTCAGGGCAAAAACTGATGATATGCAGAATAGCAAGTGTAGGCTATGTGGTAAGAGAGATGAAACAGTTAATCACATAATAAGCAAATGCAGCAAACTGGCACAAAAGGAATGCAAGAACAAGCATGATTGGGGTGGAGAAGGTAATCCACTGGAAATTGTGCAAAAAAATGAAATTTCACAATATTGACAAATGGTATGTCCAAGAAAATGAGATGCATCCAATTCCCTGGGATATTGATTGGTAGGTTGGGTTTTTGGTTTTATAAAATATCAACTCTTTTCAGGTCATTTAACATTGAATTAAGTCATTTTGATGAAAGTTTCAAACAATTCAGTTTAGTATGAGTATAGTGGCTATATGTGGGGTCCAAAAGCAGGACGACCAGCTCGAACTTACATACAGCAGCTATGTGAGGACACAGGATGTAACCCTGAAGACCTGCCGGAGGCAGGGAGAAGTGGCGAGAGAGGGTCAGGGATATCCGTGCTGGCGGCTCGACATGATGATGATGATGATTATAATTTTTTTGCTTACACACAGTTAAATGTCAAAACAGTTCTATTTCAAAGAATTTAGTTTAGCATAAGTACACAGTTTAGTTCTATTTGATTCATAGTTAGGACCCTATCAAGTACTACCACTCCAGGCCAGAGTGGACCTGGGAGCAATGGCAATAAAAGGGTCTTCTACATTCCCAAAAGCTCCAGCATTACTGGAACCTTACCATCAGATTGTTTAGTGTCATATCCAGGACACTCATTGGGGGAGTCTTACCCCTCTGCAGAGATGCAATTAGTGTATTCTATAGCCCCAACTGACTGGGCCATGGGATATTGAGACGCAAACCAATCACCTTATTCTGACCAGAAGACTAGACCTAGTGTTGATTAATAAGAAAAATATAACATGTCATCTGATGAGAAAGGTATTGAACCCTCTTATCCTCCAATATATGGATTAAATAGCATCACTGCAGTTTTGCCATTCCAGTGGACCATAGAGCGAAAATTAAGAGAAAGGGAGAAGCTAGAAAAAGACCTAGACCTTGCTAGAAAGCTGAAAAATCTGCAGAAAGTGATAGTGATAAAAATTATGGCTGGAGCCCTTTGAATGGTTCCCAAGAACCTATAAAAAGACTGGATGAACTGGAAATCAGAAGAAGAATCAAGACCATCCAGACCACCACACTATCAAAATCAGCTAGGATACTTAAAAGAGTCTTGGAGATTTAAGGATACTTGCTATCCCTCAGACTTCAGTGAAAAAACTGCTAATTAAAACTGGTGTGAGAAACTAATCATAATAATAGTGATGACAAATGTTGCATGAATAACATTATCATTCATGAAGAAATACTCTTAACATTATTTTTTAATAAAAAGTAAATTTTCTTTTAAACATAAAGATACCAGGATTTTATTATTTCTAGTGAAACATTATACAATCTGTCATGTGGTCTACCACTGAAAGGAGAGAAATAAGAAATTTCCCCTACCCCTCCGTGTTTGAATTAACAGGCCGCCAAAGACTGACCGTTAAAAGGAGGAATAAGGAATGTAGATCAATTCCTCGCGGCCGAAGTAACAAATCCAGGTCAGAATGAAAGCCAACAGGTGTTTGCACTCTGTGACTGGATGGATAAAGAAGGGGATATACTGGATAGAGATAGTAGTCCAAATGAATCGCCTGACAGGGTGAAGGAAGAAGAAAGAGGCCGAATGATTGGCCAGAACCCGAAAGCGGAAGTAGCACCCTTTTCGTCAGTGGAAATAGGGATAAAGAATTTAGTTTTGAGGATAGAGGTCGCTGTGAGAGGATGCGGGATCTGATGCCAAACTCTGGACAAAGAAGCAGAGCCGGAGTTTTCAGGACGGAGGTTGCCGTGAACGGACGGGCGAATCTCATGCCAAACTCCGGGCGAAGAAGCAGAACCGGGTTTCAGGATAGCAGTTGGAGTGACCGGATGTATTGAAACTGCCGCAGAAATTCTGGGGAAAAGCGGAAAGAATGTTGGACAAGAAGATAACCGATACCTTCAAGCTAAGCTGTATAAAATCCTGCTAGCCTGTAAAAGAGAAAATACTCTCAGAAGGAACCCGTCGAAAAGCTAAATAAACCTTAAGACTGTTTTCTCCCTCCACCCTTCCTAAGTATTGCAATTACATACTCTCTCTCAATTTAAAGAAGGAAGAAAGAAAAGAATAAGGAAGAAAGACATTTGTATTTTGATATTATCCGCTGATAATATAGCCGACACGTTAAATATATGGACCGCATGTATTAAAAACATTGTTATATTCTATATCTCTCCTCGTGTCGAAAATTTATTCGTTGTGTTGTTTGCCAATTGAGTTGCCTTCTTTTTGCATGTTCCTTTTCAGCTTCATTCGCCTCAATTTATTCTCGCTAAATGTCCTATTCGCCTTTTAAAAATATTACATGGGAAACTGGAATTGTCGACTACGATAAATAATATTATTATATCTAAACCTAGAGGCCCATATCTTCTATTATCCTTGGGGTAGGAAGACGAAGTGGTCTGGTGGGTGGGTGTAACGTGAAAAATGGAAACCCCTCGAGAGCGGCGGTCAGTCTAGCCCCAAATTAACCCCCAAATTATCTGCCAGTTCCCATATGCTCGAGAAAGGACTCTTAACTAGGACTTATTCTGTGAGGGATCAAGTTCTAGACTGCCCCGACTTCACATGTGCGAAAAATAAACTCCCGTCCAGGGATAAATATTTTATGCCGTGTCACAAATCAAAATGGATATGATTAGTTTTTATTCATTACCAAACTTTGCAGTATTGAAACTAACAAAAAGTAAAAATTACATAAATATACATTATTTGCATAGCACTAATACGCTTGGGAAAGGTATGAATGAAGTGCTCGTGGTGTAATGTTATCATCGTAGGAAATGGACATGGTGACATGAGTTCAAATCCTGGACGAGACTGATTGCATTTCACATAGCACTAATACCCTTGGGAAAGGTATGAATCCAATTATTCTCCCTCCAGCTATGGGTAAATAGTCGGGTAGACTAGGTTCTTCAGCTTTGGTGAGGCAACTAGTCTAGGAGAAGGAAAATTCTGAATTGAAACCTGTTAAACTCCGTTTAAAAATTGACCTTGTGTCATATCCTGCCTGAGCAGAGGGGTTGGTAAATATGATAAATATACATTATTTGGGTACTTACTTTTGGACTTCAACAAATTCATACTTTTGGTTACTGGTTTCACTACAGTAGAGTTTGGTAATAAATAATACCTAATAATATGTTTGGATTGAATAATATTTCATTTGAAACAAATTCCTGGTACCTTTGCTTTTGAAAAAAAATACTTTTTATAAGATTCTTGGATAGACTGATTAATTGATTGATTTTAAAATCATGTCAACCCATCTAAGGTTATTTTATGCCTAGAGGTTAGGGAATCATGTTCATATTTACATTTTTTTTTGTTTAGTTATTTCTTAAGAAACTTTTTTTGCACATGGTCCAATCGAATATGAAAATTTTCAAACAGTTTGACCCATAGATATGACCCTTATCAGTATAACTACATTAGTTCAGAGTGGATCTGGGAACAATTGCAATGGAGAGGTACTCCACTTCCCAGATTTCTGGGAATGGAAGCTTACCATCAGATGTATGTTATTGTCATATCCAAGACACCTCTTGTCTTTGATGGGGGTTCTACCCTTCAGCAGGAGATACAGTCATTACATTCTAAGCCTAGTCCAGTCAGCTGGGGCTGTAGAATACACCGACTGCTTCTCTGCAGCGAGGTAAGACTCCCCCAACAAGTGTCCTGGATATGACACTAAAACAATCCAATGGTGAGGTTCCA
The DNA here is from genome assembly GCA_963585895.1 of Sepioteuthis lessoniana. NCBI lineage: Eukaryota > Metazoa > Mollusca > Cephalopoda > Myopsida > Loliginidae > Sepioteuthis > Sepioteuthis lessoniana. The sequence goes on along the minus strand of OY757933.1, from coordinate 32,187,100 downwards.
GTAATGCTGGAGCTTTGGGGAATGCAGATCACCCCTTCATTCTGGCCCACAGTGGTAGCACCTGATAAGGTCCTATTAATGGGTTAAATAGAACTAAACTGCGTAATTATGCTAAAATGAATTACTTGGAAAAGAACTGTTTTGATATTTAAACTGTGTACTTATGCTAAACTGAATTGTTTGAAATAGAACTGTTTTGACATTTAACTGTATGTAAACAAAAACTATACTAAGACTAAACAGAATTGTTCAAAATAGAACTATCTATAAAAATGGATTTGGCATTAAATAACCTACAATTGTTGATATGCCATAAAACGAAACGAAACCAAACATTCTAAGCCCTGCCAATAAGGCCCAAAGATTGTGAGAGATATATTTATTTATAGGCAATATTATATGTAACAAATAAATTGTTGGAAAGAAATATATGGGACTGGATATAGTAATATTTTATGGCCAACTCTTCTGCATTTCCAAGTGGGAAATTGCAAGTCTCAGATTAAGGTTGTTTTTTGCTATTTTTGATGGCTGTTATGAATTTTACAGGGGAAAAATTATTTGCAGGTAGAAGAAAAAAAGAAAAAGAAATAAACCAAACAACTGCCTAAATCTTGTCCTGACATCATTTCTGCAAAACTGCCCAGACAATGTTGGATCATGAAATGAGGAAAATTTTCTAAAATCTTTCTGGTAAAAAATGATTTATTTTTAATTTAGCCTGATCAGATATTCCACAAGAAAAAATTAGGTTATTTGGTTTAATGGCATATCAACCCTTGATGGTTATTTTTGTAACCTACAAAAGGTTACTGAATGAGTAATAACCAAAACGGAGGTTGGAAATGAAATGGAAATCTTTATAACATTAACAAAATACAATACTAGTAGTGGGGACTACTTGGTACATTTTCCCTACGTCCCACTAACCAGACGAGTTTGGCACAAGACTTTTTTTAAGTGGGTCCGGGCACAGGGACATAGCCAAGACACGCCTGGCGATTTTAAAAATGTTTCAGGGCCCATTGGCATTCTCTTAAAAAGGGATGCCTCAGGCTCCAGACAATAAACCTAGCATCTCCAAGGAGAGTTAGAGCAGGAGGGAACAGCCCCCTGAGATTCAAGGAGGGTCAGCCGCATGACACGAATGCTGGGCTTCCCCAACATCCACATCAGGAAGCCTCAACTAAGTGAAACACCACTGCCAAAGACAGAATATTTTTACCCACTCACAATAGTGTCCAATGTATTTATAAGGCATGGGACATACCCATTAATGTTCATAGGTAGGGTATATAACAGTTATTCAATGCCAAATCCTATTTATACATATATTTGTACATAACATATTTTAAATGAGCCTGAGCCCATTTGTTTGCACATACTCAAATGATTTTGAGTATTACAATTTATTGTTTGCACACAATTAAATGGTTTCAAGTATTGCTATCTAACACTAATATTTCTATTTGCATGCAGTTAAATGGTTTCAAGCATTGAGATCTAATACTTATAATTATATTTAATATTAAAGAATTATTTACGCGATTATATGGTTTTCACATAAAGTAAATGATAAAGTAGTTCTGTTTGATTCATAGATAGTGTTGTATAGTCACCACAATGACCATGACTAACTATACAAACACATAATACATATACATCTACATATGCATGCACATCTGTATTCGGAACATAACAACGACACAATAAAGAAAACACAGTTCTTAGAAAAATATACCTCTCACTTTATTTGTGTGAGAGGGAGTTGGAGACCAAACAGAACTGCAACATATTGACCTCTTCACTCTTATGGCCATCAGCATTTCTTTCCCGTTCTCCTGGGCTGCTCAACCAAGGGCCTGGGGCCCAGCCTCTCTGGGTGCTGGTTTTCTCTACCGCATCTTATCTCCAACTCGTCTGATCCCCAAAAACTCCTTAATCGGGGGCCTGAGGGCTCCCTCTGCTGAGTGCTGGCTTTCTCTACCATATCTTGTCTCCAAACTGGTCTGGTCTCTAAACTAACTGACTTCCTGTCTTCACCGAGTTATATAATTGTTCAACGCCCACTCAATCTCCCATCACAACTGGCCATTGGAATATGCACTTCCACCGTCTTTGGAATGGCACTTTGATCGTCATCAAGCAGAAATAACCGTCATGCAGTTCACAGGTCACTCTCTTCAGTTTGTGACTGTACCGTGAGATTTTAAACCTGTCCCATATTGTCAGCCAAGCTCGCCCACTCCAATGGAATATGCACTTCCGCCGTCTTTGGAATGGCATGTTTGGCAGGGTCGGAGGTCAATATACAACAATCAGATTCTCACAGGTACTACTACTCTGCAAATTATTTGTATTAGATAGGAATACTTAAAACCATAAGTTCAACTGAGTTTTATTTAGAAAGGGTTTATCTGTCCTCAAAAAGTTTGATGTACTGTTATGAAATTTGTTATGCATACATATTGGCATTAAATAACCCATAAGGAGTTGGTATGCTGTTAAATGAATAAGCCAAACCATACCAAACCTCTCACCTCTTCTCTTTTTTCTTTCTCTTCCCTTCTCCTTTATCTCTCTTTTCTTCTCAATTATAATTACATATTTAAAAATGAATCAAATTTTGACATTAAATAACCCATAAGGACTTGATGTGTCATTAAACCAATGAACCAAACTTTTCTCTCTTCTCTTCTCTTCTTTCTCTGTTGCTCTCTTTCTCTGTGTATGTGTGTGTGTGTGTGTGTGTCTTTCTAGCTCTATCTCTTTTCCTACTTCTTTTTCTCTTGCCTTCTCCTCAATTATAATTCAATATTCAGAAATGAATCAAATTTTGGCATTAAATAACCCATAAGGATTGATCTGCCATTTAAACAATAAACCAAACTTTTCTCTTCTCCTCTCTATATCTTTTTCTCCTCTCTTCTATTTTTCTCTTCTTCTCATTATAAGTAAAAATTTATAAATGAATCAAATTTTGGCATTAAATAACCCATAAGGAGTTGATTTGCTTTTAAACAAATTACACAAGCTAGACCAAACCTAAAGGTTTCAGTGATTTTTTTTCCATGGGTAAATAGGGGCTTGATCAAAATAAGATCTCTAACAATAAACTCACATGTTATGGGGGATATAGTATATGCTGATTGCATCCTCTGCAGAGGGGTTAAGACCCCACCACCTCCACCCCCAAAAAAAGAGAGTGTCCTTTTTATGACTACAGATTGTATTTGGGGGTGGGGTGAGGATTCATTTCTGGATCTTTGGGGAGTGTGAAGTACCCTTTCCCTGTCATAACTGCCTGGCCGACTCGGATTGAAAAGAAATTAGATTAAAAACATGAGAAGTTTTGTTCAGTGAATCTGAGACAAACTGTGGTGCTCTGTTATCAGCTCATCTAGACAGTGTGTCTAATCCTCTATAAGCCATCACCACTTTGAACAAAATCACCTGCATAGATAGTTCAATGCTTTGCATTTTTAACTGAACATAAATAGATAGGGTGAAATATTGCTTTACAAGTTGGCAATAGGAAGCACTGTTTAAAGAAGCATCTTTTTCAAGGAAATCAATAATGATGGGTCTTTTCATATCTCAGAATGCTGTCAGCATGACCTTTACTGACTGCTGTGCCAGGAGCTTTTCTTTTACTGGAGAGTCCATGGACTGTTCTTTTTAACTCAGACTCATAGTAGCAATCTCATGTTTAGCCAATTTGTACAGATTTTTGACTAAAACAAACTTCTCTGTACACACTACACATTCTTCGGTAAATTTCACATGGTTTGTACTTCTCAGCAACCAAATATTTAATGACAGGCCTCTGTTCAAGCCTAACAGCACTCTGCTTGATTTGCTGTTGTTTTAAATTGCTTCAAAAGAAATATTTTTGTGAGATTAAAATAATTTTAGATATTACCAATTTCCAAACAACACAGAAGAAAATTGTGATAAAGACCTTATTTTGTTTTTTCAAAAAAAATTCCCCTTATTTATTTAATGACCTTTGTATATCAAGACTGACAGGAGAGTCCATTATATACAAACAAGGATTTTTTGAGTTAAGTGGGAAAGGTATCTCTCATTTCTGCAGCTATAAGTAAAATAGTAAAGCTGACCATGTTCTCTCATTTTGGTTAAGTCAACCTATCAAGGAGACAAAAAGAGTGAAATCAAAATCTGGCGAGTGTCTTTTGGGGTATTTTTCTACTGTTATAAGCTCATCAAAAAAGTGTGACTATTTCTACAGAAGACTTCCACTCTAATAAACAAATCATGTGCAGTTTATTTTCTAAACTTCAGTTAAACAAATGATTTTCATTGATGCTTAAAGAGGAACATTATTACATGTAGAAGTATTAGCTGATGTTTAAAAAGCTTTTTAATATTATCATTATCTAAGTTTGACTTTATTATTGTATCTGCATGATAAGGACAATGATTGGAGAAGAAAGAGCTGTATCCCTCACAGCTTTCTTTTGAACAATTCTGTGATTGCAATGCCAGTTCATTTGTTCATATCTTTAACTGAAACCTTAAGCAACCAAGCATGATAGGAGAGCCTTATTGTGCTCCTTGTAATTTTGGTGATTTTGATGCTAATAATAAGGTGGCAATAAAGAGCAATCAAGTAAAGTTGGCGACCATAGTCAAAGATGACCAGAAGGCTCTCTTTTCATTAGCTGCTACACTGATGTATAGGAAAGGGTGCTGCTCCTTTCCCTGGATTGCACTGCTTTACCCTTGATCCCTACCTTGTAATACTGAGTGTTAGGCAAGGAGGCATCAAGTGCCATTTTTGAGTCTTTAGTATGACTTAACCAGGGATTGAACCCTGGTCTCCCGGGTCATTAGTGAACACTACGCACAAGGCCAATGAACCAGCTCTTTGGCATAATGGTTAGAGTGTTTGCCAATTGTCCATAAGACCTAGGTTCAATCCCCAGTCAAGTCATACTAAAGACGCAAAAAATGGTACTTGATGCCTCCTTGCTTAATACTCAGCATTATAAGATATGGATCAAGGATAAGTGGAGCTATCCAAGGAAAGGAGTAGTGCCCTCCCCTATACCTTGGTGTAGTCACCCCCGACTATAGTCAGCCAACATACTTTCAGAGCATATGTCATATATATTATAACAAATAAAGATTGATGCTGCAATAAGATCCTAATAGAAAGAGTTTTGATAAGGCCACTAGACAAAGTGAGACAGAAATGACAGAAAAAATATTGGGAAAAAGAAAGAAATGCACCCAGAGAGTGAGGTAATGAAAGTAAATTGATAATGTAAAAGATTAAATGTTTATGTTCAAGACATTGCTTGGCCCAGTCAGCTGGGGCTGTAGAGTATACTGACTGCACTTCTGCCAAAGGGTAAGACCCCTCCAAAGAGTGTCCCGGATATGACATTCAACAATCTGATGGTGAGGTTCCAGTGATGCTTGAGCTTTTGAGAATGTGGAGTACCCCTTCATTGCTATTGCTCCAAGGTTCACTCTGGCCCAGAATGGTAGCACCTGATAGGGTCCTGTCTATTGTTTAAATAGAACAGGGTTGGTTGGTTGGGTTTTTATGGTATATCAACCTTTGTGGGTTATTTAATGCCAAATCCATTTTTATACGAATAATCAGTTCTATTTCAAACAATTTAGTTTAGCATGAGTACACAGTTTAATTGTTAAAAACATTTCTATTTCTAGCTATTCAGATTATTCAAACAGTTCTAATTCAGCTAATTCAGTTTAATATAAGTACAGATTTTGTTTACACAGTTAAATGTCAAAATAGTTCTATATTAAACATTTCAGTTCAGTGTAAGTACAGTTTCAATGTCAAAAACAGTTCCATTTCAAACAATTCAGTTAGTTCTACTTAACCCATTGATAGGGCCCTATCAGGTGCCACCATTCCAGGCCAGAGTGGACCTGGGAGCAATGGCAATGAAGGGGTGCTCCACATTCCCCAGAGCTCCAGTATCACTGGAACCTCACCATCAGATTGTTTAATGTCATATCCAGGACACTCTTTGGAGGGGTCTTACCCTTCTGCAGAAGTGCAGTCAGTGTATAGGAAAAGTAGGTTGGCTCTTACCAAGACTGGGTCTCTAACAATAAACAATAATCAGCAGGAAGCCATGTTGCTACAAGACTTAATTAATTGTACAGAATTTAAATTTCCAAAATTCAAAAGAAAAATTTAACATATTATTTATCTTATTGAAATAATTATTCATATTTAATTAATTCTTACTCATAAGATTTCTTAACAGTTCTTCAAGTTAGGATGGTAATTATGTTGCTGAATGTTTTGATTTTATCAACTGGTTCTGTAAAAGAGAATAAACCAATATAGCAGAAATGTGAGCCAAAGTTACCTGATTGACAGTTGATATTGTAAATGGGGATGTTAATATTTAAAAAGGGATTTCAAAATTCAAATATCAAGATTTTTAAATATAAATAATTCTCAGACCATATGTCAGCACATCAACCAAATGGTTCCTTTGTTTAATTGACATATCAAACTTTGTGAGTTATTTGATGACAAAGCTATCCTTTAAGGACTGCAGTGGTACTGTTTAACCCATAGTTGGAAAAGATTAGGGGGTTCAAACCTTTCCTAAGGGTATTAGTCCAAAAGTGAATGTAACAATGTCACTGGACATCAAACTTGCTTATTATGATGTCACAGTCCAGCACATTAGCCATGACATCATGAGGGCCCTACCCACTATACAAAATGGTGAGGTAGAAAACTAAAAATGGCAGATTTTTGTGGTGTTATCACTAAATGAATGTTTTTCATGTGGTTAGCAGTAGACCGCTATATCAGTGATGACCATTCATCTGAGGCAGAGAAGTAACATAAAATACAACTCGACTTTTAGCGTTAGGACTTTTCATTGCTTTATTCCCTTCATTCAGTCTCTGAAGCTGTGGAAGCATGAAGAAATGGACAGTGAACACCACAAAGTAGATTCTTCATTATTCTAGGAACAGGGTTCTTCCTACATCTTTGCTTCATATTCTTTCTCTGCTCACAGTAAATTTTCTTTTCAATCAAAAGACAAAAAGAGTCTGAATCAAAAAATTTGTAATATATATATTGCTTTTGTGGCCCAAGATTAAGGATAAAGTGGAGCAATCCAAGGAAAGAAGTAAGGCTCTCCTCTACACCTCAGTGTAGTAACTATTGAAAAGGGAGCCTTTGGGTTGCTCTCAACTACGGTCGCCAACTGTACGATATATATATATATATATAAATATATGAGGATCATTAAATAAGTTTCCAGACTTTTTTCATATGGGCACTTTTATTGATAGTACACACATGAAACTCTAGTCCCCTTCGAAGTAATCTCCTCCGGCTGCAATGCACTTGTACCGTTCCAACAACTTCTGGAAGGCTCCATGGAAGTCCTCTTGTGTGAGCATGTCAATGACCTTCATCACAGCCTCTTTCATCTCCTCAATTGTCTCATAATGACAGCCTCTGAGCTTAGGGAATAAGCAAAAGTCACAGGGAGTAAGGTCGGGACTATAAGGAGGGTGAAGAACTGTGTTGATGCTCATCTTGGTCAAATAGTCTATGACAAGGATGGAGTTGTTGACTGGTGCATTGTCCTGGTGGAAATGCCACTGACCTGATTTGAAGAGTGCTGACCTCTTCTGACAGAATCTCTTCCTGAACTCCCTTAAAACCTCAACATAGAATTCCTTATTCACTGTCTGTCCAGTGGGAACCCAGTGCATGTAGATCATGCCAGTGTTGTCAAAAAAGGGATCATCAAAAGTTTGTGGGTGGATTTGCTCTGTCTGGCCTTCTTGGGTCTGGGAGAGCCAGCATGCTTCCACTGGGAACTCTGTCTCTTGATCTCTGGGTCATAGCAGTAGATCCAGCTTTCATCTTATGGCATTTTTTCCAAGTTTAAAACAGAATTTTATTGCTTATCATTCTTCTAAAGTCCAGATTGCATTGTTGAAATTCACCAACTGTGACAATCAGGCTTTAGTAGGGTGTATTCCTATTCCTGCTGTAGCTGTTCATTTGAATCTTAAATCATAAAAATTGGTCAGTCATCTCATAAGATGTATAGCAATAACATACTGAATTTTCAAGAGTCTACAATAATTTTAAATGCCTGTAAAAAAAAGTCTGGAAACTTACTGAAGTCACCATGTATATATATACACATACATGCATACATATACATATATATAAATATATATAGAGAGATATATTGGGATTCCAAGAACATCCCACCATCACTTCGACCTCAAATGGTGACACTTTTAAATTGTGACCTCAGCTAGATTATCACAATATAAACATCATCAAAGTAGAACCTACTATCTGTATACACATTCTAAAACTAATACCTATGTGCTATATGCTTATAGATATATCTACCTGAGTGAAGAATTTTACTTGTATGACTGGGCATTATGTCCATGTTACACAGAAAAAATAAAATTCAGCTTTTTAACCAATATATCAAAATATATATTATATACACATCATATATAATTTTATACAATATATAAAAATATATTATTATATTATACATATAATACAAAAACAGGAAAGACTTTTTAATATATTTCCGTGTTTTGCCCAGCTTTGCAAAACTAAACATTACTCTAAATGAATATGACTCCACCAAAAACAGGAAAGACTTTTTAAGAGTTGTGATACAACAAAACAGTCTGTCTGTGGATGACAATATATGCTTCTCCATCCCAGCAGGGTTGAGCTCTTTAGCAAAGGAAGTAATGGTTGCCATTCGCATAAGTTAAGGCTCTTCAAATGAATTGAACTCTTGGTAGCCGTTAAGCAGATATATGTAAACTAAACAAAAAGTGATACATAAGCATTTAAAATTCCTTCACTTACACTAGTTTTCTCGTAGCTATACAGTAGAATCTTTGGTTGGTGTATGAGTCAGCCAGGTTTCTATCCCATCTTCAAGAATCTCATATGTCTAGCGACACTGAAGAGTTGTGATTCAACGAAACAGTCTGTCTGTGGATGACTATTTGTATATATATGACCAGAAAACAATTTTCATCGACTGGATAAACCATTTCACCAGCACGTTTTTCGTCTCTTCTCTTATAACATTTTGACTATTTTAAAAACATTTTAACCAAATTGTAAAAAACATTTTTTACCAAAATTTTTCTCCAGATGATGACGTAAGGTCAAAACTAGCTGAGAACAATAAAAAAATAAATTATTCAAAAGAAATATCCCTACCTGTCTTAGCAATTTTGTTCATCTTTTTTAATATATATATATATATATATATATATATATATATATATATATATATATATATTATAACAGTGTTGGTTGTCACTAAATCACTTTGTGGGTTTATGTCGAACCAAGTGCAATATAATATGGAGTGTGCTCAGTATCTAGGATAGATCTATTATATAATGATAATAATAAAATATATATTAGATATATATATATATATTTAATTCATGGAATTTAGACTGCGACCCCTGGGTTTCATGGAGTTTTTTCAAAACAACAATCATCAGGCGGTTAAGAAAATGAAATGAATCAAAAATCAAAAAAATACAGTCAAAACACAACTATAGCCCACACAAATATATGCATACACACCCACACACACTCACAACCACACGTAAAGAATCATACAAAATCCTAACGGTTTTTTAACTGTATTTTTTCGATTTTCAATTCATTTCATTTTCTTAATTGCCTGATGATTTTTGTTTTGCAAAAAACTCCATGAAACCCAGGGGTCACAGTCTAAATTCCATGAATTAAATATATATATCTAATATATATTTCATTATTATATATATATATATATATATATATATATATGTATGTATTAGATATAATTGTATATAATATAAAAGTATATAATTATTTATGATGTAAAAAATATAATTGTCTATTTGCTCTTGTCTTTGAAAACTTTGTGAACTAATATATTCTGGACAAAAACTTAACTGTGAAATAGCAACTACTTATTTTGTGTTCAAAATAGCATCGTAATATTATTGATAATAGAGTACAATCATTTCAAGAACTGTTGACAAACACAAGGTATTTATCCAACCACCCACAATATTGGGATATGACACTAGGTCAGATTTATGTTAGGTACCAGGCAACCAACTCTGCCCTTATTCCTTTTAAGCTTGGCCCAGTTGGCTGGGGGCTATAGAATACACTGTCAGCATCTCTACAAAGGGGTAAGACTCCTCCAACGAGTGTCTTGTGGTCCAGTTGGCTGGGCCTACAGAATACACTGACAGCATGTCTGCACAAGGGTAAGACTCCTCCAACGAGTGTCCTGGATACGACACTAAACAATCTAATGGTGAAGCTCCTGTAATGCTGGAGCTTTAGGGAATACAGAGTATCCTTTCATTGCCATCACTCCCAGGTCCACTCTGGCCTGAATGGTGCACCTGATAAGGTTTTATCTATGAGTCAAATAGAACTAAACTGTGTACTTATGATAAACTGAATTGTTTGAAATAGAACTGTTTTTAAATTTAACTGTGTTTAAACAAAAAACTGTATTTATCCAAAAGTGACTAACACATCGCTAAAGCTTTATATACTGAACACGTTTTTAAAGCTTTAAATACCAAATTTAGACACATATATACCCAAGAAATGACTAATGCATTTTTAACACATTGACAGGGAGATTCAACCATTTCAATTGTATTCAGGGAGAATTTCCTTACTCGCTGAATGGTTGTTGAACCCAGGAATAAAGGAAAAATATAAAAGATGTCTTTGTCTCCTATCAGTTACTATCCTCTTTCAGATAATTCTTTTAGGGCCCTCTTATCCAAGAAGTTAAACCAACAAAACAAAAGTGGGATAAGAATAGATTAACCTCGGAATGAAATCAGATAGCAAACGTCAACACAACTTACCCTGGAGACCACATAATTTAACATAACAAAAAAGTGAATATATCTATTATACCAATGCATTATTAGACACTTAAAACTGCATAATTTCTTGCAGAATATTGGGTTTAGGTAGGAATATTTGAAATCATACAATTACATGCAAATTATTTGTATTAGAAAGGAATACTTGATATATAACTGCGTACCAAAAAAACTCTTAAGATACAACTACAAAAAAATGAAAAAATAAGCATACACTATATGTGATTCTCTAGGCATAAAATAACCCGTGAAGGGTTAACATGCGATTAAAATCAATCAAAGCATAATCGAAAACACAAGTAATTGGATACCATTAGAAAATTATTGTTCCACATTGAAATATCTGATTAAAACACATACCTATGAATATAGAAATAGTGACGACTAATCTAAGGGAAATAACCCTCTGGAAATTTTATCATGATGTCAGGGGAAGTAACTCTTCTTAGCCTAATGAAACTGACAGAAAGTTAACTTGCAGCATTAAGTGGTTTACTTCATCCATAGCAAGATGAAATGTTGCATTTATCTCCCACTTTAGACCGTAAATGATACGAGGTCGTTTTTAATACCCTCTGGCTTGTTTGCAGATAGTGACAACAAAAATTACTCCACTCCTTAGAGCTTCACTTTAGGATTTTGTAATTCACTGGAATTATCGCTGATTCTACCCTTGTGTGATGTAACAGTTAGCAAGCTCGACTAGCAAACCTACACGAGTGAGTTCGAGTCTTACTGGATGCCCCATTCATTCGGCCTTGTGCCAGATTAAACCAAAGAGCTTCATAAATTACTACCCTGGTGTGATATCTCCTACAAGAATCCCCGTCCCCTCTCTGAATATATTTATCATTTCCACAGATACCTAGGGTTTCTTACATTCTTCTTGCATTATTTATACCATTTTTTGGTTACTGAGATGTCACAATAATAGACAATTCTCAATCAAGTCTACTAGTAGTACCATATAAACTATTTCTATCAAGAGAGGAGATTGACATTGGCAAGATAGTATTTTGATTCATTAGTCAATGAATTTTCAATTAGAACTCTTTAATCAAAGCAACGTACAAAGATGTTCAGATTCTAATCAACAGATTATAAAAATACTATCATCTTTTATGGTTATTCTTATTGCATTGTCAGTTACAACTGCTATGTATGTTGGGTAGCAGGGATGGTTGATTTCAAGATGATGATAATGATAACTGACCATCGTAATGATCAAAGGAGAAGCAACTTTAAATGAACAACCTATCATTGTTTATTTCTTTAGGCTGAGTTTCTGAAGCCATGGAAATGTTATATCAGCATATGGTTGCAAGGAAAGTACAAAAAACACAGTTGCAAAAACAAAGAACCCAAGGGCACGTAAAAATTTTAACAATTGTATTGAAAACAAATAAGTAAAAGTTAAAAAATAACTGGGTTTGTATAAATGTGTTGATATGGAATTAAAAGGTACAAAAATGTCCTATGCTTAATAGTGGTAGGATTGTTGGACTTACGTGTATGTGGTCAATCAGATGTTATGGGTGCAGAGAGGAGAGGAGTGTTTGGTGATTTACAGGTTAGTCGCTTCCTTCAAAGCGGAGAAGAAGAAAGTCAATGTGGGGGAAGCATGGTTTCAAGTTTTGCCTATGTCTCTCTCCCTCTCAATTGGAGTTCTGGTCTACCTTCCTTTGATCTGCTCCGCTGTCATAGAATTTGTCTTTTATATTGTTTTTCTCTTCTGATTAAATCACATTGGGTTTTCTTTGTTATTTTACCTCAAAGGTCATGGATTGGCCGAAAAATTACTTTTAATATTTTTATTTTTTGACAAATATCATTGACATTTCAGTATACACTGATCCTATGCACAGAAACCCCTTTTTTCCATTTTGAAGAAAGTCTCACCACCGATAACATCCAGTAAATGCTCTTGTGGGTGCTTGTTGCAATCATTATTTTGTGTGTACGATAAATAAGAAAGAGATCTCTTGCAGTCATATAACAGAAAGGAATTGAAAACAGTTTTGAATAAGGGGGATACTTCCACAGATCTTAATCTCTTCTAGTAAAGTCGTCTTTTCTGTGCTTTGCCTGAACAACGCACTTCTTTGTACGGTCTCTAAAATTTTTAAGTAGTGTAAAACTGGTTTGAAGTCAGTCTTCCTTCTAGACTAGTTGCCTAACCAAGATGAAAGAATCCATTCTGTCCTACTCATTACCCATAGCTAAGAAGGAAAACAGATAAATTCAAGCTTTTCTAAGGGATATTAGCATGAAGTAAATGATGAACAGCTTTGTCCAGATCTACATTTTCTTTTTAAGTAGAGGAATTGTATTGTGAATTGAATTACCATGACCAGAAAATCCGGCGAGCACTTACACATGACATATGAAAACACAAGACAACTGTTTCGACCTGATTACATCTCATCAGCAGTATATACCATGATCTCCACCACTGCAGATTGAACCAATGACCACAGATTGCAGAGCCAAAATTCAATAACTGAGCCACCAGTTCATATCACACACAAGTGACGCCAAATCAACTAGTTATGGTAATTGCGTGGCCCATGTGTCTTGCAAGTTACATCCATACTCTTTCAGAGGACACGGTCACCTCCAGGGCCACATTTTCCCAAGAGGATTAGAAATACGTATCCGTGTAATTATTATGACCTCAAGAACAAGGATATAGATCTACATTTTCTTTTTGAGTAGAGGAATTATATTGTGACTACCATGACTAGTTAATTTGCCATCACTTGGGCGCGATATGAACTGATGACTCATTTGTAGAGTTTCGGCTCTGCAATCTGTGGTCACTGGTTTGATCTCCAGTGGTTGAGATCACGGTATATACTGCTGATAAGACCTAATAAGGTTGAAAGAGCTGTCTAGTAGTTCTGTATGTCATGTGTAAGTGTTTGCCGGATTTCCTGGTCATGGTAATTCAATTCACAAGCCTTGTCCAGGATTTTAACTCAAGTTGCTGATTCTATTTCATACAATGAAAACTATCAAGGAAAGTATGCTTCCATATTGCAGTTCTTAACAACGTGAAAAAAAAAAAGAAGTTCATAACTATATATTTTAAATTGCCTACAAAATGTCATCAGTGATTTAACAACCTGTAAGGCAACATTTTACATCTTCAGCCTGGTCTTCAAATTGAGTGGAGACATGGAAGAAAAGAACTCAGGGTTCTAAGAATTAACAAATGAAGAAAAATCAGTTTTTGCTACCAGTTTTTCTTAAAACAAACTAGAATCCTTGAAAGAGAACACTGGTAATGCAGGTCCTTATTTTCAAGTCAAGCATATTCAACAATTCAGTTTGTATATATGCATATCTATTGAATGATAAATAGATAGATATGAACTGATTGAAGTAGGTTTAGTTTGGGTTGGTTTGGTTTCTTTTTTAATGGCATATTAACCTTCATGAGTTATTTAATGCCAAAGGCAGATGCAGTACCATTTTAATCCTTAGCTGGGATAAAGGGGGTTCATACCTTTCCCATACGTATTAGAAAATGAATGTATTAATGGGACTGACGTTCAAACTTACAATGATGTCCCATTCCAGTATGTTAGCCATTAATCCTTAATGATTTTCTGCTCTTGTGTTATATTCCTCAATTAGTTTTTATTTATTCTACTTGATAAAACAGATTGAAAAGATAGAGGACAGTATTTAATAAATGTTCAAGATGTGTTCAGAATATAATCTGTATTTACCAAGATAGAAATAAACAATAAATGAAACCTTCATTTCTCTCTAAACTCTTGGTACTCAACCCACTTATTCTAGAGCACCTTAGAAATTTCTCTTTGGATATGATGCATGATATGATGTTTTGTTAAAAACTTCTAATCAATAAAAATCAAGACTGTTGATCAAAAAGTATCAAGAATTGTCACTGACTCATCTTGACAGCAAGGGCATTAGTGCAAAGTGAAATGCAAATAGCCTCATTTAGAGTTTGAATTCTGGTCACTTATTTCATTTTCCTTGATGAGAATTAATACACTTCTACTAAAGATATATAGTTGTAAGTAATAATGACAGGTCATAGAAAAACAAATCCTCTCTTTATATAATTTGCTTAGTAGTACACACATCTTCATTTAAATCTAAAACTGCTGTTCAAAAAGTATAGAGACTGACTACCACTTTTTTTTCAAACTGTCACTGACTAATTTAGATATGTAGTCAGCAAAGTCTTTATATCATTTTATTATATAAGTTGTTTAACTCTGTACACGTCAGCATATGAATTGAAAAATTCTAAACTTTAAAGATTCAGTCTCAGCCCTTTTTTATCATATGTGTATATTTCAACAGGTTTCTCTGTATTTACAACATCAACAAACGAAATATAAATGGTGTGTGTGTGTGTGTGTGTGTGTGTGTGTGTGTGTGTGTGTGTGTGTGTGTGTTAGAGTGGTTATAGTTATTTCTTCTTATCAGTGTGTATGTCTTGACCTTTGTGTGTGTGTGTGTGTGTGTGTGTGTGTGTGTGTGTGTGTGTGTGTGTGTGTGTGTGTGCACGCGCACATGACAATTTATGATACTTACCTCAAAAGTCAGTTCTCCTTGTGACTTGTTAATCTTGGTCTGCATATCCAGTTTAATATGTCCCTGAGGTTTCCTCAACACATCGTGCTACAAAAGATTTAACACAAGAATAAAAAGAAGGAAATAAATGTCAAAAAAAAAGGCATCATTTTTAAACATTTTTTATAAAAAGGTTTAGTTTGGTTTTATGGCATATCAACCATTGTAGGTTATTACTGCCCAATCCATTTTTATACATATAAACAATTCTATTTCAAACAATTCAGTTTTTTTTTTACACTCAGTTAAATGTCAAAACAGTTGTATTTTAAACAATTCAGTTGAGCATAAATACAAAGTTTAAATGTTAAAACAGTTCTAACTCAAACAATTCAATTAAGCACAAGTACACAGTTTAGTTTTATTTGACCCACAGATAGGACCCTATCAGGTGTTACCACTTTGAGCCAGAGTGAATCTGGGGGGAGATGAAAATAAAAGTGTACTTTGCATTCCCCAAAGCTCTTGTGTTACTGAAGCTTCATCATCAGATTGTTTAGTGTCATATCTAGGACACTCATTGGAGGAGTCTTACCCCTCCGCAAAGATGCAGTAAGTGTATTCTACAGACCCAGCCAACTGGGAAATTTTTAGAAAAAGGAAAAATTTTTAATTCATGTTATGGTATCTGTCAGTCTCATGAGATTCTCTGGATCTCCACCAAGATCAACATTAGAAAACCAGTGACTGTCCATTCAGCTGGTTTTGCCAAGTCACAACACTAATTTTGTGTAATGAAGTCCTTATGCAACTTATACTTACATCACCACAGTAATTGCCAGATTGCTAAAGGTGTTTTACTGTAGTAATGCAGAAACTGCCTTCCCACTCCCAGAGAACCTTGTGTCTGACAACAAAGGTTCAACCACAAAAACTGGCAGATGATAAGTACAGAACTTAAATTTTGGAGCTAGCAAAACTGCCTTAGAGTTGGCTACAATTTAGTAATTCCTTCATTGACTCAAAAGTATACCATTTCATGCTATCCTGACTTGAGACTAGTCTAAAAGGAGGTTGTGACACAATAATAAAATGAGTATTATTCTTCTCTGTGACCACATGACTGATTTTTTCCTTTCCTATGAACTCAACACCGTCTCTTCTTCTTATCTTTGTCTCCGGCAACTTTCATCAAAATCTAGTGACACTGCCAAAAGAAATCCAACTTCTGGCTTTAAATTCCAAATTTTTTCTGCTCCAAGATGGGTTACTTTATCAAGGCTAGAGAAGTCAGTTTACCATTCAGTTTACCTATGGCAGGGGGTATGAATTCATGCCTTCCCTTAGAGCATGAGTGCAAAAGGAAACAGGTTCATCCAGTATTTGAACTTAACTTGCCTCATCCATTTCCTACAACAATAACTATGCAAGCCTCCTTTCAGAAATCTTCTGAAAATATATTGGTATGTCTTTAACCATCTCCTATGATACAGCCAGGACATGATACAAGGTTATTGCCCACTCGGCTGAGGCTGTAAAATACGCCGACTGCATCTCTGCAGAGAGGTAAGACTTTCTCCGAGTGTTCTGTACATGATACTAAACAATCAGATGATGAGGTTTCAATAATGCTGGAGCTTTGGGGAATGTGGAGCACCCCTTCATTGCCATCACTCCCAGGTCCACTCTGGCCCACAGTGGTAGCACCTGATAGTGTCCTATCAATGGGTCAAATAGAACTAAACTGCATACTTATGCTAAAATGAATTACTTGAAAAAGAACGGTTTTGATATTTAAACTATGTACTTATGCTAAACTGAATTGTTTGAAATAGAACTGTTTTGACATTTAACTGTGTGTAAACAAAATCTATACTTATAGTTAACTGAATCGGTTGAATTAGAACTGTTTGACTACACTGAATAGTTTGAAATAGAAATGTTTTTGACATTTAAACTGTGTACTTATGCTAAATTGAATTATTTTAAATAGAACTGTTTATTTGTATAAAAATGAATTTGGCATTAAATAACCTACAAAGGTTGATATGTCATAAAACCCAAACAACTAACCAAACAGATACATGGTCAATTTGTAAGTGGAATACTCTTGGTTTGAATCGAGAGTTTTCCTTCTTTTGGAATGGTTGCCTAGGATAAAGAACTCAGTCTCTCCTGTTATTTTCCCATAGCTATAGGAGAATAGATTGATTCATGCCTTTTCTAAGGGCATTAGTGCAAAGTGAAATGTAAATAGCCTCATTTAGAGTTTGAATTCGGGTCACTTATTTCATTTTCCTTGATGAGAATTATTACACTTCTACTAAAGATATATAGTTGTAAGTAATAATGACAGGTCATAGAAAAACAAAAAGTTTGGTTCAGCAGAAAAGATGGAAAAAGAACAAATGAATTAATTAAAAGAAGAAACTGATGCGGGTTGCAAGAACCTCAATAATCAGGAAAGATCAGGTTGGCCTAAAACTGTAGATACCAAGCCATAGAAGTAAATCCAACAAGTAACACAAGAACTGCCAAATTTTGCCTTAACCAAAATATTGTAAAACTTGTGACTCATCCTGGAGCAAAATTAAAGAGAAAAAATTAATACATAAGGAAATTTTAAAAAGAGAGAATGAAAGTGAGTATGCATATGTCTTCTTTACTCTTTATCATATGTATGTGTGTATGAAGTTTCTAAGAGATATGAAGGTTTGTGAAAGATGCATATTTAAGAAGACTTCCTGATTTGTTCATTGTGTGGAATTATTAAACGTGTTTGTAAGCATAAAAGCTTACTGAGTTGTGTATTATATGTATTTGTATAGAGGGTATTCAATGCACTTGAGGCAAGCAAGAGAGAGTTGTCTCTATCTTCAATAGATGAGACACATCTTTGCAGGCCATCTGTGGATAAAGAAAATGACGTCTTCATGCCTTTTTCTTTTATACTTGTCCTGTCACTATGGCAACATCATCTATGACAGACACCAGGAGAAAGTCAGAAGATACAATAACCAAATCACAGGGACTATAACAACCAAGCTGGAGACACTGTTAGTACACTGGTGCATAATAATGAAAATCCTAGCATCTAGCTACTAAATATGAATCAGAAATATTATTGTCATATTTACCAACCCCTCTGCTCGGGTAGGATATGACACAAGGTCAATTTTTAAGCGGGGTTTAACAGGTTTGAATTCAGAGTTTTCCTTCTCCTAGACTAGTTGCCTCACCAAGGCTGAAGAACCTAGTCTGTCCTACTATTTACCCATAGCTGGAAGGAGAATAATTGGATTCATACCTTTCCCAAGGGGATTAGTGCTATGGGAAATGCAATCAGTTTCGTCCAGGATTTGAACTCGTGTTGCCATGTCCATTTCCTACGATGATAACCATTACACCATGGGCACCTCCAATCAGAAATATTATAATAACAATATACAAATAGAATTTTCAAAAATGAAATACTTACCTGAGATTTATAGTAATATAGTGCCCCATTCCTGAGAACAAACCATTTTCGTTTCCACATTTTTACTTTTCCACCTAATTTCGAAAGGTAACCACATTTTTCTAGTGTATCCTGAAATAAAAGACAAAAATTATTCTTTAATTTTTCTACAACAATTAAACAATAGGTTTTAACTTTTATAAAAGTTATCAATTATGGCATCAAATAACATCAAATTAAAAAAAAATTCCAAGCTGTAGCCATGTCAATATTACATATGGTGGGAACACTTGGAGAAAAAGCTTCATGAAAACTATGCAAATAATTATCTGAAGCAATAATTATTTACAAATTTTTTATTATCTATAGTTATTTAATACTATATAATTACTTACAAAAAATTTACTTTGACATTAAATAATCTCTCAAGAGTTGACATACCATAAAACAAACCATGTAACATACACATATGTACAGGAATCCCGAAATACTGACGACTTTCTTTAGTTCAGGTACAAAACATTTATTGACTTCTTGAGTTTAGTCTTTCGACACGAGGAGAGAAACACAATTTTTTACTATGCTGACTGTTCCATCTGACCCAACAACACGTGGCACATCCCATAGGCCATAACTGGACTGGACTGGACTGGCCTTGCCCAGGTCCGAATCTCAACTCGCCTCGGCCAGTGTCAAATCTCAACTAACTGCTTTTTTTAAAAATCACCAAAATTCCCAGCCCCCCATTTCTGGGCATGACATCATTCACACCCCAGTCCATTTCCTATCTGGGGTTTTTATTATGACATTTGTGATTGTCACATCCTCCGCGTGTGAGCGTGAACTGCACTCAATGTGTGCACCTGCACATGCACTAAACTGAATAGTTCTAAGCCTAACCAAACCGAATGATAAGATATAACCAATGAAAAATTATAATATAAAAAAAATACAACAACCAGACTAAACCTCTTTAAGACTAATCTTATGTCTACACTTGCTGGAAATTGAGTTATGGTATATAAGTTGAAATAAAAATCAGATTAAATTTTTATGAAAGGATCTTAAACCTAATCAAAATTTTTTGATATTGAATTTTATTTAAAATACTAATCAAATTTCTACTCTTAATTTGTCAAACTTTCTGTATTTCATTTTATTCAAGTAGTTCATAATATTTTTCATAGTACACCTGACTACATCTCAAAGTACACTAAGTGGGCCGTAGTGCATAATTTGGGAACCACCTTTCTCAGCTATTCGGAGAAGCATGAAACTCAATAATATACATAATGCATAATAAAAAGCTAAAATCAAAACAAATAAGAATTATTAACTTACATGATTCTAAAATAAAATCCTGACGAAAATAAAAAATATTTTCCCCTTTTAGTCGGCTACGAAAAATTATTAAATAAACTATTTAAAAAAATAAAGAAATGATTAAGGGAATAAAAAAAAAAATTCTCTCACAAAAAAACTATCTTTGCGTAAATTTAAAAGATGACAAGGGACATAATTCAATATCTTTTTTTTTTAGTTATTTCCCTTAAAAATTATTTTGCAAGGGAGGTAATTCGTACAGACTATTCATAGCATACTTATGAAGAATTTGTATTGATATTAACTAATTTATTTTTAGCATTTATTTATTAATATCTATACTATAATTATTTATTATTTAGAATATATACTTATATTTAATAATTCAATCTTTAATTTATATTCAATATTGGATATTTAATATTCAATTCAATATTCAATTTATATGAATTTTTTCATATTATATTTATCTATCCTTTTCAATACTAATAAAATCTATTTATTTATTTACAAATATATTTATGAAATATCTATGTTTATATAAATTTATGAACATTCATAAAATCTTTGTATTTATAAACCTCAAGGTGTATGATCATACTTAGGTTGTTGACAGTAACCATGCTTTCCGAAGTGGTCAACCATTCAAGTTGATTACAACTTAACTTTAGAGATCTGACAGCATCAATTGTATACCAAACATCCACTAGCAAACTGCAATGTGACACAAGATTGTTAACCATTACACCAAGCTTGAAAAAATTTTTATTTTGAAAACCATTTTTTTTTTTAGAACTGATATGCTTGCAGGAGAGGTTTTGGTTTGTTTTCTTTGTTTAATGGCATATCAACCTTCATGAGTTATTAATTTAAAAGCCTTGATTTAAAAGAACACTAGTGTTACTGTTTGACACATAGCTAGGAGGATAAGAGAATTCATATTTTTCCTAAGAACATTAGTCTAAAAAACAACATGGGCAACTTCAACTGACTCTACAGATTGGACCTATAAGTAATCGTAATAAAAGACAACACTGCCAACTTCAACTGACTCTACCAAGTGGACCTATGAGTAATTGTAATAAAAGACAACATGGCCAACTTCAACTGACTCTACCAAGTGGACCTATGAGTAATTGTAATAAAAGACAACATGGCCAACTTCAACTGACTCTACCAAGTGGACCTATGAGTAATTGTAATAAAAGACAACATGGCCAACTTCAACTGACTCTATGGATTGGACCTATAAGTAATCATAATAAAAGACAACACTGCCAATTTCAACGGACTCTACAGACTGGACCTATAAGTAATTGTAATAAAAGACAACACTGCCAACTTCAACTGACTCTACCGAGTGGACCTATAAGTAATCGTAATAAAAGACAACATGGCCAACTTCAACTGACTCTACAGATTGGACCTATAAGAAATGGTTATAAAAAAGTAATTCCATACTCCTGAGAGCATCAGAAGTAGAAATTCATCTTTTAGTTTAGTAGTTCAATGTCATACCCAGGATATTTTTGGTTACAGTGTTTTACTGCCATAAAGTTCAGTAATAATTATTATATAATAACATCCATTTTGAGTATATATTCAACGAGAAATAATAAAATCCAGGTATTTAGAAGAAAATAAACTTTTCATAAATTTGGTAGGGAAAGGATTATCTATGGATTAAACTATGAGTTTGGTTTAAAAGTTCATAAATTGACCAAGATACTCTTATGATATGTGACCAAATGAGGTTTATTTTTCAACAAGGTCCCCCCACTTGCAGTCCACATACTTCTTTCAACAATATTACTGTGCTTGAATCTCATTGGTAAGTTAAATCATCAACAGCAGATATGACATCAGCATCTGAACTTTTCAGATCCCTCTCAGATATATCAACAGCCTATGTTCAAATATAGAAAGTAGTGGTTGTGGCTACATACGTGTTTTCGACTGTCTGTAGCATATTTCAAAATTTTCTGCTCTGGTTCTGAGCACTCCGAATCACTTTTGCTGGACACATCATCAGGTGGTATGGCGTAATCACAGGAGATTTCGGAGAGTTCAGAATGGCACGAAACACCTGCAAATGAAAGAAGAAACATACAGTGAACATCAGAACATTTTTATGCAGAACTTATTGAACTGCATTAAAGTTTGAAAAGATATAAAAAGCCAATTTTAGGTTCAAGAAAATATTTTGATTTAAACATACTGTAAAAGTTGGTTTGACTAATCCTACTTTGAGGATTGAAGTAAGTACACTTTGTGTAACAATTATCATCATCAGAAATGGACTGTGGGGAGTCTCCTCATGGTGTAATGGTTAAAGAGCTGGACTGTGCAATCATAGTAAGTGAGTTCGAAATCCAGTCATGCTATTACGTTCACTTTTGGACAAATACCTTTGGGAAAGGTATGATCCCCCTTATCCTCCCAGTTATGGGTTAAATAGCATCACTGCTGTTCTTCTAGAAGGATGGCTTGGCATTAAATAACCCAAAAACGTTGATATGGCATTAAACAAAGAATCCAAACCTTTAGAAATGGAATAGGATACCTTAATTCAAATCCTATATGAAATTGTTTGTATTTCACATAATGCTAATAGCCATGATTATTAATTAAGAATAGTTACCGTATTTGACAGCATATAAGGTGCACTTCTTTTCTTTTTTTTTACTAAAAATATCTTTTAAAATTCTCTTGCATCTTATATGCCATATGTAGGTTTAAATTAGCTACGTAGCAACTCTTATTAGCTTAGACTTTTGAGTAACTTACATATACCAACTGTCATTATTTCATCATCATCATCATCATCATCATCATCACCATGTCGCACTATCAGCATGGATATCCCTGACCCTCTCTCGCCACCCCTCCTAATCCTCCATCGCTTCCAGCTGGTCCTCAGGGCTACATTCCGTATCTACACAAAGCTGCTGTATGTATGATCAAGCTGGTCGCCCTGCCTTTGCTCGGCCATGTGAAGAGGATCCACAGAGAATATTCATTATATTAATTTTATCATGTTTAACCTTGTTTCACTAAATTTTTTTCTTGATTTGCCCTACTGAAATTGGGTGCATTTTATACACCCAAGCATCATATATGCCATCAAATATAGTAATAGCATGGTAACGATATGATTATGTATAAATCATTAGTATTAGATAGAAATAGTTCAAACAATATAAGTGCACAAATTATTTGTGATACATAGGAATACTTGATATGAACTATGCGCAAAAAAATCATTATAAATTAGAGAGAAATAAAATGCAATAAAAAATGAGCTGTACTTATCATAATGGTTCTCATTGATAATGGGAAACAGAAATGGAAATGACAACCTGAGTTCAAACCCTGAATGAAACTGTTTTTCACTTCACACGATTGCCCTTGGGAAAGGCATGAATCTATCTCTTCTCCCTCCAGCTATAGGCAAATAGTAAAACAGACTGAATTATTTAGCCTAGGTTTGACAACCAGTCTAAAAGAAAAACTCTGAATTCAAGCAATCTGAACTCAGCGAAACAAATTGACCTTATGCCACATCCTGCCCATAGTGGAGGGGTTGGGTAAATACATACTAAAATGTCAGGAGTGTCAATACAAAGAAATTCACTCAGCTCGTTCTTTCCATTCTCAGTTATATACTGACTATTTATTGTAGTAGCAAACATTACTAGTTGTTGTCATTGGTAGGTTGGTTTTATGGCATATCAGCCCTTGATGGGTTATCTAATACTAAAGTATTTCTTTCAAGCAATTATTTGGTCTCAATTAACTAATGATATTAATCATTGGTAAATGATTATAGCGCCAATTATTCTAAATGCAGAAATAATTTATCATATTTACCAACCCCTACGCTCGGGCAGGATATGACACAAGGTCAATTTTTAAGCGAAGTTTAACAGGTTTGAATTCAGAGTTTTCCTTCTCCTAGACTAGTTTCCTCACCAAAGCTGAAGAACCCAGTCTGTCCTACAATTTACCCATAGCTGGAGGGAGAGTAATTGGATTCATACCTTTCCCAAGGGTATTAGTGCTATGTGAAATGCAATCAGACTCGTCCAGGATTTGAACTCGTGTCGCCGTGTCCATTTCCTACAACGGTAATCATTACACCACGGGCACCTCCAAAATAAGAAATAATTTATATACAATTATATGTATATATCCAACCCCTCCACCACAAGCAGAATGTGACACAAGGTCAAATTTTTATGTGGAGTTTGAATTCAGAGTTTTCCTTCAATGAAGATTGTGGTTAGTCTATTTATGAGATATTTGAGTTAACTGGCTTCTCAAGGAGTTCATGGCTGCTAATATAAATATGATTTGTTTGCACAAAGGGATTCGAAATGAAATCACATGAATGTATGTATTTATCTAACCACTCCACCATAAACATGATGTGACACTGGGTCAATTTTAAAACCAAGTACTGCTGGTTTGAATTCAGAGTTTTCCTACTCCTACACCGGTTGTCATACAAAGGTCAAAGAGCCCAGTCTGCTCTACTATTTACTCGCAGGTGGAGAGATAATAGATGGACTTACACTTTTCTAAAAGTGCATTAGTACTAAAGGAAACACAAAATACCTCATCCAGGATTTGAACCCATTTCATTGATTTTCTATTATGAAAACTTTTATGCTATGTATGCTCATAATTATTCATATATAAAACACAACTTTTCCTCATATATTTAAGTCTACAAATTAGGGATATAAATTATACTCAAAAACTAGATATTATCATTTCATGCATCACCATCTTCAGAATGGTATGACCGATTATAAGTTATATCTATGATCCAAATTAACTAAATTGTAACAAACACCTCTGTTTTAACCAACTAAAAAGAAATTGTCACTTGAATGTGTGTTTGTTTATAATATTGTTTCTCCAAGTCTAAGCTTATTTTTGTCCCAATCTTGTTGCATTTTTGTGAGAACTTTCCTATGTTTTTTGTGAATGCCTGTGTGTTTGCTCTAAATACTGTATAAATCTTTTGTTTCAAAACATAAGTAAAATGTATAATTTTTTAATTTTAGTCAACAGATAAAAAGTTGAACAATGTTAAATTTAGTTGCAGCAATTTCTAAAAAGTCAGTGCATATTATGTTATTTTATAAGAATTTAAGAGATACATATTATTTACAAGAATTGAATATTAATTTTTTTATCCAGCTATGTGTATCACCATATTCAGAATGATATGACCAAATTCAAAATATATCTATGATCCAAACTAACTAATGTGTAACAAACACTTCTGTTTCATGCTGCTACAAAAAAGTAGCCACTGGAATGTGTGTTTGTTTAGAATTTTATTTCTCTTAGTGTGGGCTTATGTTGTATATTCATAATACAACTACACATGTATGTTTA
Organism: Sepioteuthis lessoniana; assembly: GCA_963585895.1. Lineage (NCBI taxonomy): Eukaryota > Metazoa > Mollusca > Cephalopoda > Myopsida > Loliginidae > Sepioteuthis > Sepioteuthis lessoniana. The sequence continues at coordinate 32,161,398 of OY757933.1, read as the reverse complement.
CAAATATACACTTACATGCGGAAACATCATTAACCGGTAATGACAACTTCAATAACAAACGAATACACTTCTTTATAGAAATAGAAATCTCTCACACTTTTTTTTCAAAAGGGTGATGTTTGTTGTGTGTGAGAAATGAGTGGAGACAAGGACGGACTGCTATATTGACCCAAGTTCTTCCTCAGCCATAGCAGTACTTCTTTCTCATCTTGGCTGGGTTGCTCAACCGTGGGTCACTGAGGGCCGCAAAGCCCTCAGTCTGCAAGCTGATTCTCACGCTGGCATCCTGTCTCCAACTGACTCGAATTGCCTGGGCACCTGGTTATATTATTTTCTAATGCCCACCTGCCTCTGCTGTTCTTCCGCTTATTTACACAGGTGCATCTCTTGAATGACAGCTTGGTCAAGGGTCAATATATTACACTTATTTTTGCCACAAGCTTGTTGCATTTTTGTGTGAACATGTCCATGAGTTTGCTGTAAATACAGCATGGATTTTTTTTATTTTAAAAAACTATATAATCTTGTGATTTCTTAGAATATTGGTCTAGGGAGTAGAGTGTTTGCCAATGGTCCAGGAGACCACGGTTCAATTTCAGGTCAAGTCATACCAAAGACTAAAAAAAATGATACTTAATACCTTCTTGCTTAATACTCAGCATTATAAGGTACAGATAAAGGGTAAAGTGGAGCAATCTAGAGAAAGGTAGTGCTCTCTCCTACACTTTGGTGTAGTAGCTATTGAAAATAGAGCCTTCAGGTTGATCTTGACTATGGTCGCCAACTTTACTTTCTTATAATCTAAAAAGATTTTTAAACATTTGGATTAAAAAGATTCTTTTTTTAGAATTTAAAAGTACTTTTAAAAATTTTAGGAGTGAAAAGATTTTGTCTTGAGTTGTAATTTAAAAGAATTTGTCTTGTATTATAATTTAAAATGATTTAAAAAATGTGGGCATTTAAAAGAATTTGTCTTGTATTATAATTTAAAATGATTTAAAAAATGTGGGCATTTAAAAGAATTTGTCTTGTATTATAATTTAAAATGATTTAAAAAATGTGGGCATTTAAAAGAATTTTTCTTGTATTATAATTTAAAATGATTTAAAAAATGTGGGCATTTAAAAGAATTTGTCTTGTATTATAATTTAAAATGATTTAAAAAATGTGGGCATTTAAAAGAATTTGTCTTGTATTATAATTTAAAATGATTTAAAAAATGTGGGCATTTAAAAGAATTTGTCTTGTATTATAATTTAAAATGATTTAAAAAATGTGGGCATTTAAAAGAATTTTTCTTGTATTATAATTTAAAATGATTTAAAAAATGTGGGCATTTAAAAGAATTTGTCTTGTATTATAATTTAAAATGATTTAAAAAATGTGGGCATTTAAAAGAATTTGTCTTGTATTATAATTTAAAATGATTTAAAAAATGTGGGCATTTAAAAGAATTTGTCTTGTATTATAATTTAAAATGATTTAAAAAATGTGGGCATTTAAAAGAATTTGTCTTGTATTATAATTTAAAATGATTTAAAAAATGTGGGCATTTAAAAGAATTTGTCTTGTATTATAATTTAAAATGATTTAAAAAATGTGGGCATTTAAAAGAATTTGTCTTGTATTATAATTTGAAATGATTTAAAAAATGTGGGCATTTAAAAGAATTTGTCTTGTATTATAATTTAAAATGATTTAAAAAATGTGGGCATTTAAAAGAATTTGTCTTGTATTATAATTTAAAATGATTTAAAAAATGTGGGCATTTAAAAGAATTTGTCTTGTATTATAATTTAAAATGATTTAAAAAATGTGGGCATTTAAAAGAATTTGTCTTGTATTATAATTTAAAATGATTTAAAAAATGTGGGCATTTAAAAGAATTTGTCTTGTATTATAATTTAAAATGATTTAAAAAATGTGGGCATTTAAAAGAATTTGTCTTGTATTATAATTTAAAATGATTTAAAAAATGTGGGCATTTAAAAGAATTTGTCTTGTATTATAATTTAAAATGATTTAAAAAATGTGGGCATTTAAAAGAATTTGTCTTGTATTATAATTTAAAATGATTTAAAAAATGTGGGCATTTAAAAGAATTTGTCTTGTATTATAATTTAAAATGATTTAAAAAATGTGGGCATTTAAAAGAATTTGTCTTGTATTATAATTTAAAATGATTTAAAAAATGTGGGCATTTAAAAGAATTTGTCTTGTATTATAATTTAAAATGATTTAAAAAATGTGGGCATTTAAAAGAATTTGTCTTGTATTATAATTTGAAATGATTTAAAAAATGTGGGCATTTAAAAGAATTTGTCTTGTATTATAATTTAAAATGATTTAAAAAATGTGGGCATTTAAAAGAATTTGTCTTGTATTATAATTTAAAATGATTTAAAAAATGTGGGCATTTAAAAGAATTTGTCTTGTATTATAATTTAAAATGATTTAAAAAATGTGGGCATTTAAAAGAATTTGTCTTGTATTATAATTTAAAATGATTTAAAAAATGTGGGCATTTAAAAGAATTTGTCTTGTATTATAATTTAAAATGATTTAAAAAATGTGGGCATTTAAAAGAATTTGTCTTGTATTATAATTTAAAATGATTTAAAAAATGTGGGCATTTAAAAGAATTTGTCTTGTATTATAATTTAAAATGATTTAAAAAATGTGGGCATTTAAAAGATTTTGTCTTGTATTATGATTTAAAAGAACATCTTGTAATACAATTTTAAAAACCTTGGGTCTTAAAAGAATGTCTCTTGGATTATAATTTTGAAATATTTTTAAAAATTTTGTGATTTAAAAGATTTTGTTTTGTATTGTATTTTCAAATAATTTGGATTGTTTTATGATTTAAAAGAATTTTATAAACTTTAGGATTTAAAAAAAATGTCTTGTATTGCAATTTAAAAGAATTTGTTTTGTATTATCATTCAAATTAAATTTTTAAAAATTGTTAATGAAAAAAATTGGTTTTGTTTTGTAATTTAAAAGAACTTAAAGAACTTTATCTTATAGAAGAATCTAAAAAACTTTATGAATTAAAAGAATTCATCTTGAATTGCAATTCTTAAAAATCTTTTTGATTTAAAAGAATTTGTCTTGATCTATATTATAAAAGAATTTAAAATGTTTTTTGATTTAAAAGAATTTGTCTTATATTATAATTTGCTTTTATTACTTCTCAATTTTGCGTTTTCAAAATTAATGTTTATCCTTTCTTTCATTCATTCATATTTTCACATCATTTGAATTTTGTTTTTTCTCAGATTTTGGTAATATAAAGAAGCGAAACAAAGATTTTCATCAATATTCATTTTTTGAAAATATAATTGAAATGTTAAAAAAGAAATTATTTTTTTTATTTCCCCAAAAAGAAAAAAATTATTTTATCTTTTGACTTTTATACACCATTATATCTTGTTGAAAAATATCCAAACTATTTCAGTGAATAAATCTAGGAATATTTCTATACATGTTTCTCATTCTCAGATCTGAAATCTCACCTCTCTTTATGGCTCCTGAGCTGCTTTGATTAATGAGGGCCTTGCGTGCGGACAGGGAGCTGAGTGTTCGACCGCTCACGGGGCTGGTCACAGTTTGTATCGCTTCTGAATGACTGCTGTCGAGACCATTACACACATCCTCATCTGAAGAGTCAGAGGTTGTGTCTCCCAGGAATGGAGATTTCCGGATCTGTGCTGCTTTCTATAAGCAAAAATAAAACAAAATTGATTTTGGTCAGAAGAGAGTATGTAAATAAAGTTCTTACTTAGGAATATAATGTGCATGTGATCCTCTGGCCACTAAAATCAGTGCTTAATATACACCAATCAACTCAGAGCCTTTAAGATATCATAAGTTAAGATCTGAAATAGTATTAGTTAAAATGTTAGCTTCTGAATGTTTGCCAATTTAAAAATCAGTTTGTTTTATGTCATCATCATCACCATCATGTCGTGCCGCTAGCACGGATATCCCTGACCCTCTCTCGCCACTTCTTCCTATCATTCATCGCTTCTGGCAGGTCTTCAGGGCTACATCCCGTATCCTCACATAGCTGCTGGATGTATGTTCGAGCTGGTCGTCCTGCTTTTGCTCGGCCATAAGCGGGGGTCCATAGGAGTACATAACTGATGAGTTTGTCCTTGCTTCTCCAGCAGTGTCCTTTGTGTCTGGTTCGTCTAACTTGCATAGTTTTCATGATGGGAAGCAGGTGGCCGTATAGTTGGTGCCTTGTGGGGTGTTGCCGCCAGGACTTATTCAATATTGCTCACAACATTCTTGTGTAATTACCGTCTAGCTTCTTCTTCAGCCGTTTAGTTAGCGTCCAAGTAGTACATCCTTCAGACTCCTAATTTTAGGTGCTTTTAATCACAACTAACTCAAGTCATCATTTCTATGACAGCAAGGAACAGCACACATCAGAGATCAGAATAAAGAACCTCCCAGTGAGACTCAAACTCAGATCCTGTTCTGCTTTGATGAAGTCTGGTTCAATATTATTTTATTAGAAGTCAGAAATAAAATAACCACCATATGTGTGCTTAATTACCAAACTTTCTTGATGATCAAGAAATTGTAAATTGTGAATTGTTGTGAATCAGTGATTTTATTGATTTTTTTCTTTTTAACAATATTAATGTTATATTGACTCTGATATTTTTGTATCGAACATTATTCTATTTGCTACTGTTTATATGATACACACACACACATACACACACACACACATACACACAGAGACATGAATACATATAATAAATATTATTATCTTTATAATATCATTGTTATATTGGCTCTAAGATCTTTTTGTGTATTATTCAGTGCTGTTGGCACAAACATTTTTTAAACACACACACACACACACACACACACACACTTATATATATATATATATATATATATATATATATATATATATATATATAGTGACTGCCAGTCCCTTACATAACCCAGATGGCAGAAGCTGTAGAATACACTGACTGTATCTCTGCAGAGGGGTAAGACCACCCTACCTCTAACGAGTGTCCTGGATATGATACTAAACAATCTAATACTGAGACTCAAGTAATGCTGGAGTTTTGGGGAATGTGGAGTACCCCTTCATGGTCATTGCTCCTTGGTCCACTCTGACCTGGAGTGGTAGCACCAGATAGGGTCCTATCTATGGGTCAAATAGTGACAATTAAAGTTTGACAATTAAATTGTGTCTAAACAACTGACTCATGTTTAATTGAATTGTTAGGGATACATAGCAATACTTGGAACCATCTAACTGTGTGTAAACAAATGATTAATGTTGAACAGAATAATTAGTGTTAAATAGCAATACTTGTAACCACTTCCCTGTTTAAAAACAAATTATCAATATTGAATAGAATTATAAATGTTAGATAGCAATGATTGAATAGTGTTGAATAGAATAATTAGTGTAAAATAGCAATACTTGTAACCACTTCACTGTGTGCAAACAAATGATTGATACTGAATAGAATTATTAATGTGAGATAGTAATAATTTAAATGATTTAACTGTTGAGAAACAATAGCAATACTAATGTGCAAACAAATTTGTTTTAACTCATTTAAGAATGAAATTACCGACAAACTAATCTCTTACATATGTACGAGTATATCTATTTAAATGTGAGTAACACAAATGACTGATGTTAAATTGTTACTGTTACATAGCAATACTTGAAACCATTTAACTGTGTGCAAAAAAAATGAGCTCAGGCTGTTTAAATATGTTATGAAAAAATGTTTACTAATCATATATATATAATATATGTATATATTTACTAATCTAATATCTACCAGCATTCATGGTTACCAGAAAAAAAGAAAAAAAACCCCGCCAGGAACAAGAGATAAAAATATCTCGAATCACCGCCCAGGGGTAAAAGAAAAAATATTATAGGACAAAAAGAAAGAAAAGGCCAACCCCGTCACACCACTTGAAAAAAATCAAGAGATATACAGAAAACTAAAACTCTCCATAAACACTGCAATGCTACAATTGCAAGAGTGCTCAACACGAGTGGAGCCAATTATAAAATTAACTTAAAGCGCGAGTCGGAAATCTCCTACTAAAGTTTCACCTTAACGGATCATCAGGAAGTCTAATATATGTATATAAACAGGATTTGGCATTAAATAACCAACAATGGTTGATATGCCAAACCAAAACAAGTTCTTTACAGAAGGTCATCTTCTGAATCTCATAAAGAGCACTGTGAAGGCACAATTAAGCCCAGCTGCACATGTGATGAGAAAATGAACAACTTTTGGTGTTAATATTAACCTTATGAACTTTTATATAACTTTTCAGACATGCTGCAGAACCATATACTTTGTTACAGAATTGACACAAATTACTTGTAGGCTGTCGAGGAAGGACCTGTGTAATATTAGCCTGTGATTGTTTACTGTCAAGAAACCTCATATGACTAGCAAGTCTAACTTTAGACAAACAGACCCTACAGTTCAGGTTGAAAAGTGTTTCAAACTGAAGTCAAGTCCTGTTTCAAGATGGATTGTTCCATTCTCCATACTTCAAATATTTTACAACCATTGTAGATCATATATATACATACATTTATATGAAAGGTATCAATTAATGTAAGGTAAAATCAGAGCAAGGTGAGAAGTTAGAAAAAACATGGCAATACAGACTTGGAACTTAAATCAAGGAAAAAACTTGGCAAAAATTATATATATATATATATATATATATGCATGTGGAAACATACACACACACACACATACCTTTATATAGAATTATATCAAATCTGAAGCAGGTTGGTTATGTTTAGTTTGGTTTTATGGCATATCAACCATTTTAGCTTATTTAATGCCAAATCCATTTTTATACATAAAAAGAGTTCCATTTCAAACAATTCAGTTTACCATAAGTACAGTTTTTTTTTTACACACAGTAAATGTCAAAACAGTTCTATTTTAAACAATTCAGTTTAGCATATGTACACAGTTTAGTTCTATTTGACCCATTGATAGAACCCTATCAGGTGCTACCACTCCAAGCCACAGTGTGTTATATAGTCACATATGTAGATTCACATCTACATACATGCACATATATATGTAGAATAATTCACAGCGACACAACGATAAAGACGCAAGAGGGAAAACGCAGGAAGACTTCTTTACAATTATATTTACCTCTCACTTTATTTGTAAGGTTTGAAAGGGTTGTTCAAAGTTTGCATGTGAGAGGATGCTTGAGACCGAACATAAACTTCATATTTTGACCCCACTGTTATGACCGTCATGTTGTGTTTTTCTTGTTCTCTTAGATGCTCAACCAGAGGTCTTGGGGTCCACTCCATTGGGGCTTTTCCGAGGACCCCCTTGGTTGGGTGTGGCCTTTCCTATCACATCTGGTCTCTACTGTCTGGAAGTCTGCTGGCAACTCCTTTGGCACCCCAAACTCAACTGAGTTAAATAATAACTCAACACCCACATGATCGCCTACTGGATCTTTGAAATTGGATGTTTAATCATCATCAAGCGGAAATAACTGTCATGCAGTTCAGAGGTTACTCTCTTCCGGTGCATCACTGTAGTGGCACAATGGGACCTTCACCTTGTCCCATATCATAAACCTTAATCCGCCCACGCGATCTCTTTCGATTACTGGCCATTGGAATGTGTCACTTCCTTCCGGTGTATCACCTTGGAATAGCATTTTTGGGCCGGGTTGAAGGTCAAAATATAACAAGTGGACCTGGGAGTGATGGGAATAAAGGGGTACTCCACATTCCTCAAAACTCCAGCATTACTGAAATGACACCATCAGATTGTTTAGTGTCATATCTAGGACACTGGTTGGGGGTCTTACCCCTCTGCAGAGATGTAGTCGGCGTATTCTACAGCCCCAGCTGACTGGTCCATCTGAAGCAGGTGTATATTCACTTGGATGTATGCATTGTAATAAAAACTATATAGATGAGACTTCAAGATCAATCAAAAAACATATTCATGAACAAATCCAAAATTTCAAAACTGGTGATGACAGAAAGAAAAATAGTAAAATACAATTGAGAGTTTTGATTTTAAAGATGCAAAAATGTTAGTTAATCCATCCAAAAATTGTTGGATTTATCATTTCTAAATATAAAACCATCAAACAGAGGCCCATTTTCTTTTAACTTATCTCTTTATTCAGTAAAATTAGTTCTAAATAGTTTAAATATCTTTTATTTAAATTTTCCTTTTAAATCTTTAAAGCTTTTAATGTTTTTATTAATTATTAAGGAACTATGCTTATTTTCAATAATTTTGAAATGATTTCTCATATTCATATATCTATAAATATATATACATAAATATATCAAGTAAATAAGGACTGTGAATATCAAGAAAATGAGTGCTCAATGCACTGCTCTTTAATACAAAATCCATCTGATGAACTTTAATAAGCGAAATAAATGTATTATAGAATACTATTTCTAAATTTCTTGCTTTTAAACAAATATATATATATATATATATATATATATATATATATATATATATATATATTATCCAAGTCAATTATTATTGTACTTACGCCTTTTAATGTTGCATACACGGGTACAGTGACCTCCTTGTATAAATCGTTGCATGTTGGGAAGTCTGATGGAAATGTTGTAATAGTGTTGGCTGAGGATTTTTTGTCTTAGAAAGCAAAAAAGAACATAAAACTTCATTATTACTTAGATACAAACAGAGAAAATATTAAAGGATAACCAAGAAAAACAGGAATTTGAATGTTAAGTACAAACAAAACATAATTGCACCAGATGTAATATTTTCGTAACATTTGCCATGAGATTTTTTAATGTTTTCAATGTGGTCAAAAGTAATTTTTAAAATGGCTTTCACAATGTATATTTCAAAGTTGGATTCATATATTTTCTTTTAGTAAAATTCTCAAATTATTTGATCAAGTAATAATAAACAGCCTCTCTCTCTCTCTCTCTCTCTCTCTCTCTCTCTCTCTCTCTTTCTTATGAACACAAACACACATAGAATACATACTTATATATATATATATACACAAAAAAAAAATCAAAAATGTCCCAGACAATTAACTTCAATTTTTTAAAATTTTGTGATTTAAAAGATTTTGTTTTGTATTGTATTTTCAAAATAATTTGTATTGTTTTAAAGAATTTTATAAACTTTAGGATTTTAAAAAAATGTCTTGTATTGCAATTTAAAAGAATTTGTTTTGTATTATCATTCAAATTAAATTTTTAAAAATTGTTAATGAAAAAAATTGGTTTTGTTTTGTAATTTAAAAGAACTTAAAGAACTTTATCTTATAGAAGAATCTAAAAAACTTTATGAATTAAAAGAATTCATCTTGAATTGCAATTCTTAAAAATCTTTTTGATTTAAAAGAATTTGTCTTGATCTATATTATAAAAGACTCAAATCTGGTATCAAACTAAATCAAAACAATCTTTTCATATGAGAAGAACATCTGGAACATAATTGAGTCATTTAAATTTCCTGAAAAGGACAAAAAAATCTGAAAAACATGTCAACCACAAATATATGAAATAAGTAAAGTTGGTGACCTTCATCGAGGGTGACCCAAAAGCTCCTTTTCAATACCTACCACACTGAGGTGTAAGGGAGGGTGCTACTCCATTCCCTGGATTGCAACACTTTACCCTTGATCTTTACCTTATAATGCTGAATGTTAAGCAAGGCAGCATCAAGTACCATTTTTTGAGTCTTTGGTATGACTTGACCTGGGATTGAACCCCAGTCACCCGGCCATTAGCAAACACTCTACTCATTAAGCCAATGGCCTGGTATATGAAATAATAAAAACCTAAATGCCAAATTTTAAATCATTTACAAACCTATTCATTTTGATATATATATATGGACGACTATAGAGATATATACTCATTTTAATATATATATATGGAAGACTATAGAGATATATACTCCCCTACCCCCGTGGGGTTGAGTTCTCTGGCGAAGAAGTAATCGTGTTGCCATTAGTGCTCATTGCAAGCCTCTTCGTAGATCAATTGAGGTCTCGGTAACCGTTTGAACGGATGTATGTAAACAATAGTAATTGTAATTCATAACCGTTTAAAATTTACTTCACAGCTAATGTCTCCTCGTGGCTGAATGGTTAGAAGCTTTGGCTTGGCGTTTGAGTCAACCGGGTTTCGATCCCAGCTACAGGAAGCTACTCTCTAGCCATACTGATGAGTTCTGATAGAACGAAACAGATCTGTCTTTGGATGACTATATATATATATATAATACAATGTGGTTTCATTACAGGGTAATGTAAGTCATGGAAGAAAAGATTGGTCCAAACAATAATTACCGACTCTTTTACCCTTCAAACATTGTCAAATGCTATCAAGGGCATGTTTTTCCCAAGATATATACTAGTGGAACAAAGCATGGGGAAATGGATTCATGCCTTTACCAAGTTTGTCTTTTTTTATTTTTGTTGCTTCTTGAAAACCCAGTAGTATTAGTTGTAGTAGTAGTAATCCAAATAGGCATTTCTATAATTATACATTTTTGACTAGTTTATCTTTTATCTAATTTTTGTTGATTGTTTATTACATTGTCTTAGTGAAGACAAGCTGCATATCAAAATGTAAGCTAAGTTTGACAAACTTTGATTTTTCTTTTTCTTGTATTGATATCCAAAATGTTATCCAGCGTCTCAACTCTTGGTAAGGGTATAGTAATGAAGTGTACCAAACAAATCAGAGCTTGTATCATCTCTTGCTCTACAATAGAATGGCACCTGCAACAAAAGATTATAATTTTGGATTACCTGGAGATGAGGTTCTTCTGTTTTTATGTTTTGCTCCCTTCCACACTTCTTCATAGAGAGGTTCAGTCTGCAACGAAAAGAGGAACAACAGGTTTTTGAGAGGACAGTTTTGTCTTTTTTTTAAAGCAACCAAAATCAAGAAGATAAGAAAAATACCCATTAAAATTACCTATAATCAGCTAATGCCCTCTATGCTGAAGAAGAGATCTGAGGTAACCAGGTTCTTTTTTAGGACCAGGGTTAAGAGGAGCAAACTTAGTGGATTTGGTCCAGCAGCACTTATGATTGATAAATCTTGATTGAGTTTGACAAGACAAAGAGGCAAAGTTTTCATAAAAAGATGCAGCTGTTTCACCCTGGAAGACAGACCTAGACAGATGGCTCCACTGTTCATACTAGTGCAGGGATCCTGCATCAGATGCATTTGCCATTTCCTTCATATCCCCCAAGTCACTGTTTTAACTAGGTGAACAGCCTTTAGCAAATAAGCTACACCTGCTAAGACTTGTCATCCAGAATTTTCTTCCTCCTAATGGATCTTTTCAAGATGGTTCTGATCATTCAGTTTCACTAACATCCAATTATAAGCAATCATCTGAGAAGCCACATCTACAAACCAACCAAGGCACTGGTCTAAGCAGCAATTCTAGAGATAATAAACAATTGTCTGCCTTGTGTTCAGGGTATATGTGTTGATGGTCATATATCAAACATTTAATCCAACTTAGTCTCTTCCATCTCTATTCTTTGAATGATAAAGACATTCTTTTTGTCTGTACCCTTTAAACAGTTAAAACTTACCTTTTTATCTTTGTTGAAAAGCGAAGAATTTGCCTCACCACCTGGCTATGGACATTGTCTCTCACTTTGTCATGAAAATCTAAAGCTGACATGGCCTTACTGTATGTTATACTCATCTTCAATTATGACTTTTTACCGTTTTGTACCCCTTTCATATTCTGCTTGTCAATACATTTTGCATGTATTTTATGTATGTAATAAATGTTTCTATATGTGCAAATTAGGTTATCCTGCCTTTCCTTATTTAGTGCTAGTGTATCATTGGATAGACTAATATAAATATTGGTGCTTGGTGAGTGGGGATGGGATTAAATCATTCACCTAGTGGTTAGAGTATTCACCAATGGTCTGAGAGACCTGGCTTCAATCCCAGGTCACATCATACTGAAGACTTTAAAAATGGTACTTGATACCTCCTTACTTAACACTCAGCAATATGAAGTATGTATCAAGGGTAAAATGGAGCAATCCAGGGAAAGGAGTAGTGCCCTCCCCTAAACCTCAGTGTAGTAGCTATTGAAAAGGAAGCCTTCTGGTCTCCACCTTTACTTATTACTTACCAACTGACCCAATAATAATGAACATCTATGATTTTCCATTTGTTTTCTGAATTTCTGAGGTCAAGTAATTCATCTTAAGTAGTCTGAATTTCTTTGAGGATGCATTTTCATTTTATTCGATCCTGATTAGCTTATTTTCATTTGATTTTTGTTGCTTATTTATAAATTGTAATAGCCTAAAGTTGTTTAAATTGCTGGGAGTAAGCATTTTCATTATCATTCATTTTTGACAAGTTTATCTTCATCTTATTCTTGTTGCTTATTTATATCTTGTTGTAATAGTAGTTATAAGTTGTCTGGGTTTCTTAGATCATACATTTTCATTTATTTATCTTGACTTGATTTTCTTTAATCTTATTTTTGTTTCTTTATACAGTATTTTCAATTTAGCAATCACCCCTTTGCAGATTGGCTGTTCAGAGAAATAGAGTCCAGCCAACTAGATGGCTCTGGTAGTCAATTTGCATATGCCATTCAATTGGCCAATCATAGCTCACTGGTGTTACTATATTAATCCCACCTTTTTGTTAGGGTTAGTTGGCCACTCTTGGAGAAAGGAAGTATTGGCTGAAACATTGTGGAAATAACAATAAAGATGAAGACAATAATCCGAAAACCCTTAATGATAAAAATCAATATCAGCTTGTCCCCAGCAAAAGAGAAGGAATATACTAAGAGAAGCTGCATCTGCATAGATCTGGTACTCCTATACTGTGACATAAAATCAACAAAACCTAGACAATCATTATGAGTACAGCAGCAATGCCCTTGCTTACTGCTAATGATGCTTCAGCCCTGAGACCAAGTCTGGCATGAGGGTCATCATCTGAAGAAGATTTTGTTATCTTTGTGGTAGTAGTGTAATATAATGGCCAAGGGATTTTGTTTCATGCCTTTGGGTTTAGTTATGCTGAGAACCTTTCGGCTCAGTGCATGGGTTACTTAGGTGCAACATTAACGCAGGGGTTCACGCACGCGCGCAGAGCGGATATGTCACTCAGAGATGTCACAATAGCCCGAGATGGGAAACAGGGGTTAGCGAGTGCGAATGACGTCATGCACCAGAAGCACGCAGAGGATTTGGGGAATTTGAAAAAAGTTAGTAGAGTTGAGACCTGCCTCAAGAGAAGATGGTTGACTTTCGTTAGCTCGTGAGGCCTTGTGGCGGGCGCCACACAAAATGGGGGTGCAGATGAAAAAGCCAGAATAGAAAGATTGTGCCTCTCTCTCCTTATGTCGAAAAACCTTTAAACTCAAAGGTAATAAAAAGTTTCATACCTGAACAAAGAAGTTGTCACGTGTTTTTCGAATTTCGAGATTCCTATGTTCTATCTTTATGGACATTCGATGTACGTTTCACACATAGCCATATCATGGCTATGGTACAGTAGTTGCATTGTTGCAATTTCATGCAACTATTGGAAACAAGTGGTTACCAGTAGTCAAATAATAATCGCAATTGAAAACAGCTGGTATATTAGTTGTTGCATTAATATCTTTTGTTGCGGCTTATCCCTGAGTTGATACAGTTAACTGAAGAGCTTAATAGAAATTGTACAGTCCTACAAGAGTAATATTCATAAGGTAGATCTCTCCTTTTCCTCCTCCTTCTCCTTTTCCTCTTCCTCCTTATCCAATACACACAATATTCATCAACATCCATTGCCAAAAGGTGATGTCTTTTATAACAAACAAGGGAGAAGGTTTTATAAAAGATCCCTGGTTATTTCTCTTCTTCCTTTTTGGGAAAATTCTTGAGGCATAATGTTTAAAGTATTACACTATGACCTTGAAGTAAGTGAGTTCAAACTCCAGTAGTGCTATTACATTCATTTTTAGACTAATACCCTTGGGAAAGGAATGTACCCCTTTATCCTCCCAGCTACAGGTTAAATTGTACCACTGCTATTATTCTACAAGGATAGCTTCAGCATTAAATAAACCATGACGGTTTATATGCTGTTAGGGAAAGAAAGAAAGAAAGAACTTTTCAAATATAAAATTCTCATTTCTTTTTGATATTAACAGTGTGATGATTAAATTGAGAGAGCTTTAGCATAGACAACTAAAGTTTTGTCTTTGCATATTTATTGTTTCTGAATACTGTAACTCACTACTAAAATTATTTAAGTGTGAGGAACACAATTCAAACACTTGTAGCTGAAGAAATGTAAAGTAAAGTCGGCAACTGTAGTCGAGGGTGACCCTAGTCGAGGGTGACCCAAAGGCTCCTTTTCATTAGCTACTAGACCAAGGTATAGAGGAGGGCACAACTCCTTTCCCTGAATTGCACCACTTTACCCTTGATCCTTTCCTTATAATGCTGAGTGTTAAGCAAGGAGGTATCAAGTAATATTTTTTGAGTTTTGGTATGATCCGACCTGGGATTGAACCCTGTCCTTCTGGGCCATTGGTAAACACTAATATTTCTTTGTGTTAAACTATGTAAAACAATTAATGATGAAATAACAACATATTTATTGCCTGAGCAAAGCTAATAGAATGAAAAAAAAAATGACATAAAATACAAAAAAAACACATTGTGGAGAAAAGTCCCATCATGCAATTGAGTCTTTTGGTATAAGTTAAAAGTCTGTAATAGAATTAATGTTGTAGAGCAAAAACTTATGTCAAAGCATAGTACCATGTGAGGCATGACATGAGGATTGTTGGAGCAAGAGTTCCAGGCCACTCTGTTGGGGAAAGACACACACTCAAGTATGCCTCTTGTTGTTGAAGGTGAAACAAAGAGAGAATGTCTAACATTGCCGCTTTGTTTTACATGCTACTTCGGTTAAGCCAACTAGTGGCTATTTGAAGTACTATTTGGAAGGAAGGGACATAATCCTTACAAATGTAATCCCAACAATAGCAACTCAATTTTTAAATCAGATTTTTTCCCATCCTTCTTATGGACGAGAGTAAACATCAATACTGTTATATAACATTACCTGTGTATTTAAGATTTAGTAAATAGAAATATATAAACAAAGAGTTGCAATTTGATTTTCCATTCATCAATGGATTTTGCAATGACTCTTGTGAACTACTTACCCTGCTTGAAGTGGGTGTTTCTGATGCAGGTGGGAGTGGAGGAGGGTCCCTGTCCAAAGGGGATGTTGGCCAGTCATCATATTCATGATTCTTTTGTATGTCAGATGTTGAGATTCGAATCTCTCTCTTTGGGACCTGGGAGTAAATCTCCTCGGGTGATTTTATCGAAGGGGAACGGCACTTGCTTCGGGGTAGGGTGGCCACAGCCGAGACATAGTGCAAATTGTGGGGTGGAGCGAACATACCGTTCGGGGAACTGGGTGGAGCAAAAGGAACATATTGTGCTGCAGGGGTCGTGGGAGACTTTGGAGTCAGGCTTACAGGTGTAGTCAGGAAGGAAGACTTGGAAGATTGCAGTTCATCATCCTTGACTTCCTCACCATTCTTCACGGGTAAGGATTTCTGACGTTCCAGGATCTGGAAGTAATTTAAAAAGAAGAGAGATCAGAAAAAAATATTAAAAGAAATTCAAGGTATATCATTACATGTAGACACATAGAAAACACACAGTATTTCTATATAAATGAGTTTTGATTGATGAATAAGAATTCCAATCCTACAAAACAACTTTTAGACAGGATAGAATAATGAAACTTGTATTAGAATGAAGTACAAGCAGTGATATATATATATATATATATATATGACAATTTGAAGAAAACTCAAACCTGCTTAGATCGTCATTATAAATCTATTTCGGCAAAGAATATCATTATAATCTTCATGACATCAGACAATTTCACACGTTTAATTTAAAGTTGAAAAACGGCAAATATGGATATTACAGTCTACATATATGTCTATGAAAAAAAAAACACTAACTGGCTATTACCGATATATATATATATATATATATATATATATATATATATATATATATATATATTTCAAAAGGAATAGTTTCACGAAGAGATTTGTATTTTTAAGAATTATTTATTTTGTTCTTACATACGTGTAGGTTTCTAGTTTTCTGCTTTCATCTGAGAACATTTAGTAATTTACTATTTTTTTTGCTTGGACGTGGCACAAGGCCATATGAATTGGCCACCCAATGAGACTTGAACTCACTCATATAGGTTTGTTAGTCAATATATATATATATATGTATATATATTACTTTATATTAAATAACTATAGACACACAATCAAATCTCTGCATAACTGCAAACAACATTTCCATCAAAACAGTCATAATTTTTACAGCGTGGCAAGGTTTACCAGCACAGAAAGAATAAAAAAACACTTTGGACAATATAGAAACAGATAAAGATAGATGGATAGAATGTCTCCAAACATTGGCCTCAAATGGATTTAACATCAAACTAAATTTTGCTGCATTGAAATGGGATGAACAGATTTGAGGATGACACATAAAGACCTAAATAAACAAACCAAACAGTTACAGCGAATTTGAAATACACTCTTCATACTTAACATATGTATTCCAAAATGAAAAGCACCGTACTAGGTGACTTGACATATAAAAGTCATATGGAGGTTCTCATGGTATAATGGTAACCATTATAAGAAACAGATACCATAACCAAAGTTCAAAAA
The DNA here is from genome assembly GCA_963585895.1 of Sepioteuthis lessoniana. Lineage (NCBI taxonomy): Eukaryota > Metazoa > Mollusca > Cephalopoda > Myopsida > Loliginidae > Sepioteuthis > Sepioteuthis lessoniana. The sequence goes on along the minus strand of OY757933.1, from coordinate 32,144,587 downwards.
TCCTGAATGGAGCTGTTTGCCTTTCACGTAGAGCTAATACCCTTGTTGGGAAACTAAACAGAGTGATCTCTCTAGTCACAGTTATTGTTGAACTCTTCCACAGCAAGAATCAAGGAAATCAGCCTCATTCATGAATAGGACTTGAGATGACCAGACGTAGTGGTTTGTATCCCAGATCTGAGAAGTGTAAGTGATTTCCACCCTTTTCTATGGACTTTTCTGTTTGTTCCTTGAAAGGATGTGACTCTTGTAAAGCCTATGTATGGAACTTATTCCTGACTTATATTGTGTACAATTGGTAGAGTGTTCGTCCGGGAGACCTGGCTTCAATCCCAGGTCGCGTCCTACCAAAGACTTTAAAAATGGTACTTGATACCTCCTTGCTTAACACTCAGCAATATACGGTATGTATCAAGAGTAAAGTGGAGCAATCCAGGGAATGGAGTAGCGTCCTCCCCTACACTTTGGTGTAGTAACTATTGAAAAGGGAGCCTTCTGGTTGCCCTCGACTATGGTTGCCAACTTTACTTTTACTTATTATATAAATTGACTTGTTCTGTTTCCTACCCAATATTCTGCATTGGGTTACTCCCTTTGAGATAACATAATATGTTATAAGAAATGGAGTGTTATCCACAAAGTATCACCACATTAAATCTTATACTCTTGAGAAAAGCATAAATCCAATCTGTTTCCTTCTAGCTATGAGTAAATAGTTAGACAGACAAGGCTCTTTAACCTTCATATGGCAACCAATATTGGAGAAAGAAAAATTTTCAAAGTATTGGGGTGCTTGGAGGTAGGGAAGATATTTAGTGAAATCTCCACTCACCAAAGACCAATATTAGTATTAGTATATCCATAATATAAGTAAAAGTAAAGTTGGCAACCTAAGTCAAGGGTGACCTGAAGGCTCCCTTTTCAATAGCTACTACACCAAGGTAATTTCAAACCTACTGAAATACACTTTAAAAAACTGACCTTCATTGAACATTCCTATTTACATTTTCTGTGTACTTCTTTCTTAAAATGCATATTTGTTTTACACAATGTCCCATTGAATAAAAATAATCTTTTTACACACTGTCCCATTAAATACAAATAATTTTTAAGCAGCTCTGTTTGATCCTAACAGGTACCTCTCTCTGCGTCAGATTGGACATGAGAATAATGGCAATGAACGAGTATTCTAAACTCCCCAGATCTCTAGAAATGGAGCCTTACCATTAGTTGCAGTTTAGTGCTATACCTGTGTCATCTCCTTTCAGTGAGAGGTCCCCCCCCCACCGCAGGGTAAAGACAACATATTCTAAGCCCCATTAACAGTGCAATGAAAAGATATAAGAATATCAAGTTCAAAATTTATCAACTCTAATGCTCTGCTAATTGTATCCCTTATAGTGAAGAAAGACCACCCCTAAAAAATGGGTTGTCATGGGTATGACATTAAACTGCATCGGATGGTGAGGCTCCAGTTTTGGAGGTCAGGGAAATCTGGAGTACTCCTTCACCATCATTACTCCCAGGTTCACTCTCATCTGATAGTACCTGTTAGAGTTTCATCTATAAGATGAATAGATCTGTGTAAAAGTTATTCACATTCTATAGGACTGTGTACAAACAAAAAATTCTTAAGAAACACATACACCAAAAATATAGATATGAACATACCATGAATGTGATTTCCCTAACCTCTTGGCATGAAATAACCCAATACAAGTTGATGTACCATTAAAATCAATTGATCAATTAAATCTTTTCAGTTGCATTGCATGAAACAAAACAAATAACAATAATAAGGGAAATAATTCACACTGACTTGATTTCTTTTTTTTTTTTTGTAGAAGATACTCACCTCCTCGCTGCCGTTGGAACTGATGAGAGACTCGAGCTGCTGCAGTTCCGAGAAGAACTTCCGTTCTATCTTAATCTGTGGTGGGAACACACGCTTTGGCTCGTAGATACTCTCATGGTTCTGATCAACCTCGTGGTACCCTCCCACGCTGTGGTCAATCTCACTAACACTGTTCTCACTGTCACCCTCCGATATCTGCGACGTTAACTCCCCTTCTGGACTGCTGCTGCTCTCCGACATTCCATGGTGGCCGGGGTCACTCAGCGGGTCCAAGTTCGGGGATAAGGATCTTCGTTTCAGATCATCAGGAGGAGGGGTGGTGCTGGTTGCGTAGGAGACAGGGCGAGATTCTGCCTGAAAAAATTTTTTAAATCGAAAGTTTTTTTTATAGATACCAAAAGATTAGGCATGAAATATCACCCATAAATTAACAACCATGTGCCAGACTAAACATTGTAAGAACAGCATTACTCATAAATGAATACTCCTCAAAGAGTTTTTCTTAATATTTCGAATGGAAAAATTATACAATCAAAATGGATGTTATTAGGCATTATTTATTACCAAACTCTGAGGTATTGAAACTCCATAATTAAAAATATGAATATCTAGTAAATAAATTCACCCCTTTATTTATATTTATGCAATTTTATTTTTAGTTAGATCTAGTGTCACACTAGCCAACACCATCTTTGCTGGAATTATCACAGTTGCATGATACCAACTAACATTTCAATGGCCAACACAAACTACATTGAAATAGTACAAAAACAAATACAGAAAAACACCGGCTCATGCAATTATTTAAATGGCTTGAAGCAATGAAAATCAACATTTTTTAAATCCTATTGTAAGGAGACAATAAATAATTCTTTCATTTGAAGGATGGGCATGTCTTTTAGGTGATTTATGGACAGTTACATGACAGCCTCAAAAAACCTTTCTCATTCTATTCTGCCTATGTTCTTTAAACAGTACAGATGATATCTTCTACTAGATCACTGAACAGTAAAGCAAACATAGCTATAACCATTTTACTGTCCATCAATCTCAAATAAGCCTTTTTCCATTTTTGTACCCCTTTCATATACTGCTTGTTCATAGAACAATATGTGCATATTTCATCTGTTGGGACACATTTGTGTATTATTTTCAAAACTACCAGCGTGTATATTATTCATATATTAAATGTTTTTGTATGTATAAATGAGCTTATCTTGGCTTTAACCAGGCCATTGGCCTAATGAGTAGACTGTTTGCCAATGGTCCTGGAGATCGGGGTTCAATCCCAGGTTGAGTCATACCAAAGACTCAAAAAATGGTACTTGATGCCACTTTGCTTGACATAGCATTATAAGGTAAGAATCAAGGGTAAAGTGGAGCAATCCAGGGAATGGAGTAGCACCCTCCCATACATCTTGGTGAGGTAGCTATTGAATAGGAAGCCTTCGGTTCACCCTCGACAAAGGTCACCAACTTTACTTTTACTTATATTATGGATACACTAATACTAATATCAGTCTTTGGTGAGTCGAGATTAGATTAAATATCTTCCCAACCTCCATACATCCCAATACTATGAAAACAATTTTACCATCCTTGAAAATGGCCAAAATAACATGAAACTCAGAATCTTTCAGATGAATCCAGATTTTGATCCAGATTTATATCCCTTGTTTCAAAAATTGATACATTATTCTTTCTTTTTTTTTTTTTTTACCAAAAATGCATTAACAAAAAACTCCTGCCAAAATATACATGTAACAAGACACAGGCAAAATAACCAAAAGAATATTACCAAATAGGTAAATGAACTGAATTTCATTTTCATTACATGTACACCATTTCATATATCTTACTTTTTGAATGTTTATTTTTATTTTGGTTATACATTAATAAATTTGTTATGTTATAAGAATTATTTCTTTGTTTTCTTGCTTGATGAAACTTAAAGTTCCATTAATTGCATTAGTAGATGGGTAATGAATTACATAACCTTAATATTACAACAGCAGCAACATGAACACACATATAATAATACTTTTAAAAACACATTATTGCATTCATTTTTCAATAATATATGTTTTAAATTTAAAGTATATTTCACCTTAAATTTTTATTTGAATGCTCTTGATTAGTAAGTAAAAAGTTGGTGACCTTAGTCAAGAACACACTAAAGGCTCCCTTTTCAATAGCTACTACACTGAGGCATTGGGGAGGGTGCTACTCCTTCCTCTGGATTGCTCCACTTTACCCTTGATACATACCTTATAATGCAAGGAGGCATCAGGTTCCGTTTTTTGAGTCTTCGAAAGGACTCGACCTGGAATCCTATTTACTCAACCCCTCCGCTCGGGCAGGATATGACACAAGGTCAATTTTTAAGTGGAGTTTAACAGGTTTGAATTCAGAGTTTTCCTTCTAGACTAGTTGCCTCACCAAGGCTGAAGAACCTAGTCTGTCCTACTATTTACCCATAGCTGGAGGGAGAATAATTGGATTCATACCTTTCCCAAGGGTATTAGTGCTATGTGAAATGCAATCAGTCTCGTCCAGGATTTGAACTCGAATCGCCGTGTCCATTTCCTGCGACGATAACCAGTACACCACGGGCACCTCCTGGAATTGAACCCAGGTCTCCTAGACTATCGGCAAACACTCAGACTATTATGCCAATGGTCCAGTTAATTGAGATGAATTAAAATAATTTGCAAGAATTACAACTCAGAATAACTTTACTTTAAAAGATCAGCCAATGAAATTAAAAAACAAAATGAATTCTATGTGATAAGAACACATTTGAGTATAACATTAAGTATATTTATCTTTTTCATCATTATCAAGATATGCCAACAGCATGGATTCCTTTGACTGTCTTACATCATCCCTCCTTTTCGTTCTTGGTAAGTCCTCTAGACAGTACCCAGTCTCCACAAAAAATTTATGAATAAGTTATTGCTGATCAGCCAACAAGACTTTGTCTAGGTAGTGGTGTCCATAGGAGAACCTGTTATTCGTCAAGCACCCCACCTACATACAAGTATAGCACATGGCCTTTTTTATTGTGGGAACTAGGCACAGAGGTATAGCTTACACACCCCGTAGGAGAACCTTGTTTATAAGTTTGCCCTTACTTCTCCAGCATGTTTATCTCACTTGGATGGTTTGCAAGATGGGAAGTAAGTGATCATATAGATGCTGTTTTGTAGGATACTGTTTTCAGGATTTGTTTAAAACAATATAGAATCCTAATATAGTTCCCATCTAGCTGTTTCTCCAAACATTTTGTTAGAGTCCAAGTGGTGCACCCATACAGTAGTACTGATATGGCTACCTCTTGGAAGAATTCCCATTTTATTTAAACAGAGAGATCAGATTTCTATAGGATCACTAACCAGTATATAACAGTCCATACTTTACCATGGCATAAATTGACATCACTTTTAGTAGAGGACATATTTGAACTGATCTACTTATTTCAGAGACTTGCCATTTAATGAGATGACACTATCTTGATTAAAACATATGAACATGTTTTACCCGAGGTCACATAAAGACCAATGCTTCTTGCTATCTGCTCTAGGCTATTTAGCAGAGTTTCAGTTTGAGCAGGGTTATTCGCATGAAGTGCTAGATCATCTGCACAGTCTGAATCAGTAATAGTTTCAAGAATTGAATAAGAAATCATCTAATTTTCTTTTAATACATAAAAATTAATTAAGAATTGATAATATCAAACACTTACCTGCAAACTGTCCCTATACATTGAATGTACCTGACTTGAAGGTAGGCATGCATATCGGTCCTGAAGAACATGAACCTGTTCTCGAAGTAAGCTATTTTCTAATACTAAGGCGTGCTTTTCTTCCTCTAACTGCAAAAACAAAAAAAGAAACAAAAAACAAACAAATTAGAATAATTCTTTGGAGTTTTATTCTATTTTGTACAAGACAAAACGTTTAACACCATAAAGTAATAAGAATTGACAATAGTAAATAATATATGAGATGGGAAAGGAGTATCTCACAGTGAGTAATGGTTAGTTAGCAAAGCAATCAGACAATAGCAAATTTGATTCTTACTGGCTACTCCATACTTCTTATGCTGGCCCAGTTGACTGCAGCTGCATGATACATTGACTGTATCTCTGCAAAGGGACAAGACTCCTCCAACAAGTGTCCTGGATATGACACTGAACAATCTGATGGTGAGGCTCCAGTAATGCTGGAGCTTTAGGGAATGCAGAGTACCCCTTTATTGCCATCACTCCCAGATCCACTCTGGCCCAAAGTGGTAGCACCTGATAGGATCCTATCAATGGGTCAAAAAGAACTAAACTGGGTACTTATGCTCAACTGATTTGTTTATAATAGAACTGTTTTTGACATTTAAACTATGTACTTATGCTAAACTGAATTGTTTGTGTGTTTGTTTTGTTGTTTAATGGCATACCAACCTTCTTGGGTTATTTAATGCCAACTCCATCCTTCAAGAAGAACAGTAGGGGTACTATTTAAACCATAGCTGGGAGGATAAGGTATGAACCCCCTTATCCTCCCAGCTAAACTGAATTGTTTGAAACTTTTATCAAAATGACTTGATTCAGCATTAAATGACCCAAAAAGGGTTGATACGCTGTAAAACCAACCAACCAACCAACCAACCAATCAACCATTCTTCTGATGCACTCTTGATGGGAAAGGCATGAATCCACCCATTTTTACTCTAGCTAAGGATAGAATTTTGAGCAGACTGGGATCTTTAGATTTTTTAAGGCGATCAGTCTAATCAGATAAAGAAAACTGAATTCAAGCCAAATTTAGTCCACTAAAAAATTAACCTCATAGAGGAGAAGTTGGATAAGTATTTCTGCTTTTGTGCCAAACTAGGTGAAGCTTTATAAATGATTATTAAAGTAGAATAGAACTTATAGGGAAGTCAAAAGCATTATACATTTTTATAAAATGTTTATTAAAATTTATTTTTTATTTTAGATTCATTCACTGGTTCTGTAACCTGGTTTGGTCATAGGGGAATCTATTCATCTCATGCAGCATGTTTTGGATAGTAATAATATGGTGGAGCACATCCTTCTCCTGGTCTACAACTAGTTTGAATTCAAAGTAATCCTTCTCCTAGACTGGTTGCCATACCAATGTTGAGAGCCCAATCTGTCCTACTATTTACCCATAGCTAGAGGGAAAATGCTTGGATTTATATCTTTCTCAAGGATATTAGAACTATGTGGAAAGCAAAAAAAACTTGTTCAGGGCTTGAACTTGGATAGCCATGTTCACTTCCTACAATGATAGCCATTACACCATAAGCACCTTCATTATATATATATATATATATATATATATATATATATATATATATATAGCAATTAGAAGAAAGCTCAAACCTGTTTAAACTGTCATTATAAGTCTATTTTGGTGAAGAACATCATTATACTATTTGTCTCATCAGAAGACTTCACACATTTAATTTGAAGTTATAAAACAACAAATATGGATTACAGTCTATATATATATATATATGAAAAAAAAAACCAATATAAATTCAAATTCTCAGGTGAAATTAAAAGGGGTTCTGTGTGTGTGTGTGTGTGTGTGTGTGTGTGTGTGTGTGTGTGTGTGTGTGTCCTACTTTTCAGCTAGGTTGGTGTTAACAAGCTAGTCTAGCAGACCAATTACTACTAAGAATTGAGTTTGATCCTCACAAGAAGTTCCATACTTATGGCTTTGTGCTAAATTTATGTAATGAACCATTTTGTGTGTAATGATTAGCAAACTAGGCTGGTAGTTTGTTGGTTTGTTATTTAATGGCATATCAACCTTCTTGGGTTATTTAATGCCAAATCCATAGCACTGATACTATTTAACCCATAGCTGGGAGGATAAGAGGGTTCATACCTTTCCCAAGAGTATTTGTCCGAAAGTGAACATAACAGCACGACTGAAGTCTGAACTCGCTTACTACAATTCTGCTATCAAACGCTTTAACCATTAAACCACAAGGACGCCCCACCTAGGCTGGTAGTTTGTTTCTTTATTTGATTCTAACTGAATGCTCAATAGATCTGGCTTTGTGTTATGTAGGTCCATTTTTAGAAAGAACCAAGCGTAATGAGAAGTACACAAGTGTAAATAATTAACATGTGCTTTGGTAAAGAGTTAATATTCCACTCCATTAACAAGGAAAATCATGCTGAAAATGTCTATCTATTGTGTAAAATAAATGTTTTTTCCTCATTAGGTAGTAGCTTTGATGTAACTACACATATACACATACACATACACACACACACATACACACACACGTGTATATATATATATATATATATATATATATATAAATTATTAGAGTGAAACCAGATAAATAACTAAGCAGTATAAACATACATATATGTACACACACACATACACACATATTTATACATACAAACACATATATATATATTTATATACACACATATATATATACATATATATATATATACACACACACACATAAACTCACATATATACATATATTACACACACATATACATGGTGCATTCAATACGTTTCCAGATTTTTTTTGGACAGGCATTTAAAATTGTCATAGGCTCTTGAAAATTAACTATGTTATTGCTATACATCTTATGAGATAACTGACCAATTTTTATGATTTCAGGTTCAAATGAACAGCTACAGCAGCAAATGGAATACACCCTACTAAAGCCTGATTGTCACAGCTGGTGAATTTCAAAAATGCAATCTGGACGTGAGGACACTTTAGAAGAATGATATGCAATAAAATTCTGTTTTAAACTTGAAAATAATGCCACAGAAATATATGGAATGCTTCAGACTGCTTTTCAACCATCTTGCATGAATCGAGCATCAGTTTTTGAGTGGCATAAGAGATTCAAGGAAGGCAGGGAGTCTGTGGGGGATGATGAGAGGTGTGGGAGGAGTAAGAAAGTCAATACACCAGAGTTGATGGGCCAAATGGTTAGGGTTAGTATGTTGAGGTTTTAAGGGAGTTCAGGAAGAGATTCCGTCGGAAGAGGCCAGCACTCTTCAAATCGGGTCAGTGGAATTTCCACCAGGACAATACATCAGTCCACAACTCCATCCTTGTCACAGACTACTTGACCAAGATGGGCATCAAGACAGTTCATCAGCCTCTCTATAGTTCAGACCTTGCCCCCTGTGACTTATTCCCTAAGCTCAGAGGCTGTCATTATGAGACAATTGAGGAGATGAAAGAGTCTGTCACGAAGGTCATTGATATGCTCACAAGAAATGACTTCCATGGGGTGTTCCAGAAGTTGTTGTAATGGTAGAACAAGTGCATTGCAGCCAGAGGAGATTACTTCGAAAGGGACAAGAGCTTCATGTGTGTACTATCAATAAAAGTGCCGATACAAAAAAAGTCTGGAAACTTATTTAATGATCCTTGTATATATACACACTTATATACATATACATACATATACATATACATACATATACATATATATATACACACACAGAAATATATATACATATACATACATATACATATACATACATATACATATATATATACACACACAGAAATATATATACACATATATATACACATACACATACATATACATATATATATATATATGCACACACATATACATATATATATGCATACATATACACACATATATAGATATATACACACACATATATACACACATATACACAAACATATATACATATATATATATTCACACATACACATACACATATATATACACACACATACATATATATGCACACACATGCATACACATATATATATACACACATATATATACACATGTACATACATATATATACACACACATACACACACACATATATACATATATATACACAAACATCTATATACACTCACATCTATATACACACATATACATACATGTATATATATATACACACACACATATATATAAACACATACTTACATGCATATATTTATACACACATATACACACATACACATATATACACACACATACATTGCATATATATACCCACATACATTTACATATACACACATACATACATATATATATATATATATATACACATATATATATATATTTATACTTTCTTTAAAGAAAAAACCAAAGACCGGTTATTTTAGGATTATAAATTTATTTCCATCCTGTTTTGCGTTTCTGGTGTAAACCAAAAATACGAAGAAAAATATAACAGGACTTCTTCAGCTCTAATGGATAAATAAAAAGTATTGCTCTGTAAAATCAATTACATTGAGCTCTCCACCAGGAAAATTTAAATGTTCAGCTCTTGAATGATTTTCTTGTCCTGAAGGAATTACTCCCAACTCTGGTTTAACTGTACTATACATATATATATATATATACATATAGGTAATATTCGGTCAGGTTAAAAAGTTTGGAGTAATTCCCACAAGACAAGAAAATCATTCAAGAGCTGAACATTTAAATTTTCCTGGTAGAAAGCTCAATGTAATTTATTACAGAGCAATATTTCTTTAAGAAAAAAACCAAAGACCGGTTAATTCATGATTATAAATTTATAATCATGAATTAACCGGTCTTTGTTTTTTTTATTAAAGATATATATATATATATATATATAAATTAATAGAGTAGAACCAGATAAATAACTAAGCAGTATAAACTACAACATCCTTCCCATCATGCCCCACACAACAGTATAGATTGGGATACTCCCCATAGAGTAACTATCACATTGTTAACTCTGTATCTATACTATCCTTAAATTCATATATACAAGGATCATTAAATAAGTTTCCAGACTTTTTTCGTATCAGCACTTTTATTGATAGTACACACATGAAACTCTAGTCCCCTTCAAAGTAATCTCCTCTGGCTGCAATGCACTTGTTCTACCGTTACAACAACTTCTGGAACACCCCATGGAAGTCATTTCTTGTGAGCATATCAATGACCTTCGTGACAGACTCTTTCATCTCCTCAATTGTCTCATAATGACAGCCTCTGAGCTTAGGGAATAAGCAAAAGTCACAGGGGGCAAGGTCTGGACTGTAGGGAGGCTGAGGAACTGTCTTGATGCCCATCTTGGTCAAGTAGTCTGTGACAAGGATGGAGTTGTGGACTGATGCATTGTCCTGGTGGAAATTCCACTGACCCGATTTGAAGAGTGCTGGCCTCTTCCGACAGAATCTCTTCCAGAACTCCCTTAAAACCTCAACATACTAACCCTAACCCTAACCTTAACCCTAACCCTTTGGCCACTCGACTCTGGTGTATTGACTTCCTTACTCCTCCCACACCTCTCATCATCCCCCATTGACTCCCTGCATTCCTTGAATCTCTTATGCCACTTAAAAACTGATGCTCGATTCATGCAAGATGCTCCAAAAGCAGTCTGAAGCATTCCATACATTTCTGTGGCATTATTTCCAAGTTTAAAACAGAATTTCTAAAGTGTCCTCACGTCCAGATTGCATTTTTGAAATCCACCAGCTGTGACAATCAGGCTTTAGTAGGGTGTATTCCATTTGCTGCTGTAGCTGTTCATTTGAACCTAAAAATATAAAAATTGGTCAGCCATCTCATATGATGTATAGCAATAACATAGTTAATTTTCAAGAGTCTACGACAATTTTAAATGCCTTTACAAAAAAAGTCTGGAAACTCATTGAATCCACCACCTATATAGGTAAAGGTAGCGATCGCAGTCAAGGGCAACCTGAAGGCTCTCCTTTTAACAACCACCACACAGAGGTGTAAAGGAGAGCAGCACTCCTTTCCCTGGATTGCTCCACTTTATCCTTGATACATGCCTTATAATGTTGAGTGTTAAACAAGGAGGAATTAAGTACCATTTTTTTTGAGTCTTTGGTATGATTTGACTTGGGATGGAACCATAATCTCCCGGGCCATTGGCGAACACTCTACCCACTAGGCCAATGGAGCAGTATGTGTATATATATATATATATATATATATAGTGTATCTCAGGTTTTGAATGGGAATAAAAAGGCAACATAGAGCCAATTCAAAATTGAATTCTACTTTAAGAATGATATATACCATTCTGTTTTGTTATTGTCATCACTTAGTTTTAAAGATTATATTGTCCAAATGGTTACCCTCCGCAAGATATACACTCCAGAAACCTCAGCCTGCATATGTGTGTTGAGAGAGAAAGAGACTAACATATACACAAACAAGGAGAGAAAGTTGTGCATATATTTCTTTCTGTGTGTGTGTGTGTGCGTGTGTGTGTGTTATTTATTCATTTTCCTTGATATCATATTTATACATATTTTTCCTAGATATTATATCTATAAATATTTTTCATTTATATCCAATCTTAATTTGGCATGACAATTATAGATGACAAAAACAGAATCGGCAAATTGCATGGAAACTTTGGTCATAACTGTTTCTGCCAATTTTAGATAAATTCCCTTGAGAAAGGCTTGAAACAAATTCCTTTCAATCAGTTAATTCCTCAGTCATATTGACCATTGTCTAGTCACGATCACACCACAATGATAGAAAAAAAAATAGTTGCTGAAAAAATGAATAGGCACTCCACTCTCCCATAATTAGCAACCGAGACAATACTAACAGTTAGGCTTCAGAATCTATTGTGAGTTGAAATATTCTATTGATATTTCTATTTATGTATATATATATATATATATATATTTAGATATTTAGATATATACTCACACATATACAAACATACTTGGGTGAGTCAAAAGTTTTGCAATATTTTGTTAATGTAAGGCACAATTTGGCAACTCTGAATGCTTTTGACAAAGTTGTAAAGGTGATGAACAACATTGGACTGTAAGATGCTGAGTTCGCCTGATACTCTCTGTGTGTTACTCACCAGGTTTGCTTCCATGGCTTGGTGCACAGACTCAGAATCTACAGTTTTAGACCTACCTGACCTAGCCTATTTCTTAAGGTTCCTGTAACCTTAGTAAAATTTCTCGACCCATCTGGTTATTGTACTGTGACCAACCTGTGCCTTTACCTTTCACATAACAAATGTTTTCGGTTGCTTTCCAGTTCAAACTGACATAGCATATATTCTCAAAATAGATGTTACACCCTCCTCTGTGCATCTTTCCAACCCCTAATTTTTGTTTTCATCAAAATTTTTATTATTTCAAAACATTTCTGAGCCATATTAGTCACATGTACAAAAGGTTTAGCATCTCTTATACATGTATCTAAAGAGTGAAGTTTTATTTACCAAGACAAAAAAAAAAAAGATCAAGTAATGAATTGCAAATCTTCTTCAAAATAGTCCCCTTAGTATTCAATGTACTTTCCATTGGTCAAAACTCTTTAGAAAATCCGTTTTTTAATATGATGTGAATTTTAAAAAAATGTCCTTGGTGAATTTTTAATTTATGAAACAAGAAAAAGTTGCTATTTCTGGTGAATATAGAGGATACACAATCCTGTGTTTCATTAAAAACTGTTGATCAAAAAAATATTGAGAATTGGCTCCGACTCATTTAGATTTCATTTGGATGTTAAAACAGCAATCAAGACATCACATCATCACTTAATGATATAAGTTGCTCAATGTACACCTGTCCTTATGCAAATTTAAAATTTTTAATTTAAAAGGTGGGGATGATGAGAGGCGTGTGAGGAGTAAGGAAGTCAATACACCAGAGTTGATTGGCCAAATGGTTAGGCTTAGGCTTAGGGTTAGTTTGTTGAGGTTTTAAGGGAGTTTAGGAAGAGATTCCGTCGGAAGAGGCCAGGACTGTTCAAATTGGATCAGTGGAATTTCCACTAGGACAATGCACTAGTCCACAACTCCATCCTTATCACAGACTACTTGACCAAGATGGGCATCAAGACAGTTCCTCAGCCTCCCTATAGTCCAGACCTTGCCCCCTGTGAGTTTTGCTTATTCCTTAAGATCAAAGGCTGTCGTTATGAGACAACTGAGGAGATGAAAGAGGCTGTGATGAAGGTCATTGACACACTCACACTAGAGGACTTCCATGGAGCCTTCCAGAAGTTGTTGGAATGGTAGAACAAGTGCATTGCAGCTGGAGGAGATTACTTCGAAAGGGACTAGAGTTTCATGTGTGTACTATAAATAAAAGTGCCGATATGAAAAAAGTCTGGAAACTTATTCAATGATCCTTGTATATAGGTAGATTGGCAACCACAGTTGAGGGTGACTCAAAGGCTCCCTTTTCAATAGCTACTACACTGAGGTGTAGGAGAGGCCACTACTTTTTTTCCTGGATTGCTCCACTTTACTCTTGATACGTACCTAATAATGCTGAGTGTTAAGCAAAGAGGCATCAAGTACTATTTTTTGAGTTTTTGGTATGACTTGACCTGAGATTAAAACCAGGTCACCTGGGCCATTGGTGAACATTCAACCCACTAATTCAATGTATATATATATATAATTAATATTATCAAAAAGAAAAACAAATAGAATCACCCAATTGACAATTTTTTCAGTCATCTGATAAGTGTTACTTATTAACAGTTTTGGATGATTTTATTGATTTTTCTTTTTAATAAATTATAGCAATAATTAACCTACAATATTTTTGTATTGAACACTCTTTAATTCACTAATGCTGGTACTGCAATTTTTTACTTGATTGATTGATTGATTTTAATGGTATGTTAACCTGTCTACAGTTATTTTATGTCTATAAGTTAGGGAATCATTTTCATTCAATGTTCAGATTTACATTTTTTGAGCAATTGTTTCATTAGAGGTTTTTTTTGCAAATGATTCTATCGAATATGAATAATTCTTAAACAGATTTATTTGATCAATAGATAGGACCCTAACAAGTACTACCATTCAAGGTCAGAGTGAATCTGGGAGTAATGGCAATGAAGAGAAACTTCACACTCCCCAGATCTGTACTTGAACTTCACCATCAGATGTAGGTTAGTGACATACCAGGTGGAGGTTAGTGCCATTTTAAGTTTTTAAATGAGCAGCATTTATTTCAAAAGAAAAATAAATACATACGTATCCACACATACACACACATATATATAATATAATACCAAATGGGTCAGATGAAATCTATCTTGGTCTCATTTATTATTTCTTATAATAACCTGAAAGAATTACTTAATCACACATCTGAAGTGCTTAACATTTATAAACATAGAAAGAATTATTTGCTTGGTAGATGGTTTTTTTGGGGATGGGTATTTTTTTTTTTAAATTTAATTTTATTTTTATTTATTTTCCTGAATGCTTTAATCATTAAAATGTATATTTATGCAAATTCTATTTGGTCGTGTGGACTTTTTATCCAATAAAATGTAATTTGCCCTATCCTCTTTGGTCAGCTTCATCCTATTTGATGAACAGTCTTGGGCTGACTCTCCAGCCGATAGGTCACACTTTGCTCACACCTTAAAAATGCCCATGTGCCGTACTTGTCCGGTGGTGGGACGGAGAACAAATATCAGACTTCATCTTGTTTTATGAACAGTCTTGGGCTGACTCTCCAGCCGATAGGTCGCATGTTGGTTGGCCGCGCCTAGCTGGGGCGCAGATCTGGTGTGACTTGTTGATTAGAGATTTCCTCTGTCCTCAGGGGGCCATCCCCCCAGGCTTTTATCCCCTTATGGGGGGTTAGGTTTATTGCCTGGTGCCTGAGGCACCCCTAATAAGGGGAATGCATGTGGGCTGTGGCCTTGTGACCAGACCCACCTTAGAAAAGGCCTTGTGCCATACTTGTCCTGTGTTGGGACGGAGAACAAATACTCAAATACCCAGCTTAATCCTGATGATCCAGAGAGGTGAAACCTTGGTAGATTTCCTCTGACCCATTAGGTACTTATATTAATATTTGCTCTACTTGGTATCGAGCACTTTCTTTGTTTATTTAGTCGTCTGTCAGAGTTTTTCTTTTTGGCTAGACATTACAATATTCTCTGATTCTCTGAAGTATGTTTTTAGTTTATTCTTTTTTTATGGAATTTTTCCCCCAAAATCTATTTATGTATTTGTCTATTCACAAGTTGGATAATTTGTTTTTTTTTCACAATGTTAGGGATTAACCTAAAATAGATATACATTATATATATATATATATATATATATATATATATATATATATATATATACTCTCACACACACACACACACATGAATCTATATATATGTATGTGTGTAACTTTACACCCTCACACACACACACACACACACATATATATATATATATATATATTGGGGTGTAAATTCTTTTTGCAAATAAATATTGATAGAAGTCACAGATAAGAAATGTATTATTCATTTCTTATTGTATATCTTGTTAATTTTTGTTCCATTTTTTTTTTTTTTTTTAGTTTTTATTAAGAAGAGAATTAAAATTCTATCATAAAACAGAAACAATGAAAACAATTCAACATCTTTCATCCTACATCTTTTTTTTTTTTTCTACATCTTGATAGCAGCACAAGAATCATCAAAAATACTTGAACCAAAAGACAACAAATGATGGAGAATTCTTACATCCCTCTGATTTATATTTTTGATCATTGTAGAATATATGTAATTGAAACATGCAGATAATACATGTCAGTCACCAGCAGTCGTCTGATTTGTTTTTGTACAGAAAATTCACTTGGCTCTGTATCTGTTCAATATGAAACAATGAAGATAATTCTCTCTTGTTCCTATATTTCCTCTCTACAATCCCACAGTTTCCCAGTCGGCTGGAGCTGTAGAATACACAAACTGCATTTCTGCACAGGGGTAAGATCCCTCCCACTACGACCAACGAGTGTCCTGGATATGGCGCTAAACAATCTAATGTTGAGGTTCTAGTAATGCTGAAGCTTAAGGGAATGCAGAGTACCTCTTTATTGCCATCACTCCCAGGTCCACTCTGGCTCGGAGTGATAGCACCTGATAGGGCCCTATAAATGGGTTAAATAGAATTAATCTGCCTATTTAAGCTAAACTAAATTACTTTAAATAGAACTGTTTTGATATTTAAAGTGCATACTTAAGCTAAACTGAATTGCTAGAAATAGAACTATTTTTGACATTGAAAACTGTACTTAAATTAAACTTAATTTTTTTAGATAGAACAGTTTTGACACTTTACTGTGTGTAAACAAAATCTATACATATACTGAACAGAATTGTTGGAATTAGAACTGTTTGACTAAACTGAATAGCTTGAAATAGAAATGTTTTTGACAATTAAACTGTGTACTTACATTTACACTGTGTATGGGCGATTGGTCTAATGAGTAGAATGTTTGCCAATGGTCCATGAGACTGGGGTTCAATTCCAGGTCGAGTCATACCAAAGACTTAAAAAATGGTACTTGATGGTGCCTTGCTTAACACTCAGCATTATCAGGTAAGGAACAAGGGTAAAGTGGGCCAATCCAGAGAATGGAGTAGCGCCCTCCCTTACACCTCTGTGTGGTAACTATTGAAATGGGATCCTTCGATTAAGGTTGCCATCTTTACTTTACTTACTTATGCTAAGCTGAATTGTTTGAAATGGAACTGTTTTTGACATTGAAACTATACTTATGCTAAACTGTATTATTTGAAATAGAACTGATTATTTCTATAAAAAATGGATTTGCCATTAAATAACCTTCAAAGGTTGATGTGGCATAAAACCCAACCAACCAACTTACTAATCAATCCCACACATGCAGATAATGTCCTATGAGGGTCAGACAGTTCTTTAGGGCCCACAATATTATGCAAAAGTAGTTTGAACAGAGCTTAAGGAATTCTTTATGGTATGTGGTGTGTGTACTGAGGGTATGATCATGTCTTAGTGCTTCTCATAGAGAGTTCAACAGTAGCATGAACATCTTTACTTGTAAAGATTGTAGAAACAAGAAAGAATTGTCTCCCTTGTTCCTACAACCATCATCATCATCATCAAGGCATTTCAGCAGCTCAGACTCCCTTGGTTCTCAGCAATTGCGCTTGATAAGTCCTCTAGACACAAACCAGTGTCCACACAGAGCTGATGAATAAAAGCTTTTGCTAGTCAGCTAACACTGGTGTGTCCATGTGTAGTAGTCCATAAGAGAGCATCTCTTATGAATTTGTCCTTACTTCTCCAGTAGTGCCCAACATGTCTTACTTGCCTTTCTTGTATAGTTTTCAAGATGGGAGATAAGCGGCCATAAAACTGCTTCCAAGATTTATTCATGTAGTATCCTTGCATAAAAATCATCTAGCTTTTTCTCCTAGTGCTTTTTTAGAGAGATTAGATTGCCATGTGCTTGTTAACAAGTCAATAATAAACTATAACTTTTCTACACATATGTTGATATTGCTTTTAATAGATCAGATGTTGGTCCCAAGCTAATTGAACTTTGTTGGTGGCGGCCTTAGTCAAAGGAGCCCTGAAGGCTCCCTTTTCAATAGCTACTACACCAAGGTGTAAGAGAGGGCGCTACTCCATTCCTTTGATTGCTCCACTTTACCCTTGTTCCTTACGTTATAATGCTGAGTGTTAAGCAAGGCAGCATCAAGTGCCATTTTTTAAGTCTTTGGTATCACTTGACCTGGGATTGAATCCCGGTCTCCTGGACCATTGGCAAACACTCTACTCATTAGGCCATCTGAGATCCCTTCTAAGAAAGTAAAAGAATTGCTATAAAAAATCATTAAGATATTCCTAGTCAGTAACAGTCAAGAAAGCTTGTTTGCATTGTAATAAAAAGTTACAATTTGAGACTACTTCCATTCTGCAAAGAAATCAATTTTTTCGATTCCTTTATTTGAGGAGATATTTTTTGTTTTCTTTGTATTGTGAATTAATGCTTATTAAAGTCCATGTTGGACTAAGTTTGGATTTTGGCTTCCTTATGTTAAAGGAAGAAACCATAATGAAGAAATGTGACACTTCTTTGAAAAAAATATAAGTCTCTCTTTATTTCTTCTTAGTGTTTGTTTGTTTATTGGTTTGGGTCTTATGGCACATCAACCTTTGTAGGTTATTTAATGTCAAATCCATTTTTCTATAAATTAACAGTTCTATTTCAAAAATTCAGTTTAGCATAAGCATTTCTATTTCAAGCTATTCAGTTTAGTCAAACAGTTCTATTTCAAGCAATTTAGTGTTGTATAAGTATAGTTTTTGTTTACACACAGTTAAATATCAAAAGCAGTTCGACTTCAAACAATTCAGTTTAGGATACAAAAACAGTTCCATTTCAAACAATTCAGTTTAGCATAAGAACATAGTTTAAATGTCAAAAACAGTTCTATTTCAAGCAATTCAGTTTAGCATAAGTATGCAATTTAGTTCTATCTAACCCATAGATAGGGCCCCACTAAGTGCTACCATTCCTGGCCAGAGTGGACCTGGGAGCAATGGTAATTAAGGGGTGCTCCATATTCCCCAAAGCCCCAGCATCACTGGAACCTCACCATCAGATTGTTTAGTATCATATCCAGGACACTCATTGTGGAGGGGGGGTCTTAGCCCTCTGCAAAGATTCAGTCAGTGTATTCTACAGCCCCAACCAACTGGGCAATTCTTCTAAGTGTCGAATAGTGTAAGAGAGACAGAGAGAAGGAGACAGATGGAGGACTGCTATATTGACCCTTAACTTATTAACCACACTGTGCTTTCAAACTCAGGGCCCCACTTAACACTTCTTCTGCTTATCAGCCATGGTGGAGACTTGCCCCTCCTTTCTGGGCACTCACTGGCTGCTCTCTGTGCTTCTAGACTGCCCAACTGTGCATCCCAGACTGACTGATTGAAAGCAAGACTGACCATTACTGCTGTGGGTGTCTGCATATATGATTTCACAATGCCTATGCATTTCTAGTTGTCAACCCACATGACCCACTTCTGGCTATCAACTCGTGTGATCTACATACACCCACATATTGCTGTTTTCCTGTTTACACAGCTGGAATATGACGGCTCTGTCAATATGCAACACTTACTTCAGTTTATTAAAAATTAATCAATGAGATAGAGTTTTTAGACTGGATTACTTTAACACAAACCCCATCTCCCACACAGTAGTGAGTGAGTGGCTCCCTTAGATACAGACATTCAGTAATTTTTTTAGCATCCTTCTACAATAGACAGAGGATATTAATGTTGTTGACTCATTTATCAGTTATGTTACACCTCAAGTGCATAACTACATAGCTGACTGTCCAAATTATGAAAATACTATCAATACCCTAAGGAGGATATATATAAAGCCTAAAAGTCAAATTTTTGCCTGGCATATGTTGGCCACCCACCATCTGTTGTATAGTCGCTCGTACCAAGTGACTTCCGGTATCTCGGAGGTATAAAAGACATCATATTTCCTAAGCACGTCAGTACTGAAAGATCTCGGTCAGTAGTAAGACCAACTTCGGACGTAACACCTGTAGCGCGAGACTTATAATATTTGTTGGACTGTACCACTTCAGTTAATAACTAATTAACTCTATTTCACTGTGTATCTCTTCCTTACAATGATACAACACCATCAGAGACCAGCTGAATCTCTAGACAGCACTAACTAAATTCCTCATAAAAGACTGCAATTTTAAGTTAGTATCAGTTGCTGAGGCCTACAACAATTACATTAGGGATGTCTTCATAAATGATCTGTCTTCTACTATTAGATCGTGTCTTTTATAAAATAAAAGATTAGTTCTACAATCGGCTTCAGAATAGGTATGAACACTCAAGATGGTCCAGAAACACTCTTCTTCATACATATCACCTCCAACACAAACAATGTTGCCTCTTTTGAATCCCCTAAAACATATATTTCAAATTCAGTTGCCTGAGGAAACAAGTGATTATTCAGCTTCCATATCTGTGGTCTGCTGCTGTGTCTTCTGTGGGTTTAAGCATCACTCACATATGCAATGTTCTACCAGAAACGCCATCGGCAATAAATGTAAAAAGAAAGGATCCTATGTTAAAGTGAGTAGATCTGAAAAATTCACAAATGACACAATTAATAGTAGTATTCCCACTTCTATACAAGTTACCCTGGCAGGTGCCACTCCTTTTTGTAGAACCAAAGCTATGGGTACTTCAACAGTCATTTGAGTACTTATTGATATACTGATAAACACAGGAAGTTCAGAAAACTTCATAAAAAAGCGATAGTAAGGAAAAATAATTGGGAAATTATTTCCTGTAAAGTTGAGGTCTCTATAAAATACTCTCCTCATTCCTCTAATACGCAGGAACTGTTCTGAGAATATTATACTTCAAAGTAAGATTTAGCCAAATAACAAATTAACGGTTTTGCCAGAATTATACGCTGATTTGATTTTGGTACATTAGCTCCTATAGTACCACAAATCTTTGGAAATCCCCTTTAGCAGATGTAAACTGCCCTTTCAATTATGTGGGCTGGCTCCAGTTAAAAATTACCTCCCACACTTTCTTCTAACTTGACTGCTGATTGTAAACCTATTAAATCCAGGATATATACTCTTATGGACAAAACTTTTACCAAAAGGGAAATATCTGGAATGTTAGAGGAAGTCATTATCAGGCCTAGTAAATCTCTCTTGAGGGCCCAAGCATCGGTGATCTCCTCAGACCACCATAAAAAGAGGATGGCCATTCACTACCCACTGACTATTAACACACACAAATTGATGCCTACCCACACTTTAGAATAAACAACATGGTAAATGAAATTGCTAAATACAAAATATTTAATACTCTGGATCTCTTTAGTACTTATCACCAGGTGAGTACAAAAGAAGAAAATTTCTACATGGCTTTCAAAGCTAGGGGTAAATTGTGCAAGTTTAATAGAATTTCTTTAGGGGTTACTAATGGGGTAGGAAGTTTTCGGCATGTGATCAACACAATCATAGAAAAGTAAGATCTCAAGGGGTTGTATGTCCATAGATAACATTACCATATGTGGAGAATCTAAGGAGAAGCACGAAAAGAATCTTAGTTGATTCCTGGAAGTAGATAGGAAATACAATCTAAGTATGAATCAAGATAAATGTTCCTATAAATTTCATTCAATTACTTCACTTGGAACTTCCATACACATGCATGATCCAGATCAACTGGAGCTACTAATGAAACTTTCCCTGCCCCAAGATACTGCCTTTCTCTGTAGGACAATGAGAATGCAGGCACATTACTCAGGGTGGATTCCTCAGTTTTCAGAGAAATTGCATGCTCTGTCACATGTTGATAGATTTCTTCTTTTTTTCTTTTTTTCGATATTTGACTAAGAGAAACACAAAGTGGCACTCATCAGATGTTTTTTTTTTAAAAACAGATAAGTCATTAACTTTAAAATAAAAATAGAATAGGTCATCAGAAGGGATAGAAAAAGAATCAACATTGCTTTCAATGAATATTATCACGTAATATACATATAAGCCTAAATCATGCATTCCTCTTACTTCTTTTGGTTTAACTACATCTTTTTCTTTTGGAATACACACACACACACACACACACACACACACACACACACACACACACACACACACACACACAGAGGGTTGCAGAAAATATTCCATGAATTAAATATATATATATCTAATATATATTTATTCATTATTATTATATTATTGTATATATATATATATATATATATACCCCCCGAACAAAAAAAAAAGACCACCCTAAAAAATGAAGAAAAACATATTGTTTACAATTTTTAAATTATGAAAATCAGATATATGAAAGATAAGGCATAAAACAATTAGATTTAAAATATGAAGAAATTTCAATTCATTTTTACATGTATATTAGCATTTATGCTAGACTTTAAAATTTTGTTTTGACAGTGATAGATGACCAATGAGCAGAACTATAGAATATAAAGGCAAATTTTTTATTTGATATTTTGTAGTTCCACCGTGAACATTGATAACCTCAAAATTTTGGCAAGGTATAATATCAACTAGTTTCTGAAATTGAACCAAAGGTATTTTTTCTGATGCATCTAAGATTGTGTTTTTGAGTTCCGAAATTGCTGAGTACTGCTGACCTCCTTCATATCACTTTAGCAATAATCAATCCCCACAAATTTTCTATAGGATTGAGGACTGGAGAGCATGCTGGATGGTCAAGAAGTCTTATCTTTTGTTCAAGCAATTACTTCTTTGTTATTGATGCATTGTGGATAGCAGCATTATCTTGCTGAAATATTCATCCTTCTCCACATAGACGACGCCCTTCTTGTGCAAGAGATAAATCATTTAGCATCTTCACATAATCTGATGCTTTTCGTCGACCACTCACAAATTCTAGTTTAAGTTTTCCTGAAGATGAGAAACCCCCCGGATCATAAGAGATCTCCAATATGCCTTGTTGAGTAATTCTCTTCTGGACCGTCTAAACTGAATTTCTTTTTGTCTGAGAAAACAACTTTTCACTATTCTTTAGCACTCATGGTTTGATATTGACGAGCATATTTCAGTTGTATCTCTTTGTGCTTCAGAGTTAACCTTGGATGAAGAATTCTTTTCTTATGCTTAATTTTTTTGTTGTTTAAATGCCTTCTAATTTTTCTAGTACTGCAAGGAGCATCCACTAGAGATTTTTATATGTTGACAAAGCCTTCTTTTTTACTTCATAAACAATTCTTCTCTTGAATTGTGGTGATAATTTTTCTAGCCGGCCAGTCATTTTTCTTGTTCCATACTTATTTGGACTTTTCAAGTAATTACAAATAGTGGTTTTACTGTGTCCTAAGGCCTTCGAAGTTTCTCTCTGAGATTTTCCAACTCTTTTTATTGCTGTAATCTCACCTTTCTCAAATTCAGATAATTTTGTTCCTTTAGCCATTTATGTTTTTGGTATTTTAAGTATTACAGTTTTAACAGCTTTTATATTATGTAGACTATATACAATAAATATTTCAATTAAATTAGGTCCTTTTTTTTTTTAGTTTTTATTGATGGTCTTATATTTATGTCAAAACAAAATTTTTAAATTTAGCAAAAATGCTAATATACATATAAAAAATGAATTGAAATTTCTTCATATTTTAGATTTAATTGTTTTATGCCTTATCTTTCATGTATCTGATTTTCATAATTTAAAAATTGTAAACAATATGTTTTTCTTCATCTTTGAGTGTGGTCTTATATTTTTGTCCAGGGGTCTGTATATATGATGCAAAATGCAATGTATAATATTTTAGTTGTCTAAATTTCTGAGACGAAGCTTGTTTATTTTTATCATTAAGGTTTTTTGGACTATTGTCTTCATCTTTATTGTTATTTCCTCTGGCCTTCTTCAGGTGTTTGACGAAATTGGGAACCTTCACGGAACTTCAAACTACATCCTTTATCGAAACCACGGGGGTCGCCTGTTCTGATTCCGTTAACCATAACCAGATACAAGTGTTAAGAATTCCTGTATTGTTACTCGCCTGTAGTGAGGATTGAACCTGCAGATGATTGTCTCCTTAGACGCTCAGGGAACCAACGCCTATAACCGTTACACCATGTGTCCTGCTGGACAATTCAGGGTGAATTGTTGGGTATTATAAACTTAATGTTCTTACTTTGGCTAGAATTACTACTATTATGTATGATTTTTTACCTCTGCTCATATTCAGATTTTTTTTTTTTTTATAATATTTGAAATGTGATTTACCTGCTCCAGTTTTCGCGCTACCCATTCCTTGATCTTTACGGCTTTTTCTTCCACCAATTTGGCATCACGCTGTCTCTGCTGCTTCTAAAATAATAAAGAACTACCAGAAAAATGTTCCAGAAGAAAACACAATAAAACAAAACAGTCAGTAAAATCCAAAATAACACAAACATTTTCCCTCAACACCAGTGTAGAAGCTGAAGTTTCAAATATTGATTTTCAAGGCTTGCTTTACTTCATTTTCCCTCCACCCTATTCTCCTTACCATTAATTTGGTCTTGTACCATAAAAAAAAATGAACGCAGTAAATACAATGCATATATTTACCCAACCCCTCTGCCATGGACAGGATGTGACACAAGCTCAATTTTTAAATGGTGTTTAAATTCAGCATTTTTCCCTTCTCAAACCAGTTGCCTAATGAAGGCTAAAGAACCCACTCTGCCCTATGGTTTACTCATAGCTTGGTGAAGAAAAAATGAATTTATTCTTTTCCCAAGGTTATTAGTATGAAGTTAAATGCAAACCGACTTGCCCCAGAATTGAACTCAAGTCACCAATTCCATTTCCTACAATGATGGCCATTATAATTGTAACCCAGTCAATTCGAATAATATATGCTGGAAGAAAGACACAAACTCGATATTACATGAAATAAGTGTATTGAACGAAAGTATAAATACAGCATAGGTAAAAGAATGTTGAACGTTAGTCTGACTGCCAAAGTGTTAAGCAGGAGTTAACTTAACACCGAGATGAATATTCTCCCGGTATTCAGTGTTTGCCAATGGTCTGGGAGACCGGGGTTCAATCCCAGGTCGAATCATACCAAAAACTAAAAAAAATGGTACTTGATACCTCCTTGCTTAACACTGAGCGTTATAAGGTATGTATCAAGGGTAAAGTGGAGCAATCCAGGGAAAGGAGTAGCACCCTCTCCTACACCTCAGTATAGTAGCTATTGAAAATGGAGCCTTCTGGTTGCCCTTAACTACAGTCGCCAACTTTACTTACTTTATTCATAGTAATAGGAAGAGTTCATTATAGTCCGTAAGGTAGGTACCAAAACATAAATGAACATTTTTTCATAAATGCAAATAATATAATATAAAATATTTAGTTGCATACACATCAGTCATTATATATATATATATATATATATATATATATATATATATATATATATATGATGACTGCCACATCTTTACCCACAGAATTACAATTCAAACATCCTGGTTTAAAACTAATTCAACTTGAGAAAAATATACAAGATATGTAAGATGATAAGGTAGTAAGGTGTCTGTATATCATTGGATTCTAATGACATATGCTTGTACAGCACTTATGCCACTCACTGGGAATTACATAACTACATGCCAGTGACAAGCATAATGAGATAACTATTGAATATACAATCTGTAGGTTTTATTTCAGAGTACCTTCTCTAAGATTTTTCCTGTTAGAGGCTACCTAAAAATCAGGCAAAGTTTGATGCCAGACCTTTCTTCTCTAGTTTTGATTTTGGAGTTAATTCTTCCTCAAAGAGTTGTCTTCACCATGGCTTTATCATTAGACTGGAGCTCCTTTTACCTTTCAATCTTTGTTATATAACATATATATATATATATATATATATATATATATATATGTGTGGGTGTGGGTATATATGTGTGTGTGTGTGTGTGTGTGTGCGCGTGCATGAGACATTGTAAGCTCTTCTGTCACTAGATGAACATATTTAGGTGTAACAATGTATATGCCTGTAGTTGTGAGCACATCTGTATGAGTACGTATAAGTCAGAGTGTTCTGTAATTAGTCGTATATGATATCCACTTTTCCCCAGATTTTTAAGCCTAAAAATTAAGATTGCATATTATACATGAGAACTAAATATTACATTTTTTTTTCAGCCATGTACATTCAGAACAGCATGACTAAAAGTAAATTATATCTATGATCTAAACTAATGTGTAAAAAAACACTTCTGAAATGGTAAATTTATTATTTCAAGGAATAAACTCTCAGATGTTGCAAATTCCAAAGAATCAATGTGTATTACACATGAGACACGTTTTTTCCAGAATTTCATAACTGAAAGTTAAAGGTACAGATTATGCACAAATGTGTGTTGTAAACAATTAATTATGGTATAGGTTTGTCTGTGCATGTATATTGATGGGTATAAGAGAGAAAAAAATTTGAAAGGTCAGCAAATTTTAAAAGGTAGAAAGAGGAGAATTTCTACATAATAAAATAGGATGATTTCTAGACATTAATGAAATAGAAATGAAAGAATCAATTTTTTATATCCATTGTAAACTGACATGATAAACACTTGTCCAGTCAGATCAACAGGCAAAATTTTTTAAATGTCTTCAGTAATTAGGTGGATGAAGTGGAAAAACCATGTTTTTTTGCTCAGAAGTTGAGCCTCATATATATTCAGCAGACGCAACTGAGTTTAAGCAGTTCCAGCTGTAGAGGCTTCAGGCTGCTACCTGGCACGAATACCAGACAGTTGTTTGCTTACAATGACACCTTGACCTGCAGAACTAATTTTGTTGCCTAGTGCCTGAGGTTCTCCAAAAGGGGAATGCTGACAGGGTCAAGAATAGTTGCACCTGCTGTGCATAAAAAGCTTGTGTGCCATATTCTGACATGGTGAGATGTCAGATAAATCAGAGTTCCAATCAGTCATTGTATATCCTTGAACGTCACTTTCTGTGTAGTTCACTGTAAATTCGAATCCACAAATCCTTTGTCAACAACTATTGCTGTTTTTTTTTGTTGTGAATACAAAATCTTCAAATCCTTCGTCACTAACTGTTGTATCGTGATACGGAAGAGATACACAGTGAAATCGAATTAACTATTTATTAACTAAAGTGGTACAGTCCAACAAATATCATGTCTTGCTACTGACCGAGATCTTTCAGTACCCCCATGCTTAAGAAACTGTTGTATAGTGGCTCATATCACATGACTTCTGGTATCATGAAAGTATAAAAGACTCTGTGTCTCTTAAGCATGGAGAAGCAGAGAGCAGAAGCAGAAAGCAAAAGCAGAAGGAGAAGCAGAAAGCTCTATAAGGACGTTGGTCAGTAGTTAGACCAACTTCAGATGTAACACCAACAGTGCAAGACTTATAATACTATTCGGACTGTAACACTTGAGTTAATAAATAATTAACTCTATTTCACTGTGTATCTTTTCCTTACTACGATACAACAGAAACACAATGTCTTTTGTTCCTTCAAGATACCGGAAGTCACGTGGTATGAGCCACTATACACATTGTTAGAGTGAGTCAGACTGAGACACAGTGCGGAGTAGAGAGCTGACCAGTGTCCAAGTTTCGGCTGCTGTTAAATATCCCTATAATTCAGATCTGCTTGACTTGGGCTGAAAAGATTAGTCACACACTGCCCGAGTCATCAATGAAAACAGCCATGTGACTTTACTGTTGACTTTGCTTGTTTCTTTTCTTTTGCTTCTGTAGTTTTGACCAAATCAAACACTACATGGAAAAAGCACTTTAGTAGGGAGAATAAATAGTCTGAGAGATGGTACCAACCAACACACATACTCCCTCCCCAGCTATGGGTAAATTATAGGGCTGAATGAATTCTCTAGCTTGTAGTCAAACAACCAGTTTAGGAGAAAGAAAATTAGTTGTACTCTTCTTAAAAGCTGACCTTGTATCACATCCAGTTTGTTGCAAAGGTTTTGTGTGTATATATATATATATATATATATATATATATTGCCAGCATTTCTTCATTGATACATATTTGATGGAACATAATAGACATTTTTTGTCTACATATTTTTTGTTAATCCTTTCGAATTGCCATATTAATCTTATGATATTCAGCAGGATTTGGTTGATAAACCTTCCATAACTTGAAAGGATTAACAAAAAATATGTAGACAAAAAACGTTTATTATGTTCAATAAAATATGTATATATATATATATATATATAGTAATGCAACAAAATGGATTTAATAAATTAAAAATAAAATAGATAAACAGTCTGAATCTTTAAGATGAGGCTTGATGCACATTATTTTAAGAATTCATTTCATGATGTTTCTCATGAAACTTCTCGTGATGCTTCTCGGATCAATAGGTGTGAAAAACAATGACGTCATTATACGAATAAGATCTTCATATTTCTTGAATGCCTTGTTTGATCAACAGTCAAACTAAAAATGATTTCTCAGATGGAATCATTTCTATGTCCAGATAAACAAGGGACACCTGAGGAAGGCCAGAGGATACAGCAGCTGAAACAATGTGCTTTAACTAACAACAATAAAGACAAGGACAAAAGTCCGAAAAATCACAACCAAAATAATAATCTTTTGGAAAGAATCCTCTTTTAATACCCTAAAATCATAACAAAACAAAACAAAACAAAATAAATTGCATGCAAATAAATGAAGGGTACACTTACTTTTGATCAGCTATATATGTTGTGTAATCACAATGATCTCAATAATAATAACAATAATAATAATACAAACACAGATGGACTCTATTGTTTCAGATACGAACGGGTCTAATAATTTCTACCTTCAATCCTTGGCAACACAAAGAGAGAGACACAAATCATAAAAGCCTATGTTAACCATACTATGCTGACCCCCTGCCATGTGCTGCACATCTTGTGGTGTTTAAGATCTCAACTCATCTCTGCCGGTTGAGACCCAAATTGATCTGCTTTGATCAGATCTGAAAAACCCAACAGTACAATTCAACAGTTGAACGTCAACTACTGTCTTTTCAAAATCTTAAAATTCTCAGGACCATCTCTTCTGGGCATGATGTCAATCACCTACTCAATTCACTCTAACAGCTATCCAGCCCTATTTCTTCTCTGGAAGTTTATCATGACAGATGATGATTATCATATCCTTTCCGTCCCTGTGTAAAACTTCACTATCTGACTAAGCACCTTATCTAAGAGACACCGAGCAGTTTAAATCCTTACCAAACTAAATGATGAAATACAATGAACAAAAAATGATCAATATAAAAAATCATTCCTTAATTATATAACATATATTTACGTTTTTATTTATAGAGTTTAGTATTGAATGATAACAAATAATATCCATTTTTAGAAGAAATTGTTCAGAAGAAATTAACGTTTTATAAAAAATTGGTAGCTGGTCTACTTATTTATTGGTGATATTGTAAACACATAAGCTGTTGATTACTTTAATGAAGATGATAGTAACTAGTCATTTGGAAGTGACTTTTTTTAGAGTCAAATTATACAAATCTCTCAGTAACATCTTACATGTGCATACACATGCACATACACATGCATATGCATAAACATATACTGGCCTAGTCGGGTGGGGCTGCAGAATACACCAACTACTTCTCTGCAGCAGGGTAAGACACTCCCAATGAATGTCCAAGATATGACACTAAACAATCTGATTGTGAGACTCCAGTAATGCTGGAGCTTTGGGGAATGCAGAGTATCCTTTCAATACCATCACTCCCGGGTCCAATCTGGCCCAGAGTGGTAGCACCTGATAGGATCCTATCTATGGGTCAAAAAGAACTAAGCTGTGTACTAATGCTAAACTGAATTGTTTGAAATAGAAGTCTTTATATGTATAAAAAAAGATTTGGCATTAAATAACCTACAATGGTTGATATGCCATAAAAATCAATCAACCAACCAACGTAAACATATATGGGAATGTGCCATAGTGTAATGATTATTATCATTGGAAATGGACACAGCGATACAAGTTTAAATCCTTGATAAAACCACATTTCATATAGCACTACTACCCTTGGGAAAGGTATATATCCTATTATTCTACCTCTAGCTATGGGTAAATAGTAGGGCAAACTGAGTTCTTTAGCCTTGGGTAGGCAACCAGTCTAGGAGAAGGAAAACTCTGGATTCAAACTGGTGAAACTCTGCATGAAAATTGACCTTGTACTACATCCTGCCCTTGCAGAGGGGTTAGTAAATAATAATAATAATCATCATCATCATGTTGCACTGCGAGCACAGATCTCCCTGACCACCCATGTCTATCATCCATCGCTCCTGTAAGGTCTTCCAAGTTACATCCTGTATTGACACAAAGCTGTAGTATATAGGTTATTGCTGGTACTATTTACCAACCCCTCCGCTCGGGCAGGATATGACACAAGGTCAATTTTTTTAAGCGGAGTTTAACAGGTTTTGAATTCAGAGTTTTCCTTCTCCTAGACTAGTTGCCTCACCAAGGCTGAAGAACCTAGTCCGTCCTACTATTTACCCATAGCTGGAGGGAGAATAAGGGGGTTCATACCTTTCCCAAGTGTATTTACCCGAAAGTGAACGTAATAGCGCGACTGGAGTACGAACTCGCGTACTACGATTCCGCAGTTCATCGCTTTAACCATTACACCACGAGGACACCCCAGGTTATTGCTGGTTGTCCTACCTTTGCTCGTCCATGTAAAGGGGTCCACAGGGGTATATCGCCTATGTGTTTGTCCTTACATCTCCAGCAGTGTCTCGCATATCTGGTTCATCTAACTCAAATAGTTTTCAAGATGGGTGGGTGGTAACCGTACAGCCGCTGTTTTGTAGGATGTTACCTCCAGGACTTGTTCAATATAGCTTGCAGCATTCTAGTGTAATTACTGTCAAGCCTTTTCTCCATATATTTAATTAGCATCCATGTGGTGCATCCATATAGCAGTTTTAATATGAGTGCTGCTTGGAAAAAACTGTGTTTTATTTTATCGCTCAAGTCTGATTTCTATATGACCGATATCCTATCGATAGCTGTCCATGCTTTTGCCAGTCGTGTGTTGATGTCATTCTTGGTTATGCTGCTTCTGAGGTAGGTGAACTTGTACACTAGTTTCAAAGGCCCACCCTTTAGTGTGGAGATATTACCTCTTTGATTAAAGCACATGTATTCCTTCTTGTCTGTGTTGACATGGAGGCCTATGCCTTCTGATGCTCGATCCAGACTATGTAGCAGGGATTTGGCTTGGGGGATGTATTTGCGAGAAGTGGAATGTCATTGGCATAGTCTGTGTCTGTAATAGTTTGTGTGAGGTATCTTCTGCTTCTTTGGAGGTGCCTGTGGTGTAATGGTTATTGTCATAGGAAATGGACATGGCAACACGAGTTCAAATACTGGACGAGGCTGATTGCATTTCACATAGCACTAATACCCTTGGGAAAGGTATGAAGCCAATTATTCTCCCTCCAACTATGGGTAAATAGTAGGACAGACTAGGTTCTTCAGCCTTGGTGAGGCAACTAGTCTAGGAGAAGGAAAACTCTAAATTAAAACCTGTTAAACTCCGCTTAAAAAAATTGACCATGTGTCATATCCTGCCTGAGCGGAGGGGTTGGTAAATAGGATCTTCTGCTTCTTTCCTTTGTCAGCTTGAAGCCGTTTTCTTTCATTAAATCTATAGACATTCTAGGCAGATAATTAACAGGTATGGGCATAAATTGCATAAATTAAAGGATATTCATATTTTTGATTGCAGGGTTTCAATGTTGTAGAGTCCGGTAATAAATAATACCTAATGATATTATTTGTTTAGTTTTATCGTTGATTCATTGGTTTTATGTTATATCAACCCTTGTTGGGTTTTTTCCTGCTAAAGTCAGTGTTAATAATTGTAGTTACCAAAATGAATCAAACAGGTAAACACTTCATTATTTCAAACAAATCTGTTAGATCCATAAATGGGACCCTAACAGGTACTATCATCCTGGATCAGAGTGGAGCTGGAAGTAATGGCAATGAAGGAGTGCCTTCACATTTCCTTGAGTTCTAGAACTGAAACCACATTACTAGGTGCAGTTTAATTACATACCCAGGACATACTTTCTTTTTTGGGGGTGGGTGAGGAGAAATCTTGCCCTTCTGCAGAAGATGTGGTAGGTACATTCTAGGACCCAACCAGCAGGCCAGTGTAAATGAATAGGAAGAATGACTGGAGGGTGGGAGATGAATCAAGTTAGAAATATGAATAGAGAAAGAAAGCAACTTGGAGGATTCACCAAAACTCCAGAACTGGAACCTCCCTACCAAGTGCAGTTTTGTGTCATACTCAGGACACCCCCTTTTTTGTTTTGGAGGGGGGAGCTAAGGAGTATTATCAATCTACAGAAGATGTACTTGGTTAATTCTAAACTCTGTTATCTGGCCATTATCTGTTTTGATTGTATAATGTTCCCCTAGAAATGATAAACTTCTGGTAACTTTGGTTTAGAAGAAAATTAAATTTTGATAAAAAACCCCAAAAAACTTATATTTATTGGCAATACTGATGCTATAGTCATGTACCATAGTACATAATTTGGGAACCACTTTTTTATACCTTCCAGTTGAGCAGAGACTATATAATTTTGTGCACATTCAAGTGTTTACCATATAAACATCTGTTTGTACATAGGGCAGTGATTTTTCTTCAAAATAAGCTACACGAGTTGCATAAGAATAAATATTTACTATCTTTCTGCTTTAATAATGTGGTCATAGAATTTTTCAAGCAATGAATTTAATATATGATCTAGGCAGACAACTATAATGGCAATATATGTTTGGCTTTTAAAATGTCCGACAAAACAAATGAGTCTTGGCTATGAAAATGTAAATGGAGACAGCAAGTCGACAGGGTACAGATGAAGATCATTGACCTTATCCATTCAATTTGATTTTCTTGTGTAATCATTTTTTTCTTTCTTTTAATCTATTTGTTCTTCATACATTTCTTTCTTTCTTTTTTCTGAATTTCTTTTCATTTTTCTCTTCTGTAGTTTGATTTACTTCTTTCTTTCTTCCTTTTTTTGTTTCCCCAGCTATGGGCTGAATAGTATCACTACTGCTCTTCTACAAGAATGACTTTGGCATTAGATAACCCATAAAGGCTGATATGCCATAAAACAAAGAAATCATACCATCACTAGTAATGGTTAACCAGCTTAATTTGATAATAATGTGATTATTTAATATGCTTAACTTAGTCGTGGTGCAAGGTCATCATTATGGGGCGTAAGAGAATTGAACTTATTGACTAATAACATTGGGAAAAGAATGAACCTCTTATTACCCCAGCTATGGGTTGAATAGTACCACTATTGTTCTTCTACAAGGATAGATTTGGCATTAAATAACCAACAAAATTTGATATGCCATTAAGTAAAGAAAAAAACAGATTTTTTCTTTTTCCACTTTTTCTTTCTTTATTTCACTCATTTTTATTTATTTTTCTTTCTTTTTTTTTCTTTTTCTCTTGCTTTCATGTGAATCTTTATTGTGATTTTTCATTTCATTTTCTTTTTATTTCCAATCTGAAATTCCGTTGTTCATTTTCATTCTCTGTTTTTTATATTCAGTTCTTTTCCTCGAGCTCATTCTTCTCTTTAATACTATCAATTTCATTCTATATCCAAACAACAATGAAAACTTCTTCATACTTTATCATTCCTCCTTCATTTTTTCTTCATTTGTTTCTAACTTTCCATTCATTCTTCATTCTTTACATTCTTTTCTTTCTTTCCCCCCATCTACTGTTTTTTCTTTCTTTGCTTTCTAACGTAATAGCTTTCTTCTTTTTTTTCCTTCATTTTCCCTACCTTTCATTCTTTCATCTCTCTTTCTTTTCTTTCCAACCTGCACTCTTCCTTTATTTCTTTATCCTTCCGTTTTTCTTTCTTTGCCTTTGTTTTTTCTTTCTTCCTTTCTTTTTCTTTCTTTCTTTCTTTTCATTCTTCATTCCATTTTTCTTTCTTTCTTTCAATTGGCTTATTTCTTCATTTCTAAATTCTTTGTTTTCTTCTTTCTTTTCTTGATTTCTTACTTCCATTCATACTTAAATTCTTTCTTTTTTCCTTTTTTCTTTCTTTCTTTGCTTTTGTTTTTCTTTCTTTTTTTTCTTGCTTTTCCAATCTTTCACCTTTCAATACTTGTTTCTTTTACTTTTTTTCTTAGCTGTTTTTCTTTTTCTTCGTTTTTCACCTTTCTCTCACATGTCTTTTTTTCACCTTTTTCTTTCCTTCGTTTTCTTCTTTCTTCTTTCTTTTTTCAACTTTTTACTTTCATCCTTCATCCTTTCTTTCTTTTTATTCCATCTTTTCTTTCTTTATCTATTTATTCAATTTTTTGCTTTTTCTTTCTTTCTTTCTTTCTTTCTTTCTTTCTTTCTTTCTTCCATTTTTCCCCTTTTTCTTTTTTCTTTCTTTCTTTCTTTCTTTCTTTCATCCTTTCTTTCTTTTTATTCTTTTTTTTCTTTCTTTCTTTCTTTTTTTTTCTTTTGTCCATTTTTTCATCTTTTTCCTTTTCTTTCTTTCTTTCTTTCTTTGAACTTTTCATTTTCATCCTTTCTTCCTTTCTTTCTTTCTTATGTCCATTTTTTTTCACCTTTTTCCTTTTCTTTCTTTCTTTCTTTCTTTCTTTCTTTCTTTCTTTCTTTCTTCAGCCATTCGCATTCATCCTGGCTTATCCAGCATAGAAACAAAATGCCAACAGCAGCTTCCATAAAATCCACTTAGTTCCACACCTCTCCACTTCTTCTTGTTTTTACCACTTGTTGATGACCACACTAGTGGATGACCATAACAAGATAGACTATCATTGCCCTCAGCAGCCAGTGCAGTATCATGTCAGACAAGACTAGACAGTCCAAATCAAAGATATAGGCAATAAATTGACCTGCATTGTGTTTGGGGGCAACTTACAACTAGATGCATAAGATAAATTCATTTCTGGATTAATAATCATTTCTATTCTTTGAAATGTCGATGTAATATTGCATGTATCAATTTAAAATCCTGTCATCAGGGCTTAGAATACACCAACTGCATCCCCTGCAGAAGGGGACTCCCCACAAAATGGATCTCCTTTGAATGACACTACATTGCATCTAGTGATGAGACTCAAGTTCTGGAGATTTGATGAGTCTATCTATTTACCCAACCCCTCCACATGAGCAGGAGGCAGTATTAGGTCAATTTTAAAGCAGAGTTTAACAGGTTTGAATTCAGAGTTTTCCTTCTCCTAAACCAGTTGCCAAACCAGAGTTGAAGATTTGGTGAGTGTAGAGCCACAGTTTCATTATCATTACTACCAGGTCCACTCTGACCCAGAGTGGTAGTACCTATTAAAGTTTCCTCTTCAAGCTAAATACAAGGGTGGACTGAAAAGTTTATATGATAATGTCATATCTACAGTTGATGACTTTCTGAGTAATGCGATCCAAGCACTGCAACACCAATGGAAGAAGTGTATGGATCACTTGGGGTATTATGTGGAAAACTAAACCTCATTTGGTCATATTCAATGAGAGTATCTTGGTTAGCCTATGAACTTTTCAGCCAACCCTTATATAAACCTCATTTGGTTACATTCAACTATCGAAAAAACCCAACAAACACAAATGCCTTAAAAATAAAAACGGCACAATATCAATTAGCAGGCGTATATATAAAGGAACAGACAGAATACATTCAAAATCAGATAGATAAGATTAGAGACTCGGTGGAAGATAGACAATCTAGGATAGCCTGGCAAACAATAAACGAAGTGAGTAGAAGAAAGAACACAGCCAAAGCAAAACTGAAAGCAGCAAACCAACAAGAAAGAATAAAACTGTGGAAACAGCACTTCGAAAACTTACTAGGAAACCCACCGAAAATAACACATGAACCAATCACCAGAATAATTAGCAAACAATTAGACATTAAACTTGGACCGTTCACACAAGAAGAACTCGACTCGGTTCGCAGAAAAATTAAAAATAGGAAAGCTGCAGGGCTGGACGAAATTCCCCCGGAAGTATGGAAGACCAGACAATTCGATGACATACTGCTCTGACACTGCAATGCAGTATACAATCAAAATCCGATAGATAGATGGATGAAGGGATGCATACTCCCCTTCCCTAAAAAGGGGGACCTCGGATTAGCCAAAAACTACCGAGGCATAACACTTACATCCATAGCAGCCAAAATCTACAATGCCCTACTACAAAACCGCATAGAACCCAAAATCGACAACATACTTAGAAAAAACCAAAATGGCTTCCGAAGAAATAGATCCACGACCTCACAAATATTAACCATCCGCAGAATCCTTGAAGGTGTACGGGCAAAAAACCTACAAGCGACATTAATTTTTGTTGACTTTACCAAGGCTTTCGATTCCATTCACAAAGGAAAGATGGAACAAATCCTACTAGCGTACAGCATACCTAAAGAAACCGTAGCGGCAATAACGATTCTCTATAGAAACACTAAAGTAAAAGTACGATCACCAGATGGAGATACAGAATACTTCGACATTGTAGCAGGAGTACTACAAGGGGATACGCTGGCTCCGTACCTCTTTATCATTTGTCTAGACTATGTACTTAGAACATCGATTGACAAAATCAAAGAGAATGGCTTCGAACTGACGAAGAAAAGAAGCAGAAGGTACCCCGCAACAACAATTACCGACGCCGACTACGCCGATGACATAGCGATACTGGCAAATACACCTGACCAAGCCGAAACACTACTGCATAGTTTGGAACGAGCAGCAGCAAACATAGGCCTCTATGTTAATGCACACAAAACAGAATATATGTGCTATAACCAAACGGGGGACATCTCCACTCTAGAAGGAACCCCTCTTAAACTAGTAGACAAATTCACTTACCTAGGAAGCAGCGTTGAATCAACCGAAAAGGACATCGAAACGAGGTTAGCGAAAGCATGGACAGCTATCAATAGGTTATTGATTATTTGGAAATCAGACCTAACCGATAAAATGAAACGCAGTTTCTTCCAGGCAGCGGTCACATTGATACTGCTATATGGCTGCACTACATGGACGCTAACAAAACGGCTGAAGAAGCTAGATGGCAATTACACAAGAATGCTATGTGCAATCTTAAACAAGTCCTGGCGGCAACACCCACAAGACACCAACTGTACGGCCACCTACCCCCTATCACGAAAACTATTCAAGTTAGACGAGCCAGACATGCAGGACACTGCTGGAGAAGCAGGGATGAACTCATAAGTGATGTACTCTTATGGACCCCCACACATGGCCGTGCAAAAGCAGGACGACCAGCACGAACATACATCCAGCAGCTATGTGAGGATACGGGATGTTGTCCTGAAGACCTACCTAGGGCGATGAACGATAGGGAGGAGTGGCGAGAGAGGGTCAGGGATATCCGTGCTACCAGTGCGATATGATGATGATGATGATGGTTACATTCCAAGTGAGTATCTTTTTCAGCCTATGAACTTTTCAGTCAACCCTCATATTTCTGCAGAACAAATACTCACATTCCATGAGAGTATCTTGGTCAGCCTATGAACTTATCAGCCAACCCTCAATCATCCATGTTTGCGAGATTACATCATTACTATTTTACTCCTTGTGAATTTTTCACACCAGTTTTAACCGGGAGACCGGGGTTCAATCTCAGGTCGAGTCATACCAAAGACTCAAAAAGTGGTACTTGATACCTCCTTGCTTAACACTCGGCATTGTAAGGTACATTTCAAGGGTAAAGTAGGGCAATCTAGGGAAAGGAGTAGCACCCTCCCCAACACCTCGGTGTAGTAGCTATTGAAAAGGGAGCTTTCGGGTCACTCTTGACTATAGTCACCAACTTATGTTATAATCTGGTTGGTCTTAATTCTTCATCTGATCTGCCATTCCTCCAGTTTCTTTTCCAGGTCTTAAGGGACGGTTCCTAGGCCACCAAGTATAATTGGTATCACAGTCACTTTACCCAGCTTTTTCAGCTAACTGGTAAAGTCTCTCTTTTCATTTTCTTTTATTTTCCCTTTATGATACAAGGAAACAGCAAAACCGATCAGATGCCCAGTCGGCTGGGGCTGTAGAATACACCAATTGCATCTCTGCAGAGGGGTAAGACAATGAGTTACCAGGATATGACACTAAACAATCTGATATTGAGGTTCCAGTGATGCAGCAACTTTAGGGAATGCAGACCACACCTTCATTGCCAGAGCTCCCAGGTCTACTCTGTGTGATAGCACCTTATAGGGCCCTATCTATAGGTCAAATAGAATTAAACTACATACTTATGCTAAACTGAATTGCTTGAAATAGAACTGTTTTGATATATAAACTGTGTACTTATGCTAAACTGGATTGTTTGAAATAGAATTGCTTTGAAATTTAACCCTGTAAACAAAGCTATACTTATACTAAACTAAGTTGTATTTAACTGTGTGTAAATAAAACTATACTTATACTAAACTGAATTGTTTGAATTAGAATTGTTTGACAAAACTGAATAACATAAAATAGAAATGTTTTTGACAATTAAACTGTGTACTTATGCTAAACTGAATTGTTTGAAATAGAACTGCTTTAACATTTAACTGTGTAAATAAAACTATACTTATACTAAACTGAATTGTTTGAATTAGAATTGTTTGACTAAACTGAATAACATAAAATAGAAATGTTTTTGACAATTAAATTGTGTACTTATGCTAAACTGAATTGTTTGAAATGTAATTGTTTTTAACATTGAAACTATATTTATGCTAAAATGAATTGTTTGAAACAGAACTGATAATTGAATAAAAATGGATTCACCAATAAATAACCTTCAAAGGTTGATATGCCATAAAACTCAACCAACCAACCAATCAACCAACCAAAATTGACTAGCTGATAAGTTTTTTCTTCTTGTTAATTAATACCAGGTCTGGTTGGAATTGGGTGATATCATTATTAGCCACATTTTACTCCTTACAAGTTTTTCATGCCAGTTTTAACTAATTGCTTTACACAGAAATCTAAGTCACCTCAGGTCTCTAAGATTCTCTAAGTATTTTAACAATATTTTGGTTTAGATGATCTCGATTATTCCACTGATTTCAAATTCTTCAGACTCAGACTTTAGCTCTGAATGACCCAACAAGGGTTGGCATGCAGGGAAACTTCTAAACAATCAACAATTTAGAATCAATCATATTTATCATCATCATGATGTTGCGCCATCAGCATGGATCTACCTGACCCTCTCCTACCATCCCTCTCAATCATCCATTGCTCCCTGTAGGTTTTCAAGGCTACATCCTGTATTGACACAGAGCTGTTGTATGTAGGTCCAAGCTGGATGTCCTGCCTTTGCTCATCCATGTGAGGGGGTTCACAGGAGTACGTCACTTATGAGTTCATCCCTACTTTTCCAGCAGTATCCCGCATGTCTGGTTCATCTAACTTGGATAGTTTTCATGATGGGTGGTAAGTGGCCGTACAGCTGCTGCTGTTTTGTGAGGTGCTGCCTCCAAGACTTGTTCAATATTGTTTGCAGCTTTTTTGTGTAGTTGCCGTCAAGCTTTTTCCTTTTTCTCTATACGTTTAGATAGCATCCATGTAGTGCATCCATACAGCAGTACTGACACGACTGCTGCTTGAAAAAAACTACATTTCATCTTATCGGTCAGGTCTGACTTCCATATGACCGATAGCCTATTTATAGCTGTCCATGCCTTTGCAAGTCGCGTGTTGATGTCAGTCTCAGTTGATGAGACACTGCTTCTTAGATAGGTGAACTTGTCTACTAATTTCAGAGAACTACTGTTTTGTGTGGAGATTTTGCCTCTTTTTAATCAAAGAGGCTTTGATCAATCATATAAGCTGGCGCCTGTATTCAAGGGTAACCAGAAGGCTCCCTTTTCAATAGCTACCACACTGGGGTATATGGGAGGGTGCTACTCCTTTCGCAGGATTTCTCACTTTACCCTTGATGCATACCTTATATTGCTGAGTGTTAAGCAAGAAGGTATCAAGTACCATTTTTAAAGTCTTTGGTATAACACGACCGGGGGTTGAACCCCTGTCTCCCGGACCATTGGCAAACACTCTACCCACTAGGCTATTAAGCCGGTTAATCAATCATATACTGTTCCTTAATAGCCAAGTTATTGCAAAATAAAAGAGTTAAAGGATAATTTTAAGTGTTTTTTTTTCCTTACCTGTTCTACTAATTGTTTCTCCAGATCTGTAATATGCTTCTCCTTGCTTTCCAGAAGACCTTCGAGTTCATATACTCGGTTATTAAGGTCCTGGGGTTGCCAATTGATTGCTGCTAATCGCTGTTCCATAAGTTTTAACTGCAAAAGAAAAAAAAATTAACAGAATCAGCAAAACCACCTTTTCTTTAATTAAAAAAAAAAAAACAGAAAATGATTGGGTGGGATATTCTGAAAATAAAGTTTCTTGAATCATAGACATAAACCATAAACAACTTCCTGTTTGAAATAACCATCAAAATTGTATTTTGAAAAATTATATGTTCTAATTACAATAAAAAAAAAACCCTAACTCATGTAAACCATTTAAAATTTGATGACTCCTGCAAGAAAAAAAATATGTGACCCAAGTTGGATTCCCTTTCAGGATTTAATACCAATCTAGATTATATAATTTTTATTAATTAAGGACTTCATACCAATCATTCCTGAGCTAACTGAAACAAAACCCTTTTCCCAAGTTTATTTTTAATATATTGTGCTATCATTTCATATATAATGTCTTCCAACAAAGCCTCTTCATTATTTCTATGCAAATTACAACAGATATAAGGAGCAAAATAAGACTACAGCACTGAGCAAGTTTTCAGCGACAAGACACTATTTTGTAGGAAGTAGTAATTTACTAAGCTTTCTGCTTCGATGTGCCACAAGGCCGAATGAATGAGGCACTCAATGAGACTCAAACTCATTCGTGAAGTTTTTGATAGTCTTGCTTGCTAACCATTACACTACCCGAGGTGCCCCTCAATTTTGTAGGTACACGTCACATTATGCTTATCGCATTAGGAAATGGAATCGGAAGACTGAGTTCAAATCCCGGACAAGGCTGTTTCATTTTGTGCTAATGCCCTTGGGAAATGCATGAATCCATCTTTTTTCCTTTCAGCTCTGTGTAAATAGTAAGACAGACTGGGATTTCTTAGCCTTGGCTGAGTAATCACTCATGGGGAAGATTAACCCCGAATTTAAACCAGCTTTACCCTGCTAAAAAGTTGATCTTGTGTCACACCATGCCTGTGATGGAGGGGTTGGGTAAATATATACAAAACACCATTTTTTCATAGAATCACTCAAACTTTAATCTCTTGCACAATTCCCAGTAGATCACCTTTAACATTCAGTCTAGCCTACCCTTGTATTCTTCGTATCCAAAGAGGTATCTTTCCGGGAGACTCATTTGTTATAGCAAAAATGTAAATAAATTATGTACTATATATATTTACCCAACCTCTTCAAGCAAGCAGAATATGACACAAGGTCAATTCAGAGTTTTCCTTCTCCTAGAGTGGTTGCCACACCAAGGTTTAAGAGTCAAGTCTGCCCTACTATGTAGCTATAGTAAGAGAGAGAATAC
This sequence comes from Sepioteuthis lessoniana, assembly GCA_963585895.1. Lineage (NCBI taxonomy): Eukaryota > Metazoa > Mollusca > Cephalopoda > Myopsida > Loliginidae > Sepioteuthis > Sepioteuthis lessoniana. The sequence goes on along the minus strand of OY757933.1, from coordinate 32,102,668 downwards.
TTGGATTCATACTTTTCTCAAGGGTATTAGCACTCTGCGAAATGCAAACAGCCTCAACCAGGGTTTGATCTCATGTCACTGTATCTATTTGTGTTGTATACTCAACACATAATAAATATGCATATATACACATATACATGCAGAATACATATTGACGCAATGAATAACGATGAGCGACACAGTTTTTTACCTCTCACTTTATTTGAAAGTGTTGAGTGTGAGAGGGGGTTGGAGACCGAACAGAACTGCAATATATTGACCCCCACTCTTATGGCCATCAGCGTTGTGTCTTTCTTGTTCTCCAGGGTTGCTCAACCGGAGGCCCGAGGGTCCACTCTGCTGGGTGCAGGCTTCCTCTACCGTATCTTGTCTCTAACACATCTGATCTCCAACTTACTGACTTCCTGTCCTCACCGAGTTATATAATAGTTCAATCACCCACTCAATCTTTGGAATGGCATGTTTGATCGTCATCAAGCGGAAATAACTATCATGCAGTTCACAGGTCACTCTCTTCCGGTGCATCAGTCTATGAGTGTACCATGGGATTTTACCTTGTTCCATATTGTCAGCCAAGCCCGCCTACGCAATTTCTTCTCATAACTGCCATCGGAATGTGTCACTTCCTTCCGGTGCATCACTTTGGAATGGCATGTTTGGCCAGGTCAAAGGTCAATATACAACATTTGCACAGAATGAAAATAAACTAGGAATTCTTATGCAAGCTATTGGATTCTACAGCCAAGTTCTGGAATTGAAAAATGTTCTACAGTGAGCAATGAACAAGAACCTCCAATACTGTACTTATAAGTGGGTCACTGCATATGTAATGTCTCCTGTTTGATTATGTTATCTTACAATAACAAAGGCAAATATTAGTGGTACGGAAGTGGAAGTGGAACATCACAGTCAATAACACAATTTTTTGGTCTGGTAACAGATAGCAGCTAAGCGGCAATCTAGCAAAATGGCATCTGACATGAAAGCAGAGAGGGATCACTAAATTCCTCCATTCAGAAAAAATTGCAAGTACTGACTTATAGGGTGTCAATATACATGGAACTCATGCGACTGTTAATAACACTACTGATAATAACGCTGAGTTCTTTTTTTGTTTCAGACTTGAAAATAAAATAATATAACAACTATTAATCCATGATTACAAGAGAGGAAAAAATATTTTCTGTCATGACTTATTTGGAGACAAAGTCATTCAAGACTGTCTCAAAATAGATGCAACCCACTAATATGATAATGATTTATTACTAAGACAAGAGACTCAAAAAAAGATTTTGTGTTCTAAAAGCTGATGTAATAACAATTTTAAAAAAATATTGATTTAATGTCTCTAGCTCAAAGAATACATTTTTTACTGGATGTATTTCAAATAACCACCATTGCACTTGTCTCAGTAATAAATCATTATCATATTAATGGATGGCATCTATTTTGAAACACCCTGTATATAAATATTTGCTGAACATTCAAAGACACCAAATGGTGGATGGGAGCCCATTAGGCAGTGGATAAAACATATTCACAGCTGAAGGGTAAGACCCCTCTGCCAAGAAAATGGATGACCTAAGTAATACTAAATTGCATCTGATAAATTTCTAATCAATTTTTCAAAACTCTTACACAAGATACAAGAGAAACTGGTAATTACTTTTTATATAGTGCTATTACAATTGACCTTTTATGGAATCATTTCATATTTTATACATTTCTCTAAAAGTTATTGCATTGACAAAACTTTCTTTGATAATAAGTGTTTTAATATTTCAAGATGTATTTCTTCAGGTCTCATACTTTTACGAACATCCAACTTTGATAATAGTGGGGTGTCCTCGTGGTATAATGGTTAAAGCGATGGACTGCAGAATCATAGTAAGTGAGTTCGTACTTCAGTTGCACTATTACTTTCACTTTCAGGCAAATACGCTTGGGAAAGGTATGAACCCCCTTATCCTCCCAGCTATGGGTTAAATAGTACCACTACTGTTCTTCTAGGAGAATAGATTTGGCATTAAATAACCTACAGAGGTTAATATGCCATTAAACAAAGAAACCAAACCAAACCAATATTGATAATAATATATTTAAGTCTTTATCCCTTATGAGTTTATTCATATTTTTTGTTGGCCCAGTTGGCAGAGGGCTAAGACTCCCCCAGCGAGTGTCCTGGCACTAAACAATCTGATAGTGAGGCTCCAGTAATGCTAGAGTTTTGGGGAATGTGGAGTACCTCTTTATTGCCATCACTCCCAGGTCCACTCTGACCCACAGTGGTAGCACCTGATAGGGTCCTATCTATCAGTCAAATAGATCTGTTTGACATTTAAACTGTGTACTTATGCTAAACTGAATTGTTTGAAATAGAACTGTTTTTACATTTAACTGGGTGTAAAAAAATGACTGAAGTTTAATTGAATTTTTAGTGATACAAAGTAATACTTGAAGACTGTGTGCAAACAAAGGATTAGTAATAAATAGAATAATTCATATTAGATAGAAATAAGTGAAACTATTTAACTGTGTGAAAAAGAATGAGCTCAGGCTTGTTTTAAAATGTTATCTCCTAAATGTATTTAGAAATCATATATTTAATACATATGTATAAAAATTATTTATCATAAAATAAGCTCCAATGGTTTATATGCAATAAAACCAAACCAAACCAAATATTTTTTGTACTCTCTCCATAACAACTTTCCTGTAGTGACTAAACCCATCGAAAGAATGTACAGATTGAAAAGAGAATGAAAAAATCTTACTCATATACCTGCTGTTTCAACTAGTGTATTAGTTAGTTCAGTTGCCTTATCATTTATATATTCTTTACTCTACGAACGTTTTGGTAAACATTACTCCCAGGTCCACTTTAACCAAAAGTGGTAGTACCTGCAGATCAGAGGTTCTCCCTAACTGAGAAGTGTTCCCTTTGTATATGTCTTGATGACAGTTGATCCAAAGTAGGAAACAATGATCTAAAGTATCAGTCTAGCAACTATGACATAACACCCCCCAATAATCCTCTTAAATTTTCTTCACCCTCTTCTAAGCTTAATCTTCTAAGCTTAATCTTCCGGGGAAACAAAATCAGGATGGGATTTTTTATGAGAAAGGTTTACTTTTCTAGACTGACATAATTCTAGTGAGGGTGGCAACCAAGGCTCAATATGTTACCAAAGAGGCACCATAAAAGAAGAAAGCTAAGGGGATCAAGCAAATTTTGAGATGACTATGAATGAGTTGATTTGTGTGTGTGTGTGGTCTACCATTCACTATAAAATGACTTCATGTCAAATACAGCATGTTGGAAGTCATTCATTGGCCACAAGGCAATTTGTGTTTGGTCTAAGATTGTTAATTCTTGGCATATTTGTCATGAACTCTCATATCTGAAAGCCATTACCCACAATTGATCACTTAAGGATCCAGTACGATTACAGATCTATTTGACCTATACATTGGTCCCTAACAGGTTCTGTTCCTCAGGGTCAGAGTGAACCTGAAGGGAAAGATGTTCTTATACTCTGTTATTTTCTTAATCGTCTTGTAATCTTAATCTTCTAATGAAGCAAAATAGATATGGGATTTATAGCGTGGGGTGAAAAGGTTATTGTTTAACGCTATATTTTTTAAGGCAACAAATGAATTACAAAACGATTCTTTAGTAACACCACATACAATAACGAAAGTTCTTTATTTGCAGCTTTGAGGCGGTTTGTTCTTGGTGCTGCAAGACTCGTGGTATTTAGGCTTGTTGGTTTTGGAGACGCGATAGCTTAGCGGGATGTTGAGGTGGCAGCGTGTTGTTGGACATGTGAGGGAAGTATTCAAGGCCACCGTGTAGTTTTGTGTGTCTGGTATTTGGGGAGAGTAGGCATTATCTCCATTAATGTGACCAGAGATGAAATGGGAGCTTGTCGAGAGCGAAGTGGCGCTCGGATCGACATAGTAAATTTTTGTGGTGCTTGTGAAATTCGGTGTTGAATTAAATAGCACGCCAAAACAAAATATGAGATTTTCCTCTTCTCTACATAGGCTGGCCCCAGAATTTCAGGTATGGAGTACCTGATATTCGATACACAAAATTGTAAGAGAAGGGAAATAAAAGAAAAGAGCCACGAGTGTCACAACACGAAAGAGCAAATACAAACAATGAAATATAATGCATACATATATAAAGAAAAACGAACAAAAGCAAATTAATAAAAAAAGGCAGTGTCCTGTTCAGTTCTTTTTATTTTTTGTTTTGTGTACCTCGTGGTACATTTTTTTAAAAAACAAAATGTCACTGAGAAAAAAGTTCATGAGCCGAGAAGGTGGCATACAGAATTAGCTGTATATTTCAGAGGAGTAGTGTGAGTTTTTTGGGGTCCTCTGGAATTTATAGCAGCCGCCGGAGTTTTACTGAGGTAGTGGGAGTGATAACCCACATTGCTCAAGAAAACAAAATAGGAGTAGGGTGAGTGAAAGTTAAAGTTACCTATTTTGCGAGTTGGGAAGTGAAAAAGTGTTGATAAAGTTTTGTTGAAAAAATTCCACATTGGTATTTTACGTCCATTTTGGATTGTCCTTGAAGATAGTTCGGCGGGAACATTTGAAAATTTTTCTCGGTGTTTCGCCGGTTTTTTTCTTTCGTGGTGGAATGATGCATGTCTGTAAGGCTGTGTTTGTTATCAGAAGGTTAATTTTAGTGATGTTTGGTTTAGCGAGGAAAAGGGTGTAACGTATGTGTGTTTACGTTGTGTCGTTTCCTCTCCGAGTGTGGTAAGGCATATAAAGGTTGGTTAAAGATGAAGTAAGATGGCGAAGGTCGAAAGGTGTTGTTATGAATAGTTTTTATTTGTTTCGCAATTCAAAAAGTGCGATCACATCGGGGTCACCAATTTATAGCGTTTCGGGGAATAGTTAATTTCCCTAACACTATATTTTTTAGGCACACAAATGAATTAAAAAACTTCTTTTAACAACACAACAAAGTAAGGTTTCTTTCAGTAGCAGGCGTGAAGGAGTGAGAGTGAGAAAGTGTCTCTTTTGCGTCGCTGGTCTGTATGCTGGTCCTTGGTTCGTAGGAAGCGTGTTTAAAGCTAGCAGTGAGCGAAGTGTTCCAAGTGGAATCAGTGCAGTCATGTGGGAGAGATATGTTTCTTCTGCTAGCTCCAGACTCTCTCTGACGTTGTCCGTTCAACAGAAAAGGGACCAGAAAAAATAGTTCCTGAGAGGGAGAAGGAATCAATGCGCTCTGCCAGTTGATTGGTCAGTGAGTGACCGATTCTCTTAACAGGGGCATTGATTCGCGAAAAGAAATAGATCTGTGGCTACTACAGATTTTTTGTTATAGAGCTTTACTCATCAAGATATATGTTAATCGACTTTTATGAGGTGGAGTCCCATGCTACCCAATTTTGGAATTTCGTAAGCCTAACAAAAAGTCAAAGGCACAGTTGTGTCCCTTAGACTGTGGAGATTTGTAAAGGACAGAACCACTTCCTTTTTGGGACAGAAGTTGCATGCTGGGAAGAAGCAGAGCAGCCATTGATCCACCATAGCTCTGAGGTACTCCAGACAATCACACATCTAGCAGCTACTGTTAATAGCTGGCCTGAATCTTGGTAAATAAATTATTGTTAACCATCTCTAATTTTTCCAATTATCTTAACTTTTTAATACATAACCTCATTTTTCCCTGGGAATATAACAGAATGCGGAGTTTTTTTTCCTTCTCCTAGACTGGTTTGCCTACTTCTTTTTCTTCATCTATGTTAATATGTCAATCTTTTATATACTATAATACCACTTTCTTTTTTCTTTCTTTCTTTCTTTTTCTTCTTCTTATATTTTCCTTTATTTCTTTTCTTTTTCTTCTATTTATATTTTTTCTTTACTTCAAGACATACTTCTTCTTCTTCTTCTTCTAAAAAATGACATTTTTTATCCATCTTTCTTTCCTTCTTTCTCTCTTTTTTTTTTTTTTATTAAATTCACATGTATTCTTCCTCTTTGTCCAGATTTTATTGTAAAACAGTCCTTAGAAGTAGAAGAGATGAATTCATACTTTTTCTAAAGGCATTGGTTGGAATGAGACATAAACAGCCTCCTCCAGGATTTGAACTCTGCTTACCAAGTTCATTTCATTCAATAATAACCATTACTTCACCCACTCATCCATTTTTTTTTTTTGAAGACTTGGAAAGATTTTTTTATTTTTTTAAAATCTGAACTTTGCATATTCCTGATAATTATAACATAGTCTTTGCCTTCCCATTGAATAAGGTCATATACTTGTAACAAAAATTATCTATAATGATCTGAAGTAAAGAATAATAAGCAATTTTATTTCAAAAGTAAAGAAAAAATTACATCTTTCACAGCATTGGACATTGTACCATAAATGGGACAGTAAATTTTGACCATTTTTTTTCTGTTCATTATAGTTCTAATTAAATGTGTGAAGGAAGCATTCAAAGATTTTTTTAAAAGTTGGCACAAATTGATGGCAAAGAAAGAAAGAAAGGAAGAAAGAAAAAAAAAAAAAAAGGAAAAACATTCAAAGAAAAAAAAGAGAAGGAAAGAAAACAAAAATAAATGCAAAGATAAAATGAGAAAACTAATGTAAAGAAAGACAAAAATGAAAAATGAATTCAAAGAAAGAAAGAAAGAAAGAAAGATAAAGTCAAAAAAAAAAATGAAAGGAAAGAAAGGAAAAATAAATCCAAAAAAAGAAACAAACAAATGTGAGAAAAGAAAGAAAGCAAAAAAAGCAAGAAAGAAAAAAGAAAGAAAGAAATATAAAGATGTTGGAATGTTGGAAGGAATAGAAAATAGAGACAAAAAAACGAAAGTGAAAAAAGAAAACAAAAACTAGAAAATCAAAAAGAAAAAGAGGAAACAACAAAAGAAGAAATTAAAGGACTAGTTTTAATTATAAAAAAAAAATAAAAAAGGAATGAAGAATGGAAAAATCAATCAAGAAATTAAGGGAAGGAAATCAAGAAAAGAAAGAAGAAAAGCAAGAAGAAAATAAAACCAAAAAAGGAAGGAGGAAATTAATGAAATTAAAACGAGAATAAAATAGAAGGAAAGAAGGAAACTGCTGATGAAAGATACAAAACTAAAAAGCAAATAAGGAATATCAAGTTTCTTTTAGTGCCATTTTTTGTTATCTTAAAAATATCCCTGCAATTCTTGCCACTGTATTCAAAGAATTTTGGTGCATAAAAGATTCTACTTTGTTACGTAGATTTTGTGGCGCTGACAAAATCTGTGGTGTTTAGCAATATTGATCTGAATAACGTCAAGAAAGAATGTATGTAGATACACAAATACAATGATTGGACTAAAAACCATTCCCAAAGCCCAACATGTGCTAAATATAACTAGCAAAAAAAAAATGAAAGACTAAAAATAAAAAAGGAACCTTAAGAGCCTGCTAAAAGAACGATAGAAGAGGGAAATGTCTCTTGGTGCAGGGAAACCCACAAATGAAAATGTTTGTCTCTATAAAGAATCTGAATCCAAGCATGAGTAATAGTTTTATATATATATATATATATATATATATATATATATATATATATATATATATTGATAGAGGAAATGCAAATAAAATGTTTTTACATATAAAGTGTGCTCAATGATTGTATTTAAACTTGTTTTTCTAAAGATAATTTATTATATATATATATATATATATATATATATATATATATATATATATATTATTTTTAGAAAAGCAAATTTAAAAGCACTCAATACTTTTAGAGAAGAATTGATATAAAACTTAAAACTTTAAAAGGATAAACCTGCATTTGTTATGCCAAGTTTTTCATTGCAGAAGTTTAAATAACTTTTTAAAGAGAGCTCAATGACTCTAATTTTAAAAGCTATATTATTAATAATAAAAATCATATTGATTAATAGCAATGATAATAATAATAATAATAATAATTAATTGTAATTATAATTATTAATAATAGTGATAGTAATGGAAAGAGTACGGCAGGGTTGTCCCCCCCATGCACACACACATAAATATATATATATATATATATATATATATATATATATATATATATATATATATATAGTGTATCACAAAAGTGAGTACACCCCTCACATTTCTGCAGATATTTAAGTATATCTCTTCATGGGACAACACTGACAAAATAACACTTTGATACAATGAAAAGTAGTCGGAGTGCAGCTTATATAACAGAATTAATTTATTTTCCCCTCAAAATAACTCAAAATACAACCATTAAAAGCTAAACCCCTGCCAACAAAAGTGAGTACACCCCTAAGAAACTACACCCCTAAATGTCCAAATTGAGTACTGTTTGCCATTTTCCCTCCAAAATGTCATGTGACTCATTAGTGTTACTAGGCCCATATGTTACTAGGCCCATGTGCATAGGGACCAGAAGGTTCCCTTTTCAATAGCTACTACACCGAGGGTTCTATTCCTTTCCCTGGATTGCACCACTTTACCGTTGTTACGTACCTTATATCGCTGAGCGTTAAGCAAAGAGGTATCAAGTACCATTTTTAAAGTCTTTGGTATGACATGACATGGGATTGAACCCAGGTCTCCCGGACCATTGCTGAAATACTCTACCCACTATATATATATATATATATATATATATAAAACCTATGATCAGGTGTTACTTATTACTAAACTCAAGAGCATAGGAACACTTGAGCCAGTTTAAAAGTAAGTATACTTCTTATATGGAGGTCATTCAATAAGGGGGGATTTTTTTTTTTTTTTAAATACTTTTATTTTCAAAACTTTTTCCCTGAATGTAAACTCAAATTTATTTGGAATTGGTTAGTTGAAATTATTTTAATCTTGCCAAAATATTTGTTTTGAGGCTATTTAAAATGGTGGAAAATCAAACAGAGAACTCCAAGCTTAAACAGAGATCTGTCATAAAATTTCTGGTGGCTGAGCAATACAAACCATGGAAAATTTACCGAACAATGTGTGATGTATATCGAGAAACATATTTGATAAAAAAGATAATGTTTACAAATGGGTTAAACATGGGTTCGTCACTTCAGGCCTGAATCAAAAAGACAGTCTATGTTGTAGAAAACAGTGACTCTCTGCTAAAGAAAAGTTTCCCAGTGCAGTAGTCAGTAAAGAAGGTCATGCTGAGTGTTCTGGGACATGAAAGGACCCATCACTATTGATATCCTTAAAAAAAGATGCAACAGCAAACAGTATTTCCTATTACGAACTTCTTATGCAATATTTCATCTTGTTTATTGAATGACTGTCATAATGTATTCATGCAACTTAATATTTTGTTATAATTATATCCAGGTTGTTTGCTAATGGTCCGGGAGACTTGGGTTCAATCCCAGGTCAGGTCATACCAAAGACATTAAAGATGGTACTTGATACCTCTTTGCTTAACACTCAGCATTATAAGGTACGTATCCAGGGTAAAGTGGAGCAATCCAGGGAAAGGAGTAGCACCCTCACCTACACCTCGTTGTAGTAGCTATTGAAAAGGGAGCCATTGGGTCGCTCTCGACTACAATTGCCAACTTTACTTTACTCTATCCAGGTGCAGATCCAGAGTCTCATGATGATATATATATATATATATATATATAGTTTGGATCAATAAATACAGAGACTGAAGGTTTACATTTTTTGTTAAAAGATCTTAAATGTAAATGATGACGTGTACTGCTGAGCAATAAAGCTATAATCTCTCAATGTCTAGAGTGTCAATTTTCAAAAAATTCTTAAGTCAGACTTAGTACTTTTTAAACAAAATGTTTTTAGCAAAATATTTTTTAGTTCCGTGGTTTAATTTCAGATTTTCCTTCACGTAGACCAATTGGTATACCAAGGTTAAAGAGCTTAGAATGATGTACAATTCACTCATTGCTGGAAATAGAAAACATGGATTCATGCCTTTGCTAAGGACATTAGTATGCAGTGAAATGCACACAGCTCTGTTCAGGATTTGAACTTAGGTCTCCAATTTCATTTCCTACAAAAGAAAACCATTCTGCTGTGACCAGTACATTCTAATTTTATTAATTTTGACAAGTATTTCTTTTCCTTTTGAATTTTTGTTGCTTCATATGCCTCACCCACTTGGTCAATTATTTTCACAACATCAAGGAGGAGGGAATCATCAATTATTCAGAATGTTTGTATATTGTTATCTCTTATAAGTGATATTTCTCATTATTGAGAAAACTACGAGCCAAATGAAAATTACTTTCCTTCTTGATAGATCAAACTTTGATGGGTGAAGTGATATGTGAGATATTTTGAAATTGTAGTAATTGCCATACCAACTTATGTTTCTCTATTATATTATTATTATTATAGTCTGTAAAGATGTGTGTGTGTGTGTGTGTGTGAATTAAATGCTGAAAGAAAAAAGTTGTAGCTTCGAATATAATTTCAAAAGCACACCCATAACAAAACCTTAACAATGTATTTGTTACTTTAAAAAAATTAACTCTTATCTACCATAAAACCAGAAAAAAGTATCAATAAAAGTGAACTAATATCTAAATGTTGACATCTAAACAGGTACATATTAAATTAAATAAAAATAATAGTTTTAAAGACAAAATAGCAAAAGTAAAGTAGAGAAATAAAAGACAAAATATAATTTAATATATATAATTATATATCAGTTTAATCGTAAGTTTAAAGATTTAAACACAGTAATGATAATGAATGAAATAAAAGGTTATACATTTTTTTATTTGTTTGTTTGTTTGTTATTTAATGGCATATCAACCTCCTCAGCTATTTAATGCCGAATCCATACTTTTTTATTGCCCAGTTGGCTGGGGCTGTAGAATACACCGACTGTACCTCTGCAGAGGGATAAGACCCTACTCCCAATGAGTGTCCTGTAGCCCAGTCGGCTGGGACTGTAGAATACACCAACTGCTCCTCAGCAGAGGGGTAAGACCCCCCACCATAAGTGTCCTAGATATGACACAAAACAATCTGATGGTGAGGTTCCAGTGATGCTGGGGCTTTGGGGATGCGGGACACTCCTTCATTGCCATTGCTCCCAGGTCCACTCTGGCCCGGAATGGTAGCACCTGACAGGGCCCTATCTATGGGTTAAATAGAACTAACTGCATACTTATGCTAAACTAAATTGCTTGAATTATCTGTCAGACTAAACTGAATAGCTTGAAACGGTTTTGACAATTAAATTGCGTACTTACATTTAAACTGCATACTTATGCTAAACTGGATTGTTTAGAATGGAACTGTACTTATGGTAAACTGAATTGTTTAATATAGAACTGTTTTGACATTTAAGTTTGTGTAAGGAAAATCTATACTTATACTAAACTGGATTGTTTGAATTAGGACTGTTTGAATAAACTGAATAGCTTGGAATAGAAATATTTTGACAATTAATCTGTGTGCTTATACTAAACTGAACCGCTTGAAATAGAACTTTTTTTTAACAATGAAACTGTACTTATGCTAAACTGAATTGTTTGAAATAGAACTGTTTTGACATTTAACTGAGTGTGGAGAAAATCTATACTTATACTAAATGGAATTGTTTGAATTAGAATTGTTTGACTAAACTGAATAGCTTGAAATAGAAATGTTTTTGACAATTAAACTGTGTACTCATGATAAACTGAATTGTTTGAAAGAGAACTGACTAATTGTATAAAAATAGATTTGGCATTAAATAACCTACAAAGGTTGATATGCCATAAAACTGAAACAACCAAACCAAACCAAACCATACTTTTTGAAGAAGAGTAGTGACACTATCAAACCCATAGCTGGAAGGATAAAGGGGTTGATTCTTTTCCCAAAAGTATTTGTCCAAATGTAACCGTAATAGCATGACTGGAATTTGAACTCGTATACAAAGATCCCGCAGTTCAGCGCTTTAACCATTAGGTTATATGTAAGAACATGTTATCAGTAGAGAGGCAGGCAACAGTAATAAAATCCATACAGTTTAAGTTTAAGCTCTCTAATATTATTATTTGTTTGTTATGTCTCTTGGGGCATCTCAGCTTTTTATTGTGTTTTCATATTAACCATTAAAGAAAAATAATCTTTGCACAGAACATATTTTCAAATTATACTGATGGTATAGAGTTTCTTGACTCTCACTCATGATCCATCTCTATCGTCCCTCACTCTTAGCAGGTCTTCTAGACTGTATCCAGTGTCTGCATAAAGCTGATATATGTAAGTCATTGCTAGTTGACCAACATTAGCATGTCCATATGTAGGAGTCCAAAAGAGAATATTCCTTATGTTTGTCTCTGCTTCTCCAGCAGGGCTCTGCAAGTCTTGTTCGATTTACTTGAATAGTTTGTAAAATGGAAGCTAAGTGGCCATGCAAATGCTGTTTAATACAATATCTGTAAACAAATCAAATTCTGTTAAGTAATTCATCTGATAGTTCCCAAAAATACCTGCTTAAATTCTATGTTTTACCATTTTTTCAAAAACCATCTAATCTAATCTTTAATTTTTTTTTCACTGTTGCTGTTTTGGATTTGATTAAGCAATTTTTTTCCAAAAATATATGTTGATATGTGTTACTCAGCTGAATAAAGATGACATGCAGCAAAGGTATTTCATGAGACGAATGATGCTAAAATATCTCTGTATCTATACACATAAACACACACACACAAAAACACACATACATATATTGAATAAGCTCTTGCAGTTTTCCAACAGATGGTGTTCCCAGAACTGCATGCATGTAGTTTCAGATGGTAAAACATCTGTAAGGAAGTTCTATAAGCAAGATTGAAATTCAGTGAATGTCATTTCTTCAAAGTGTAAATAACTTTGTTTTCCATAGTGTTAAACATGTCAGATTTCATGCAAAAGAAAGTGTATTTGCAGGGACTTTTACTACACTACTTTATTCAAAAGAAATCTGCAGATGAAGTAAACAGAATTCTTGTTAAGACTTACAGCAAATAACATGCAGAAATTGGTTTAGATAATTCAAAAATAATGATTTTGATGTTGAAGATAAAGAATGCTCTGGCACACTAAAAAAGTTTGGAGATGAAGAATTGGAAGCATTACTTCATGAACACTCATATCAGCTGCAAGTTGAACTTGCAAAATTATTAGTTGATCACATAACAGTTTCGAAATGTTTGAAAGCATTAGGAATGATTTAAAAGCAAGGACATTAAGTGCAGTAAAAGTTGAATCCGAGAGACATCGAATGGTATCTTGTCATATGAAAACAACTGCTACAACAGCAGGAAAGGAAAAGTTTTTTTCATTGTATCATGACTGGTGATGAAAAGTGGATACACTATGTAAACCCTATGTGTAGAAGATCGTACGGTAAACCTAACCATGCATTAACATTAGTAGCAAAGCTGAATATCCATGGTTTGAAGCTTCTGCTCTACATTTGGTGGGATCAGATGGGTGTAGTTTATCATGAGTTGCTCAAGCCGACCAAAACCATTATAGGAGATTGCTATTGAATACAATTGATGCGTTTGAACCAAGTGACCACTATACAAGGAGAGACATGAAAAAGTAATTTTGCAACACGACAATTTGAGGACACATGCTGCAAAATGGATGAGAACCTACTTGGAAACTTAAATAGGAAGTCTTACCCTCCTGATGTATTCACCAGACATTGACCCATCTGATTATCACAAGCTCTGATTGTTGGTACATGGTCTGGCTGAACAGCACTTTCATTCTTATGAAGATGCCAAAAAATGGGTTCACTCATGGTTAGCCTCAAAAGACGGGTAGTTTTTCTGATGTGGAATTTAAATTGTGTCAGAAAGATAGGAAAAAGTAGTGGCTAGCGATGAACAATACTTTTAGCGACATGTTTCTCACAAATTTTTGAAAATGAAACATTACTTTTCATCAAAAATCAGCAAGAACTTATTCAAGATCCTAATATATATATATATATATATATATAAGTAAAGTTGGCAACCGTACTTAATGGTGACCCAAAGGCTCCCTTTTCAATAGCTACTACACCAAGGTGTAGGGGAAGGTGATAATCTATTCTCTGGATTGCTCCACTTTACCCTTGATCCTCACCTTATAATGCTGAGTGTTAAGCAAGGCAGCATCAAGTATCATTTTTTGAGTCTTTGGTATGACTTGACCAGGGATTGAACCCTGGTCTCCCAGACCATTGGCGAACACTCTACTCATTAGGCCAATGGCCCAGTATATATATATATATATATATATATACATCAATGTAAATGTGAGTATTGGTATATATGTACATGTGTCTGTACATATTTACAACTATTAAGATGAAATTAATTCCTTCTTAGCCACTTAATTAAATGGCTCATAGGAAATTGAATGAATAGATAAATAAATGAATAAGGCAGGCAGTAGTTGCCGAATAACAAGGCAGGAGCACTCATGGTAATTAAAAATGACTATGCTTGAGTGGAAGCATGTTCCTGCTCCTAACATGACAGGCAGAAGTAAGGGGACAGTTTTGTGTCCTTTCAAGAGTTGATGGCAAGACATGAGAAGGTGAAGATATCAGTAGAAAATGAGCCAAGAAGATGTAAGAAGAAAGTTTATGAGCTCCAAATTCTGGGGGACCCCAAAGTGGGTATTAGACCCAGTGAACAGACATGTTAGAGCCAGGAAAAAATTTAAGTTCTGTGTCTGCTCATCCTTTTCTTACAAGGATATGTTGCTTAATTTTGTCTAGTTAGTGGTTGTCTCATGCAACGGCCTTTCTTTCTCCCAGCAGCTACTTGCTACCAACTAGTAAATAAATCTTTGGTGTATGTTTAATAGAGTTTCACATTTGTCAACTTCGTTACCACAGTGCAGTCACAATGGGGGTCTAAGGTTGCTTTAGTATTGCTATAGTACACTTGATACCAGATCACAACAGAGGGACTCTAGGTATATATAGAGAAGGAAAGAGCCATCAACTTGTAATAATTACTAAGACAGTGGGCAAGAATTCGGTGTGGGACAGATACTTTTATACAGTAAGACAAAGAGAGTGAGACACAGATTCCACCTAAAAACCAATCTAAGTAAGATCTCTAAGTATTATCTTAACAATTTTTGAAATTTTGGTTAAGATTGGGCAAAAAATGGCTGAGCCTTAGTAGTATGAACAGATGGATATTTGGTAAATTAGATGAAGATTTATGCAATTTTATTTTTGGTTACAGATTCAATGATGTAATATTTGGTAATAAATAATACCTTATTAGTGTATAATGTGCCACTTGCAAATGCATCTGCTCAAGCTGAGTCTCTGCAGCATAGCCTGGAGCAGGCAGCAAAAGGCATTGGTCTCTTTGTGAACTCAGATAAAACAGAGTTCATGTGTCTTAATCAAGTTAAAGCCATCTCCTCATTAAATAGCAAGCCTATGAAATTAGTAGACCAGTTGATATACCTTGGTAGCAATATCTCATCAATGTCAACACATGCATAGGTAAGGCATAGTCTGCTATTAACTGGTTAATAACCATATGGAAATCTCATTTCTCTGGTAGAATAAAATGGGAATTCTTTCAAGCTTTAGTTATGTCAGTAATACTGTATGGTAGCACCACTTAGACTTAAAAAAAATACCTAGAAAAAAAACTAGATGGAAACTACGCAAGAATACTGCATGCTTTTTTGACAAAATCATGGAAGCAGCACTCAACAAAATAGCGATTGTATGGCCACTTCCCACCCATTCCATAAACCATTTGAGAAAGATGAGCAATATTGCAGGAAAAACTCATAAACATCATTCTCCTCTAGACTTCTACACAGTATTGACTGATTACCAAAAACATTCATCAGACACTAGATGCCGTCTAGAAGACTAGCCAAGAGCAATGACTAATCATCATCATCATGTCGTGTTATCAGCACAGATATCTATGACCCTCTTTCCCCCCGCTTCCTATTGTCCATTGCTTCCGGCAGGTCCTCCGGGCTACATCCCGTATCGGCACAGAGCTGCTGTATGTAGGTACGAGCTGGTCGTCCTGCCTTTGATCAGCCATGTGAAAGGGTCCACAGAAGTCCATCACTTATGAGCTCGTTCCTACTTTTCCAGAAGTGTCCCGCATGTCTGGTTCGTCTAACTTTCATAGTTTTTGTGATGGGTGGTAAGTGGCCGTACAGCTGCTTTTTTGAGGGGTGCTGCCTCCAGAACTTGTTCAATATTGTGTAGTTGCCGTCAAGCTTTTTTTCCATACGTTTAGTTAGCATCCATGTAGTGCATCCATATAGCAGTATCGACACAACTGCTGCTTGGAAGAGGGAGAGTAAAAGGAATTAGTACTGTTGGCATGATGATGATGATGATGTTTGGTTTCGAAAAAAATGAAGTCTTTATAAAAAACTTTTTAGGCATGTACTCATTTATATGCAATATGGTATATAAAAGAAAAGTTGATATAATTTATGATAGTCCATAATTTCATAGTTTACGAATCTGCATATATCTATCATTGGAACAAGCAAAGTTGAGACCAAAGAAATAATTATATTTCATTTCTGGATAAAAAAATGTCATTGGAAGTTGGGTTTATATAAAAAAAAAAAGCAAAGCATAACTACATTAGAGACTTTAAACAAGTAAAATCTCAGAATTAAATTTACTTTCCTAGCAAAATGAGAGGAAAAAGTAAATCTGAGAAGTAAATATTAAATTTGCATCACACATTCCTTTCCCATGAGGGAATGTAATATTTTTTTAATGATTTAGTTTGACCTATGAAAAGAATTCTGATATCCGTCAGGTAGTTTTTCATAGGTTTTAATTGCACTTTTAAAAGTGAGTAAAAAAATGAGAAGGAAAAGAAAGATGGAAGAAAAAGGCAAAGAAAGAAAGAAAAAATGAAAGAAAAGTAAAAAAAAAAAAAGAAAGAAAAAGCACATCTTAGGTGTACTTTTGAAAGGGAATGAAAAAAAGAAAAGAAGAAAAAAGTAAAGAAAGAAGCAATGCATCTTGATAAACTTTTCAAATAAAATAACAAGAGAAAAAAGAAAGAAATATATCTTGATTGCATTTTTAAGAAAGATAGAAAGAAAGAAAATTGATGGACAGGCGAATGAATTTAAAGAAAATAAGAAAGAAAGAAAAATATAAAAAATGGCAAATGAATAAGTAAAAATTCTGACAAATCAGAAATAAATTTACAACTCCACCCAGATGTCCCAAGTTTTATATTCTTTCTTTAGTAATCAAACCCAGAAGTAAATTATATATATATAATTTACTTCTGGGTTTATACAAAATTTCAATAAAAATAAGTAAATAATTTTCTACATTCCTTCTTTGGGAATAAATTTGGTTTTCAGTTACTGGCTGGGATTTTGAAACTTAAAGGATTTCAAGTTATGAGTTGGCACAATTAGCAAAAAAACTGCAAGAAATTTAGGGAAAATATAAAAGAACCATTAAAATAAAGGAAATATAAAAGAAGCATTAGAATTAAAAAATAATCTTGCAAAGATTTTAGAAAGACAAGTGTTGAGAAAGATAAGAGCTGGTCATTGTGAGTTTTTGCTGGTCAGTCAACTATGGTGTGTCCATGTGTAGGAGTCCATTTGACAATGTTGCTGATGAGTTAATTCTTAGTTTTCCAGTAGTGCCCAGCATGTCTTTCTCATCTTGAATTGGTTTTATGAGGTAGGTTAGTTGGTTGTTCTGCTTTACGGCATATCAACTCTTTCTGGGTCATCTAACGCTAAATTAAATCATTTTGAAAAAAGTTTCAAACAATTCAGGTTTAGATTAAGTATAGTCTTTTATTTACACATAGCTAAATGTCAAAAGTTAATTTCAAACAATTCAGTTTAGCATAAGTACACATTTTAGTTCTATTTGACCCATAAATAAAGGGGTTCTCTGCATTCCCCAAAGCTTCAGCATTACTGGAACCTCACCATCAAATTGCTTAGTGTCATATCCAGGACACTTGTCAGGGAAGTCTTACCCCAGTGCAGAGATGCAGTCAATGTATTCTACTGCCCCAGCTGATTGGGCCAAATATTACTAAAGCCTCACCATCAAATTGTTTTGTGTCATATCCAGGACACTCATTGAGAGAGTCTTACCCCAGTGCAGTGATGCAGTCAGTCTATTCTACTGCCTCAGCTGATTGGGCCTAGCATTACTGAAGCCTCACCATCATATTGTTTAGCGTCATATCCAGGACACTTGGTGGGTGAGTCTTACCCCTCTGCAGACATGCAGTCAGTGAATTCTACTGGCCTGGTTGATTGGGCTAAGCATTACTGAAGCCTTGCCATCAGAGTGTTTTGTGTCATACCCAGGACACTTGTTGGGAGGGTCTTTTTCTTCTGCTGAGAGGCAGTCAGTGTATTCTACTGCCCCAGCTGACTGGGCCAAGCATTACTGGAGCCTCGCCATTAGAGTGTTTTGTGTCATATTCAGGACACTCGTTGAGGGAGTCTGATTCTTCTGCAGAGAGGCAGTCAGTGTATTCTACTGCCCCAGCTGACTGGGCTAATCATGAGGTGGGAGGTATGTGGCCATACAGCTGCTGTTTTGTAGGATGTTGCTTTTAAGATTTGTTCAAAACAGCATGAAGCATTCTTGTGTAGTTCCTATATAAATGCACACATGCACACACATATATGTTTAGATTGTTCTAAATTGATTTAAATTGTTTCAAGGCAGAAACACTCAAAAGCTCAATTATAATCTATAATCTACTTTTGTTAAAGTTGCAGTTGTAGCAAATGTTTTATTATGTCTCACAAAGTCTTTAGCCGACCCAAAGTAGAGTGCCAACCTAAACCTACTTTAAAACAAGTCAAGGGTGTCAAACAGCGACCACCTACCCTCAAATTTCTTGTTGTTTCTATCATGATAGATGGATGCAATTTCAAATATGTTAAATCATTTTCTTATTTGGGAAGGAAAGACAACTCAAATGCCTGTCTTAACAATATTATCAATGGTATTTTGAAAGCTACAAATTCTTTTGAAAAAGAACATCATCTTTGGGGCGTACTTAGTATAATAGATACTTCCCCGGCCTTTGCTGGGCCGTCTGGCATTCGTGTCAGATGGGGTATCAATCAAAGGCAGATTTGAGGCCGAAAGGCCCCCAACTTTGGTTGGGCCACCTTCGGGTGGGGAGCTGCAACCTTTGTCCCCTATGAATAGCACTAGACCTTGTTGTCTAGTTTAAGCTATAACCCGGCATACGTGCCTGGATCCAAATTTGGATTCGTGTAACTGCTTGCCTCATTAGAGCCACATTGCACTTCGTGGGTTGATGAGCAGCACAGACTAGCAGGGTTCGAGTCTCGGCTCGTTCCCGACCTTCCCCTCCCCTTTATCCCCACTTTAATCGGCCTTCGGGCTTTTGACCTTGTGTCAAGTCCTGCCTGGTAGGAGGCAGTGACAAATACAATACTTAGTATAATATGGATTGTTACAGGAAATGGAATTGCTGACCCAAGTTCAAATCCTGGAGCATTTCACTAAATCCATTCCTTCGGTAGCTATGGAAAAATAGTAGAACAATCTGTGCACTTTAGCCTTGTTAAAGCAACCAGCCTAGGAGAAGAAAAACTTTAATTTCAAACCAGCTTTACTCTGCTTAAAAATTGACATTGGGTCACATCCTTCCTGTAGGGAAGGGGTTGGTTAAATGCATACATCATCTCTGCAATGAAAGAGCTTCATCACCAAAAACGAAAATCAGTTTCTTTTGAGCTGTTATGCTTCATACTCTCCTCTCTGGATATCAGTATCATGGACAGCATATTGAAACTATATTAACCAACTTGACATCTTTTATAAAAATCATCTTTGTTCCATGTATGTTTACTCTTGGCATGATAAGAGTTTCAAATGCAGAAGAATTTATCTCATGTAAGCGAAATATCAGGAATCATTTCATGCAGTCTCAACTCAAGTGGTCATGTCATTAGATTATGTAATGTCTTCATGCACAGCCAGCTCTACGATGGTTAGCCAAATGTAGGTAGACCCTAGTTGGGATTTGGTTTGCTTTATTTGTTTAATGGCATATCAACTACTAAGGTGAGTCAAAAGTTTTGCAATACTTTGGTAAATTGAGGCAAATTTGGCAGTTCTGGATGCTTTTGCTGAGGTCCTGAAGATGATGAGCCACACTAGACTATAAGATGCTAAGCTTGCTTGATAATCATAGAGTGTTACTCACCACATTTACTCTATGGCTTGCAGAATGGCCTTGGAATCCATGGTTTTAGGCCTGTACCATAGCCAGATATGAATACGTGAAATGGACATAATCATACCGGTACACAAAACGTTCATAATGTTCGTATATATATATACATAGAACATAGAAATCTTGAAACACGACAAACACTTACGACTTCTTAGTTCAGGTACGAAACTTTTTTATTACCTTTGAGTTTAAAAGTTCTTCGACATAAGGAGAGAGATACACATTCTTTCTATTCTGGCTTTTTCATCTGCAGCCCTAACATGTGTGGCACCAGCCACAAAGGCCACTAGCCTGGCTTTGGCGAGCAAGCGAAAGTCAACTGTCTTCTCCCGAGGCAGCACTCAACTCTACTAACTTTTTTTCAAATCCCCCCAAATCCTCCGCGCGCGCTTCTGGTGGATGACGTCATTCACATCCACTGGTCAACCTTTCTCTGGGATTTTTATTTTGACATCTATGAACGACACATCTTCTCCACGCGCGCATTAACACCTGCACTCAAGTTTGCACCTAGCTAACCCATGCACTAAGCAGAAAGGTTCTCAGCCTAATTAAACCCAAAGGCATAAAATGAAATCCCTCGGCCATTATATTACGGGCCAACCTGACCTTACATGATCATTTAGGCTCTTGCAACCCATGCAAAATGATTTATTATACCTTCACCTTTCCCACAACAAATTCTTTTGGTTGTTTCATCCTATTTACCAACCCCTCCGCTCGGGCAGGATATGACACAAGGTCAATTTTTAAGCAGAGTTTAACAGGTTTGAATTCAGAGTTTTCCTTCTCCTAGACTAGTTTTGGTTGTTTCATAGGCAGTCCAAACTTGTAAAGCATAAGTTCTTGAATTAGACAACATTGAACATTCATCCTTACAGCTTTTAAATCACACATTGAATGAAGTAACACACAAAGTGTGTTAATACTACCAACAATAGCAAGTACCTTCCACAGCATGAACTGCCTCAGTCACATGATGTATATACTGCAAACTAAAACATAATAAAATATTCAATCGTAGATGTTCGATTCTAACCATAACTATCAATTGGTTTGACTTGGTTTTGTTTGTATAATGGCATATCAACTCCTTATGGGTTATTTAATGCTGAAATTTGATTCATTTGTAAATGTTTGATTCTAATCATAACTATCTATTGGTTTGACTTGGTTTTGTTTGTATAATGGAATATCAACTCCTTATGGGTTATTTAAGGCCAAAACTTGATTCATTTGTAAATATTTGATTCTCATCATAACTGTATTCGAAACTAAATATTTAATCTTCAAAGTCACAATTTGTAGACTTGTTGACACTAATACAACTAAAGTATGTAATTTCTTTCAAAAGATGACAGATTATACAGGGCATATTTTTTCAACTAAATCACTCACATACATACACTCACATATACATACGCACACAAACATATACACATACTGACACACACACACACATACACACACACACTCCTAGCATGACAATCACCAATGCAGAACTGTTTGTTAAATGTAACATCGGAGACAGGGCTGGCGTGTTCAACCACCAAGTCTCACTCCTCAGACCGGAGGGGCAGGATTTAGTTTTACTTTGTGCAGGGCCCAATATTAACAGTATCCTGCTGTTCTAGGGATAACAAAATATTGACAAGGGACTCCAAGACCCCTCATCAGAGTTGGAAAAATTCCTTCAGAAAAGATGGTTTTTAAAAATATCAAAGTATAACTTACTACTAAAGAATGAAAATTTTTATGAATTTTAACATTATTTAGGTTTGATTTTGATTCATCGAAATTAGGTTAAAATAAAATTTGTAATTTATATGAGTACTACTTTATAAAAACTGACATGTAGTAAAGAGGGGGTCCTGTATTATAGGCTCAGTGAAGGGGAGAGAGACTATAGCACCGACCTTGATTAAAGATATTGAGTCTTAGCTCAAGTAGTTTCAACTCAAATGGATTCGTCATGTCATCAGAATGAGTAACAACAGAATACTAAAAAGCTGTCTTGTAAAGCCAGGTCTAAAATGGTGCTCTGACTGTACATAAATCCTGGTTGAATTTTAAAACAAACTAAAAAACAGCCAAAAAGCCATAAGATTCCCCCATTGTCTTTTGCACATAGCACCATGGAACAAAGTATATGAAGGAATAATCAAATTTTTAAATTCGATTATACCTTCATATATATATATATATATATATATGCATTATATATATATATGCATTATATATATGCTTTATATATATATATATATGCATTATATATATATATGCATTATATATATGCTTTTTATATATATATATATATATGCATTATATATATGCTTTTTATATATATATATATATATATGCATTATATATATATATATATATATATATATATATATATATATATATATATATATATATATATATATATATATATATATATATGCATTTGTATAAATAGGAAATTATGAAAAAACAAATTATTCAGATGCTGAGTTTATTTATAGTCGAATATTCTGCCAACATTAAACATTTTGGGTTTTTTATATGGAAGCATCATGATGACAATGTTAATATGTGATGCCGTATGTTCTGAATTATATCCAATTTTAAAATGAAATCAAAAAATGAGAAAATTCTTAGCATTCTATTATACTTAGTAGCATTCGACTTCAAATCTTTCTGATGTAATTAGTTTTTAAAACTTATTATGAAGCCTAATGTATTTGCTATGGTTTTTAAGAATTCTTAGAAACTTTTGAAGAAATATTTCAAATTATCTTTTGATAAGACTTTCAATTATAATTCTTTCTGAATTACAAACAGCAACAAAAATCTTTTTAATAAAGTTTCTAAAATTTCTTAAAATCCATAATAAATACATTGTGCTTTAAAATAAATTTTGGACACTACTTTACATCACTTACATTTGAAATAGAATGATACTAATAATAGAATGCTAAAATTTTTCTCATTATATATATATATATATATATATATATATATATATATATATAATGAGAAAAATTTTAGCATTCTATTATATATATATATATATATATATATATATATATATATATTTATGGATATATATATATATATATATATATATATATATATAATAGAATGCTAAAATTTTTCTCATTATATATATATATATATATATATATATATATATATAATGGGAAAATTTTTAGCATTCTATTATATATATATATATATATATATATATATATATATATATATATATATATATATATATCCATAAATATATATATATATATATATATATATATTTATATCCAGTTGGCATCTTAAGACTATTCATATGGATTATTCATGCATAGAATACATGAGGGATTTCTTATAAATCTATAGCAGTGCTCCATGTATGGCTATTGTTATATATTACTTTTTGGATTCACCCAACATGTGTTCACCTTGGGTTGGGTCAGCTACCGGAACACCCTTTCCATGGGTTCTTAATATATTTAATGTTTTCCCTCCCTTTCTTTTTCACCTGAACATTTCTTAATTTTTTTGCTTTTATATATATATATATATATATACTGTCTTCATCCTCAAATTAAGTGTGCATGTCATCTGAAAAGACAAAGATTATATTCTTCCCCAAAAAATTTATAATGACAATTTAACCATGGTTGAGTTTTGCAGGTACGTTATATATATATATATCAGGTGCTTGTATTCCTTAGAAATAAGGTACACATTGCTTAGTACAAAATTTTAAAAATTCTTATTTATAAGTTTAGAATGATTTGTTTCACTTGTATCACTCAGCGTTTTGTTTTACTTGTATCACACAGCATTTGTTTCACTTGTATCGCACAGCATTTGTTTCACTTGTATCACACAACATTTGTTTCACTTGTATCACTCAGTATTTGTCTCCCTCATATCACACAGCATTTGTTTCACTTGTATCACACAGCGTTTGTTTCACTTGTATCGTACAGCATTTGTTTTAATTGTATCACACAGCATTTGTTTCACTTGTATCACTCACTATATGTTTCACTTGTATCATACAGCATTTATTTCACTTGTATCGTACAGCATTTGTTTCACTTGTATCACTCAGCATTTGTTTCACTTGTATCACTCAGCATTTGTTTCACTTGTATCACTCAGCATTTGTTTCACTTGTATCGTACAGCATTTGTTTCCCTTGTATCACTCAACATTTGTTTCATTTGTATCGTATAGCATTTTAGAGAGATTAAATGAATTTTTATCAATTGTAATAAAAACTTGAAACTGGTAAGAAGACATTTGCCTTTTAAGATCTGTATCCATGATAGGCAAAGTTCAATTTGCCCAAATCTCTCTCCATGATAAAAATAGTATGACATTTCCCATTAAAATATTTTTTGTATTTGGTTTAAATGGCATAATAATCTTTATAATCTATTTAATACCAAAATCATCCTTATAGAAGAACAGTGCTGTAACTATTTAACCCATAGCTGAAGGAATAAAGGTTTTCATACCTTTCTAAGGGCATTGGTCCGAAAGTGAATATAATAGCATACTGGGAGTTCAGGCTCGCTTACTACAATGTTGCAGTCCAGAATATTAGTCATTATTGGCTGGGGCTGTAGAATATACTGACTGCATCTCTGCAAAAGGGGTAAGACTCCTCCAACAATTTGATGAAGAAATTTGAGTAATGCTGGAGCTTTGGGGATTGTGGAGTATCCCTTCATTGCCATCGCTCCCAGGTCCACTCTGGCCTGTAGCGGTAGCACTTGATAGGGTCCTATCTATGGGTGAAATAGAAATAAACTGTGAACTTATGCTAAACTGAATTGTTTGAAATAGAATTGCTTATATGTATATAAATGGATTTGGCATTAAATAATATGATATGAATACCAAACTAAACCAAACCAATTAGCCATTATGTCATGGAGACTCCTCTGTGAGTGTATTTGGGTAAAGACTATAGTCTACCAGTATGTATAGTATTCAGAATAAGCAGCAGTACAATTCTAATCATTGAGGCATTTGTGGTATAATAGTTATTGTTATAGGAAGTGACTCGAGTTCAAATCCTAAGCAAGACTGTTTGTATTGCGCATACCCCTAATATCCTTGGTAAAGGATATAAGCTCAATTCAACTATTCTCTCTCCAGCTATGAGTAAATAGTCATGAAGACTGGGGTCTTTAACCTTGGTATGGTAACCAGAGAAGGAAAACTCTGAATTCAGATCAGTTGTCAACCTGGAGAGGGATGGGTTCCACTAGATTATTTCTGCTGAAGACCCGCATCATGAGCAGGGTCCCATGACCAAACTAGGCTATGGAAACCTTTCTTTTAGATATTCATAGAGATATATTTTATTGTTTCATTACTTATCATCATAATCCTTGAATGATTTGATATAAATAATCAAATAATGCAATGAGAAATTATTATAATTCAAAGGTATAGATTTTTTCAAAAGTGCCAAATTTTGTTTTGAAAATAATCATAAATACAGATACTTAAAAAAATTCACTTGAAATTTCAGAGGTAATATGAAACATTTAATCTAATCTTTAATTACTACTGTTAATTGTCTTTAATTCCAACTGCAAAATCATATTTGCTTAGTCCAGCATATTTTTCAGGCCATGACATACCACTATACACACACACACACACACACACACACATATATATTTATGTATATGTTGTATAAAGAAATTAAACGTCATATCTTACTCGAATATACCCAGTGGGTAGAGTGTTAACCAATAGCCAAGAGTTCAATCCCAGGTCAAGTCATACCAACGACTCAAAAAATGGTACTTGACACTTTGCTTAACACTCAGCATTACAAGAATAATGTGAACCAATCCAAGGAAAGGAACAGCACCTTTCCCTACACATTGGTGTAGTAGCTATTGAAATGGTCACCCTCAACTACGGTGGCCAACTTTACTTATATATATATATATATATATATATATATATATATATATATATTATTATTATTATAAATATTATCATATATATATATATATATATATATATACACATGCAGCAATGAGAATTTTTTGATATATAGATAATAAGCAGAATAAAACTGTCTGGAATACTTACACGTGTTAAAGCATTTATTAAAACAACCTGAAAATAGTCTACTTGATTACATTATATCGGAGAGCCTTGTGATTTTTAAAAAGGTGATTAAAGTTAAAAACAGAAAACAAAACAGTTGATATTTTGAACACTTTAATCAATCTACAGATTGTTTGAGGTGAGAAAAAATGAGCATAGACTTTCCAGCCCAAATTTGTTACAAGACAGATCCACAAAGAGTTGTTTTCTTGTAGACTATCATGTTTCCGCTGATGTCTTTGGTTTGTGTTAGATAGCGGGGGTGGTGGCGGGATAGAAGGAACCACATCTTGTTAAATTGTACTAATGGGATTTGCAGATGCAGTGGGAAAGCCCGCATTTCAAAAACTTGGAGAAAAAGAAAGCTGGGTAAAAACAAAAGGAAAAAAAAAAAACTTCAAGTTAAGGGAGAAGTGAATAATGGAAAGGAAAGAAAAAGGAGAGATAATGATAAAAATGATTCAAAGACAGAGAAAGAAAAGAAAAAAAAAAGAAGGAAGGTGGTAGTAAAGATGAAGGAAAGAGAAAAAGAAAGATAAGATATATGAGAGTATAATGAAAAAAAATGAAAAAAGGCAAAAAAATGAAATTACATAAAAATGAGAAGAAAAAAAATATATATATACATGTGTATATGTGTGCATGTGTGTGCGTGTGTGTGTAAATATGTATACATACATGAGCCTGTATGTGCAGATAAATATATAAGTATATCTAAATATATGCATACATATTCTAATATGTCACATATTATAAATATACCTGCACACATATGCATAGTTTTATGTATATATGTAATGTATATTATATATGTGTATATTTGATAATGGTTCAGGAGACCGGCATTCAATCCAAGGTTGTGTCATACCAAAGACTTTAAAAATGGTACTTGATACCTCCTTGCTTAACTCAGCAATATAAGGTATGTATCTAGGGTAAAGTGGAGCAATCCAGGGAAAGGAGTCCTACACCTCTGAGTAGTAGTAATTTACTAAGCTTTTTGCTTAGATGTGGCACAAGGCCATATGAATGGGGAACCCAATGAGACTCAAACTCACCCATGTAGATTTGCCAGTCTAGCTTGCTAACCATTATGCTACCTGAGGCACCATTTTTGCCAGTCTAGCTACCCCTCGGTGTAGTAGCTATTGAAACAGGAGCCTTCTGGTCGCCCTCAACTACAGTCACCCACTTCACTTTTACTATATATTTGTATAATATATATGTAGATAGATACATATATCTGTATGTAACATATATATTTTATATATATATATATATATATATACTCAGACACACTTATATATATATATCAGTGTTGATAGTATACCTTACTATATTTATATATAAAAAGTGCTTAAAATTAGTGACAAAGGCTAGATATGTAAGTTAGAGTAATGTATGCATAGAATCACCAAGTACCATTTGTACTACACTATCCTAACTATATATATATATATATATATATATATATATATATATATATATATATATATATATATATATATATATATATATATATATATATATATATAACAAGAATGCACATTTATGATATAATTGACAATGAGGGAGAAAATGTTGAAAAGTAAATAAATTGTGTGAAACATTCCAATACATATATGGCTATAAATATATTAGGTTTCCAATTATACACAAACACATTTTGAAGGAAATATTTTTAGACATGCGTGTATGTGTGTTTGCACATGTGACTGTGTAAACATATAACTAAATTTAGTTACGACAGAATAGACAAAATAGACAACAGATTTAGATCATGAAAAAAACAAAAAAAAATGGCAACCAGAACAGGGGAACCTTAAAGATAACTGATTAAAAAAAAAAGAACAAATAAATAAAATCCAAATTTAACCGGGGAAAAAAGCAAGAAGTAAGAACAAAAATGAAAATGATAAAATGATGAATCAAAAACTGCAGTAAAGTAAAGTAAAAAATTATTTTAAGAATCTAAGGGTTCCCACCCACTTGCAGACATTCAGACAGAAACTAAAAACAGAAAACGCTGGCATTCTCATTTATACCCTTAATACCCTGGGTACATTTACTTCTGCTTGTACAACAAGAACTGAAGATAAGGGAGAATATAGTAATTTTTTTGGAGGGTGGCTTGTTTGCGTGTATGATTTTTTTAGTTTTTGTTTTTGTTTTGCTTTTGGTTTTTCTTTTAAGGTTTTTGCAGTCTTCCAGTAAGCAAAATGCTGAAATTATTTCCCTACATTATCTTGTGCTATATCAATTTACATTCCAAATATTAACCATATCCTCTAACTGCACCTGTGAACATGCAGTAAATTAATCACTAAAACACATATGAAACTTTATTACTAATGTAAGTCAATAGTTTTGCAACAAAAATCAAGAAAATTTACATGATATTTTTTCTCTAAGCACAATTTACTATGTTTTGAATCCACATTACAAGCATACACACTTTTTAAAGTAGACTGCTTAACCTATATAGTACTAAGGTGAGTCAAAAGTTTTGCAATATTTGCAAACATGCTAGTTTTCTGTGGTTACATTCTGAAGCAGCTCAAGTCATGAGAGTTATCAGCTATAGTAGATAGTATTGTGGTAGTTGGTACAGTGGAACATTGTGAAATGTTTCACTCCATTTGTAATTTGAAAGTCACTCAGATGAATGTTTAAAACTTATGTTTTATGAGTTTGAACTTTGCCATTATGTTTCAGATGCGACATTTTGTTAAATGAAAGGTGAAGACACAGTTGATCACTATACAGTAACCAGATAGCTCGAGAAATTTAGCTCAGGCTGCAAGAACCATAATGATTAGGCAATGTCAAGTGAACCTAAAACTATGAATTCCAAGGTTGTATTCCATACCATAGAAGTAAATCCAGTGAATCGCACTTGGAGGGGAGCTGAACGTCACACAGTCCAGTGTTATTCATTATCTTTGGGACCCTTGAAAGCATCCAGTTTATGTCTAACATTACTAAAATATTGCTAAACTTTTGCCTTGCACTTATATATACACGAGAATTTTTTTTATAGGTATCATGAATCAAATATAAATTCCTTAAGCAACATTCATGTAATCTTCTATTTGATATGACATATCTGGGTGTTATCAAACACCCAGATATTGATGTAAGGATTAATTGTTCTCATCAAATAATGCAATAAACCAAATAAAACAAGAATCACATTACCATATCAAGCCACATTCCTTTATTTTTGTTTTTTCTTTAAATAATTCCCTTCTGATCCATTGTAAAGATATCTCAGAAGGTTCCTCGGATAATAATGTTTGTTTATTGGTGAAGAAGAGCTCTCTCGGTTAATTCCTGAGTGGGTATGGGAGAATGTGCCTCCGGGATCAGATTAAACACAACTTGCCCGAATGTGTTGTGGATTGTGATAAAAACTGGATTCAGAGAAATCTCAATTGGATTGCTTTCAATAAACATTGTATGCTTAAGCGATATCAATAACAGTGAATGTTCAATAACTGGCAATGTAGCTGGCATCACAAACAGCATAGAATTCTAAGAGAGTTGAAGAATTATTGATTCCTTTTAATGGTCTCGATAAATTCTATCAATGACTGAAGTCTGTGATAAATCCACACATCATATATATATATATATATACGTGAATATGTGTGTATGTGCATATATATACAAAGTGAGTACAAAAGAAAGAAACAATTATTATATTACTTTTATTCGTGGTGAATCCATACACATTTACCCATATTTACCAACCCCTCTGCTCAGGCAGGATATGACACAAGGTCAATTTTTAAGTGGAGTTTAACAGGTTTGAATTCAGAGTTTTCCTTCTCCTAGACTAGTTACCTCACCAAAGCTGAAGAACCTAGTCTGCCCTACTATTTACCCATAGCTGGAGGGATATTTTTATTGGATTCATATCTTTCCCAAGGGTATTAGTGCAATGTGAAATGCAATCAGTCTCGTCAAGAATTTGAACTCGTGTCGCCATGTCCAATTCCTACGATGATAACCATTACACCACGGGCACCTCCAATCCATACATATTTACCCTCCCTAGCAAAGAGCAGGATGGGATATTTGGTCAATTTTTAAGCAGTGTTTAACAGAATTTTCCTTCTCCTAGACTGGTTGCCATACTAAGGTTAAAGAGCTCAGTTTCCTCTCTTATTTATCCACAGTTAGAAGGAGAATGATTGGATTCATACCTCTCCAAAGGTTATTAACTCTCCTAGTAAAATGCAAATAGAGTCGTGCAGGATTTGAACTTGTGTCACTGTGTCCATTTTCAATGACATTACGCTATATATATATATATATATATATAAAGTAAACAAATGCAAAATATATGCTGTTATAGTTTTCATGATTTGTTAAATCATCAAAACAAGACCAATACATATTTTGTGTTCATTTTCTTTCTCTACATATAATCTGTTTGATTTATTTCATTCCTTCTCACCCTCCCAATATATACACATGGTGCATTCAATAAGTTTCCTGACTTTTTTGTACAGGCATTTAAAATTGATGTAGACTCCTGAAAATTCAGTATGTTATTGCTAGACATCTTATGAGATGACTGACCAATTCTTATGATTTCAGGTTCAAATGAACAGCTACAGCAGGAATTGGAATACACCCTACTAAAGCCCGATTGTCACAGCTGTTGAATTTCAAAAATGCAATCTGGACGTGAGAACACTTTAGAAGAACGATATGCAATATTTCGTATGGGCACTTTTATTGATAGTACACACATGAAACTCTAGTCCCTTTCAAAGTAATCTACTCCAGCTGCAATGCATTTGTTGTACCATTCCAACAACTTCTGGAAGGCCCCATGGAAGTCCTCTTGTGTGAGCATGTCAATGACCTTCTTCACAGCTTCTTTCATTGCCTCAGTTGTCTCATAACGATAGCCTCTGAGCTTAGGGAATAAGCAAAAGTCACAGGGAGCAAAGTCAGGACTATAAGGAGGCTGAGGCCTTGATGCCCATCTTGGTCAAATAGTCTGTACAAAGGATGGAGTTGTGGATTGGTGCATTGTCCTCGTGGAAATGCCACAGGCCCAATTTGAAGAGTGCTGGCCTCTTCCGACAGAATCACTTAGAACCTCAACATAGTAACCCTAACCCTAACCCTTTGGCCAATCAACTCTGGTGTATTGACTTCCTTACTCCTCGCACACCTCTCATCATCCCTCACAGACTCCCTGCCTTCCTTGAATCTCTTATGCCACTCAAAAAATGATGCTCGATTCATGCATGATGGTCGAAAAGAAGTTTGAAGTATCCATACGTTTCTGTGGCATTTTTTCCAAGTTTAAAACAGAATTTTATTGCATATCATTTTTCTAAGGTGTTAGATTGTATTTTTGAAATTCAGCAGCTGTGACAATGAAGCTTTAGTAGGGTGTATTCCAATTCCTGCTGTAGATGTTCATTTGAACCTGAAATCGTAAAAATTGGTCAGTCATCTCATAAGATGTATAGCAATAACATCCTGAACTTTCAAGAGTCTACGACAATTTTGAATGCCTGTACAAAAAAAAAGTCTGGAAACTTATTGAAGACATAACATATATATGTATATATATATATATATATATATGTATGTACTATACTATTAAGAATAAAAAGTAAAAAAGATTATTAACTCATGAATGATTGATTGGTTTTAATATTATATCAACTTATCTAGGGTTATTTTAATCCTAGAAGTTAGTAAATGGTCATTTTGTGTATAATTGTTTCTCATTAGTTTTTTAGCACACAGTAATCTTACCGAATAATTGCGGCAATACTTCTTTTTGATACATGAAACTTAAAGTCCATTGTTGATACATAAAACATAGTAATGTAAGAATGTAAGATTTTATTTATTTTCAGTTTATATATATATATATATATATATATGTGTGTGTGTGTGTGTGTGTGTGTGTGTGTATTATTTGGTCCAGTTAAACCGGAGTTGGGAGTAATTCCATCAGGACAAGAAAACTATTCAAGACTGAACATTT
>OY757933.1:32057779-32065279 GCA_963585895.1 Sepioteuthis lessoniana | reverse complement strand
GCTAAAACAAAAGTTACATCACTTTTGTAATAGATCTTCCCCTGATGATGGCCCAAAGTCGGGCAGAAAGTACTAGGGATACATACAACTATGGACAATACATAAATCAATTCCCCCCGAATACGATGAAAGTAATATGGGAATTCGAACGTATCCAGAAGAAAATATGTAGACATAAAATGTCTATTATGTTTAATGAGTTCGCCAATCGCCCGGGAGACCTGGGTTCAATCCTAGGTCGAGTCATACCAAAGACTCAAAAAATGGTACTTGATGCCTCCTTGCTTAACACTCAGCAATATAAGGTACGGATCAAGGGTAAAGTGGAGCAATCCAGGGAAAGGAGTAGCGCCCTCCCCTACACCTTGGTGTAGTA
Organism: Sepioteuthis lessoniana; assembly: GCA_963585895.1. Taxonomy (NCBI): domain Eukaryota; kingdom Metazoa; phylum Mollusca; class Cephalopoda; order Myopsida; family Loliginidae; genus Sepioteuthis; species Sepioteuthis lessoniana. Next base: position 32,064,903 of record OY757933.1, on the reverse strand, counting down.
ACCTATCGAAAAGGGAGCCTTCGGGTCACCCTCGACTATGGTCGCCTACTTTACTTTTACTTATGTTTAATGAAATGTGCATTAACGAAGAAATGCTGCCTAAATATATATATATATATATATATATTATCATTATTATTATTAATATTTTTGTCATTATTATGTCATTATTATATTATATGAATAGTTTCTATAGATATACTTAAACAGAATTATCCAAATTGGAGATTTTTTGTGCATTGGAGCATCTTCTTAACAGACATATATAACAAATTTTATTTTATAATAAATATTTGAATGATGACACATGAATATTTATGTAAGAGAAAAATATTCCCCAAAGTTAACAGTTAAAGGAAGAATTTTTTTTTAATTCCATCTGACAAGCTCATCGAATGGGCGAAATAAATTTATAATGGAATATATTCATTGATTTTCTTGTTTATCCATGATATATATATATATATATATATATATATATGGGGAAAAGAGTAGCACCCTATCTTACACCTCAGTGTAGAAGCTATTGTAAAGGAGCCGTCAGGTCACTCTCAATAATGGGGTTGGCCAACTTATATATATATATATATATATATATATAAGTTGAGTCTGTCTTGAGATATATATATATATATATATATATTTGAGCAATATTTTTGTCAAACATACCATCGCTTTAACAGAGACACAAAATTCACTCTTAAAGAAATAATTAATCAAACATAACATCAGTTTTGGAAACTTAAGAAGAGAAAGGGTTATTATATCTCAAATCAATTTCTCCAAAATTCTTCATAACAAATTAAACCACCAAAATAAAAAATAATGTTAATCTGCAAGAAATTATATTCTCACTATTAACTAACTTTCATATTAAAGAGATTAAGATATTAGAATTTTTTTTATCTAAAAAATTCGTTGATATAGATTGATTTTTCTACTTAAGGACACCTTTAAGAAAAGAAATATTCTGCCTTTGAAAATATTTTTAAACACCTGCAAAATTTGAATGTTCAAGTGATTAAGATAAACTTCAACTCTCATTCATACAAAAATGCCAATCCCCTGGTGTTCATATGTCTACCATGTAGACAGTCTTGAAATAAATATCCTTTGATGATGGCCTTAAGCCAAAACCAGTTTACATTAACAACTTAAAAAATTTTTGGCCTATGTTTATGTGTGTATTCTTTTCTTCATAGACTATATATATATATATGTGTGTGTGTGTGTGTGTGTGTGTGTGTATGTGTGTGTGTGTGCAAGGTTTGTAAGTATATAAGCATTTACAAGATTAATGATCTAGAATTGTTTTAGATGTGCATTGAAGCTATCAATTTTAGTGCCGAGAGTATACAATTCTTGTTTTCGACTTCAATGGTTCAGTCAAGGTCTTCATGGATTTGAACTCTTTGAAATGTCTCATCAACTCCAATTAAAATAAATCACTTTGCTCTATCTTATATAAATCTCACAATGAGTGTATCTATTGATCCATATATATATATATATATATAGAGAGAGAGAGAGAGAGAGAGAGAAAGACAGAGATAAATTGTAATCATTCAATGTAATTTCACTTGCAGAATCAATTACTTTCAATCCTTCATAAACCTGATCATCCAAGCAAAGAGTCTACTTATATCACCTACACCAGGAGTGTCAAACTCATTTGGTTTTGTTGGTTCTGAACTGAAGAATAAATGATCTCCTGAACTAGATAAGGACAATTATTCTTTAAGACCCTGTTCATAGTGTAGACCAAAGTAAAGTCAATATATTATAACAGCTATATAAAGGCAGAAATGAAACAATATGAGGTATTAGCAAAGTGTATGTACAGAAATGTATGGGAGAAAAACTCATCTATATCATATATATTCAGCCTTTATCATCATCAGGTTGTGCTGCTAGCACGGATTTCCCTGACGCCCTCTCGCCATCCATCTCTATTATCCATCACTCCTGGAAAGTCTTCCAGGCTACATCTTGTATCAGTACAGAGCTGATGTAGATAGGTTCTAGCTGGTCACCCAACTCTTGCTTATCCATGTGAAGGGGTCCACGGGAGTACATCACTTATGAATTCATTCTTACTTCTCCAACAGCGTCCTTATGTCTGGTTCGTTGAATTTGGATGGTTTTCGAGGTGGGTGGTCAGTGGCCATACAGCTGCTGTTTTGTGGGATGTTGCCTCCTGGACTTGTTCAATACAGCTTGTAACATTCTTGTGTAATTTCCGTCAAACTTTTTAACAATCATCTCCTTACCAATGCTAGTGACACAATAGACCTCATTACTTTCTATAACGAGCTATCCTCCCTTGTTTGTAGCATCCTGAAACACAACATTCTAATCATCAGTGGAGACATGAATGCCTAAAAAGGTAAAAACATAAACAACAAATTCAGCCTATACAACTCGTCAAGCAAAAATGGGGAACACCTAATGAATATACAGCCTCATGAGTGTGTATTTACCCAAACTCATTTGGGAAAAGTATGAACTACCTTATCTCCCACCAGCAATTGGTTCAATTGGTTCACTATTCTGTAACAATGGCTTTGGCATTAAATAACTCACAAAGGTTAACATGCCATTAAAATAAAGAAACCAGCAAAACCAAACTCTCCTCTGCAGGCAGCATGTGTCATGAAGTCTATTTTTGAAGTGGAGTACAGTTGGTCTGAATTTAGAGTTTTCCTTCTCCTAGACTGATTGCTATACCAAAACTAAAGAGCCCAGCCTACCTTTGCTATTGATCTATAGCCGAGGGTAAAAGAGATGGCTTTCCCAAGGGCATAAACATGAAGTGAAATACAGTCTTGTCTAGGATTTGAACTCAAGTCTCCAAGTCTATTTCTTCTGATGATAACTATTATACCATGAGTGCCTCATAAACCCTTACAAGTAAACCCTTAAAAGGAGAAAGAAATCATCTATATTTATTTTTAATTCTAAATTATTAGATATATAAATATATATATAAATATATATATATAAATATATCTTACAGAATTTTTTAGAATTATAAATGACATTGAGTTGTAAATTGAATTACGATGACCAGAAAATTCAGCAAACACTTATGCATGACATACTGAACCACTAGACAGCTGTTTCAACCTAATTAAGTCTCATCAGCAGTGATCTCTCCCACTGGAGATCAAACCAGCGACCATAGACTGCAGAGTTGAAACTCTACCACTGAGCCATCAGTCTACATCACACACAAGCAATGCCAAATTAACTAGTCATGGCAATTGCACAGCCAATTAACCTGACGTGTCTTGTAAGTTACATTCGTACTCTTTACATAATTTTTTAAAATTCCTCTACTTAAAAAAGAAAATGTACTAGCATGGATTTGATTTGGCTTCTTTGTTTAATGGCATATCAACCTTCAATGGGTATTTAATGTCAAAGCATTTCTTACAGAAGGACAGAAGTAATAATATTTAACCCATAACTGGGGGATAAAGGGGGTTCAAAGTTTTCCGAAGGGCATTAGTTTGAGTTTGAGTTTTATTTAACAGCATATCTACCACTGTGGGTTATTTATTGCCAAAAAAGTTTACGTTGGTTTGTATTCTATATGGATTTTATTATTTAAGGTATATGATAGAATTTGATTATATTTAGTCACGTAAAAACAGTTGACTTTTTTTAGAAAACTCAAAATGTCCATTAACTTTGTGTCTTTGAAAAAGTTTAAGAGACAGTGTTTGACTGTGAGGAGTACTTTGCACATTGAACAAATTGGAGTATCTTCCTTTTTTAGGTGTGAGTGGGTGATATTGGTGTAGCCAAGGTGAAGTTTAAAAAGTATCACCTCTAACAGTATTAGTTGAAAAAGTGAATGTAATAGCCCGACTTTAGTTCAAACTACAATGTCGCAGTCCATCACATTAACCACTATGCCATAAGGACTCCACCCAAAAATTATGATAATAATCAATTTTTTAATCAAAAATAATAATAAGCCATGGGCCATATGTTTGAAGCACCTGCTCTAAACACTATAAAAACATCCTCTATCTTATCATCGTATCTGTTAGTCCATTGTCACACTGCCCTCGGATTTGTTTGGTAGTTTCAAATTCAGATTTTTTTTCTTTGTAGAATGATTGCACTACAAAGGTTAGAGATTTCAGTCTGCTCTACAATTTACCAATAATTGTGAGAAGAAGGATGAAAATCAGTATCATGAAAATTTAAATTGTAGCTTAGGGATATATACGATATATATACATATATATATATATATATAATAGTTTTTTTTTAAACCAGGTCAGCCATTTTGGCATGAAGGACTTTTTGCTGTTTTTTTTTTAAACAGGCTATTCTTCTTCTTGTTAGAAGGAACAGCTTGATTATAATAAATTTTGTTATTTTTTATATATATATATATATATATACCAACCATTCTGCATGAGCAGAATATGACACGTGGTCTATTTTTTAAGAGGAATCTTAACAGGTTTGAATTCAGAGTTTTTCTTCTAGACCAGTTTCCATACCAAGGTTAAAGGGCCCAATTTTCCCTGCTATTCACCCATAATTCGAGAGAGAATAGTTTGATTCATACCTTTCCCAAGAATATTAGTGCTATTTGAAATGTAAACACCCTCATCCAGGATTTGAATTTGCCTTGCTGTCTCCATTTCCCATGATAGCAACCATTACACAACAAACGCCTCCTATATACATATATATATATATATAGGAGGAGCTCATGGCTTAATAGTAAAAGTAGGAAATGGACACAACGACCCAAGTTCAGTTCCAGAACAATGTTATTTTCATTTCACATAGCACAAATACTCTTAAGAAAAGTAGACATCCAACTATTCTCCCTCCAGCTAAGGGTTAATAGTTGGATAGACTGAATTCTTTAACCTTGTTGTATCAACCAGTCTTGAAGATGAAAAACTCTGAATTCAAACCTGTTAATTTCCACGAGATTATGTGTCACATCCTGCCCATGCATAGGTCTTGGTATATATATATATATATATATGATTACATGATTATTATCATTAATAATATATATGTCATTACGATATACAATAGTATATAGAGAGTACAAATTGTCACCATTTTAATATATAAAATGTTGCATATGCACTTCATTTGTTTCAGTTTTTGGCTACTGTGCAGAACTGTCCATGACAAAAAACAACACCATGACATAATTCCCTTTTCTTTAAATTTGGAAACAGCATGCTATACTCCTTGGCATTCACTGTAGAAGCTCCAATACAAACATTGAGTGTTTGGGTATCAATTTGAGGAAAGTTCTGAGGATTCAAAAAGAGTTGAATGAGTCCAATGGTGATTATAGAGGTATGGCATCTTGGAAGCCTCACTGATTGTTCCGATAAGAAAAAAACTTCCAAATTTGTTCATGAGATCCAGGCCATGATTGACTATGATCCGAGCAAGTCAATCAAGTCTATCCCCAAGGACACAGGAGTGTCTGAGTGTTTTATAAGGCTGGTAGTACATGAAGGAACTCAGTATTTCTAGTACAAGATCAGAACGTAGTCATTTTTATCACAGGCTGTGAAAAACAAGAGAAAAGTGTGCTGCAAAGCTTTTAAACCAGCTTAAGCATCCCCTCCAATTGAACATGCTTTTTCTCACATAAGAAAAATTTCAGTCATGATCAGATACTGAACTCACAAAAAACTTTTGCCTTACTTTGCCCTCACAAGATGTACTGACATTTATAAAAACCAAACACCCAGTCAACATCATCGTGTTAGGGGTGGTTATTAGAAATGTTGACATTATGCCTCAATTTATCTTTCCACATGGCTTCAGATTTAACACAGAAGCCTATATCAAATGCCAGAAAGATATTGTGCAACCTTTGTCTGAATGGGTGGCTGTTGGAAGACCCTATGTCTAGCACCAGGATTCTGCACCATGCCACACAAACAGAAGAACCCAGTCTTGGCTGTGAGAAAATTTCTGTGACCACATCACCCCTAACATCTAACTCCTCAGATTGCTATCTCCTTGATTTTTAGGTGTGAGCTCCAGTTGAGCAAGAGACTAACTAAGCTCAATGTAATACCACAGATGAATTGAAGGCAAAGATTCCAGCACCTTATATTAATTTAAACAAGGGGATTGTTGGAAAAATTTGCAGGAGATTTCAAAGTCATCTAGAGGCAATGGTTGAAGCCAATGGCAATTTCTTTAAATAAAGTTAATCTATAGCCTTTCAAAATATTTTCAAATAATTTTTGTAAATATATCTAATTAAGTCAGATATTAGACTATTTTATCTTTGATCCGTTCAAGTCTTCATATGAATCATTTAACTTTTGCATGGAATGAATTTAGGAAGATGTCATATTTTTCCCAAGTACTTTCAGCCCCAACTTGAGCCATTTTCAAGGGGACAAACAATAAAAGGAAAAATAAGATGATGAGTCATATGCATTGATATAAAGAGTAGGAGGAAGAACAAGTGGGAGGGGAATATAAAAAAGGAAAGAATTTCACTTACTGTAATAGTGTTATATTGTCATCTATGGCATCATAACGACACAATAATAATGACGCAATAAATAAACAGACGCAGGAAGACTTCTTTATAAATATATGTACCTCTCACTTTATTGTAAGGGTTCGAAAAGGTTATTCAAGGTTTGCGTGTGAGAGGGAGCTGGAGACCGAACATAAACTGTAATATTTTGACCACAAACTTATGGCCATCAATGTTGTGTCTTTCTCATTCTCCTGATGCTCAACCAGAGGCCCTGGGCCCACTCTGCTGGGTGATCTGCTCCATCTTATCAGCAACTTCTCTGGTCCCCAAACTCCATCGGGGTTCCTGAGGGCCCCCTCGGCCAGGTGTGGCTTTCCCTACCACATCTCATCTATAACTCCATCTCCAACTGTAACTGCAACTGCCACTTGACTTCTGAGTTATATAATAGTTCCATGCCCACTCGATCGCCCACTCGATCTTTGGAATGGCATGATTGATCGTCATCCGGCGGAAATAACTGTCATGCAGTTCACAGGTCATTCTCTTCCGGTGCATCAGTCTGTGAGTGTACCATGGGAATTTTTAGCTTGTCCCATTTTGTTAGCCAATTTCTGCCCAC
>OY757933.1:31960279-32052779 GCA_963585895.1 Sepioteuthis lessoniana | reverse complement strand
GTGTGTATTTTTTCTCCCATGTCAGAGTGTTACATGTACTGCTAGCTTAATATGTGACCTTATAAAATAAAGTTGGCGACTATAGTCGAGGACGACCCAAAGGTTCCCTCTTCAGTAGCTACTACATTGAGGTGTAGGGAAGGGTACTACTACTTTCCCTGGATTGCTCCACTTTACCCTTTATCCGTACCTTATAATGATGAGTGTTAAGCAAGGAGGTATCAAGTACCATTTTTAAGTCTAGGGTATGACTCGACCTAGGATTGAACCCCGGTCTCCTGGACCATTGGCGAACACTCTAACAACAAGACCATTGTGCATCCCACATAAAGTTATGAACTTCTAGGGTTCATAATTTAAGATTTTTCTGGGTTTTATATCTGCACTGCTGTAGTAGTGTGGAGTACTTTTTCTTGGAAACTTTTCTCATATATATATATATATATATATATATATATATATATATATATATATATATATGTGTGTGTGTGGGGCCTTCAATAAGTTTCCAGACTTTTTTTGTACAGGCATTTAAAATTGTCATACACTCTTGAAAATTCACTATGTTATTGCTATACATCTTATGAGATGACTGACTAATTTTTATCATTTCAGGTTTAAATGAACAGCTACGGCAGGAATTGGAATACACCCTACTAAAGCCTGATTTTCACAGCTGGTGAATTTCAAAAATGCAATCTGACACCTTAGAAGAATGATATGCAATAAAATTTTTTTTTAAACTTAGAAAAAATCCCACAGAAACATATGGAATGCTTCAGACTGCTTTTTGACCATCTTGCATGAATCGAACATCAGTTTTTGAGGGGCATAAGAGATTCAAGGAAGGCAGGGAGTCTATGAGGGATGGTGAGAGGTGTGGGAGGAGTAAGGAAGTCAATACACCACAGTTGGTTGGCCAAAGGGTTAGGGTTAGGGTTAGAATGTTGAGGTTTTAAGGGAGTTCAGGAAGAGATTCCTAGGGAAGAGGCCAGCAATCTTCAAATTGGGTCAGTGGCATTTCCACCAGGACAATGCACCAGTCCACAACTCCATCCTTGTCACAGACTATTTGACCAAGATGGGCATCAAGACAGTTCCTCAGCCTACCTATAGTCCAGACCTTGCTCCCTGGGACTTTTGGCCATTCCCTAAGCTCAGAGGCTGTCGTTATGAGACAATTGAGGAGATGAAAGAGACTGTGACGAAGGTCATTGACATGCTCACCCATGGGGCTTTCTAGAAGTTGTTGAAATGGTACAACAAGTGCATTGCAGCCGGAGGAGATTACTTCAAAGGGGACTAGAATTTCATGTGTGTACTATCAATAAAAGTGATCATACGAAAAAAGTCTGGAAACTTATTTAATGATCCTCGTGTATATATATATATTTATATATCAGAAATATCCAGTCGGCATCTGAAGACTGTGAGTGTGGATTATTCAAACATAGAATATATGAAGGATTTCATATAAATCTATGGGAGGGCTTGATGTAAGGCTATTGTTATATATTCCTTTCACTGTTTATATAAGAAAACTCACATATATCTTGTAATCCATATATTCTGTTTTCATCCTCAAATAATCATGTATGTCATCTGAAGAGACAAAGATTATATTCTTTACTGAAATAAATTAATGATAATTTATCCATAGTTGAGTTTTCTTCCTGTTATATATATATGTATATATATAGAGAGAGAACAGAAATAACAGTAATGATTATACAAAAAGACATATGTGTCCGTATGTGTATGCTAGCAAGGAAGTACTAGCAGACCACTACTATTGAGTTTGATTCTTACAGGGCGCTCCCTACTTCTCGTTTTGTGTATCAGCTAAGTTATATGTTGTAACTAAAAGAGATGTATGGTGATATAATCATTTCTATTTGCCTTTTTTTTAGTTTCGATTTTTGTAAAGAATATATAACAGAATATTGAATTGATTGTTCCATGTATTTTTCTTTGCAAATGGCAGGAAGAGAATTGCATTGTCTTTGTCTCTCTTTTACTAGTTTGATTTAGAGTCTATGGAATTACATCAAACATCTCCACAAAATATTGGAATGAGTCAAAGAGAAAAAAAATCAATTTATATTTTCAATACTAGAGTCATAGGTAGGGAGAACATATAAAAGAAGAGTTATATGGTCAAAGAGGAAGAGAGGGTTCTATCTATCTATCTATCTATCTATCTATCTGAGTCTGTTTATATCTATCTATCTATCTATCTATCTATCTATCTATCTATCTGAGTCTGTTTATATCTATCTATCTATCTATCTATCTATCTATCTGAGTCTTTTTATATCTATCTATCTATCTATCTATCTATCTATCTATCTATCTATCTGAGTCTGTTTATATCTATCTATCTATCTATCTATCTATCTATCTCAGTCTTTTTATATCTATCTATCTATCTATCTATCTGAGTCTGTTTATATCTATCTATCTATCTATCTATCTATCTATCTCAGTCTTTTTATATCTATCTATCTATCTATCTATCTATCTATCTGAGTCTGTTTATATCTATCTATCTATCTATCTATCTGAGTCTGTTTATATCTATCTATCTATCTATCTATCTATCTATCTATCTAAGTCTTTTTATATCTATCTATCTATCTATCTATCTATCTATCTATCTATCTATCTCAGTCTTTTTATATCTATCTATCTATCTATCTATCTATCTCAGTCTTTTTATATCTATCTATCTATCTATCTATCTGAGTCTGTTTATATCTATCTATCCATCTATCTCAGTCTTTTTATATCTATCTATCTATCTATCTCAGTCTTTTTATATCTATCTATCTATCTATCTATCTATCTATCTATCTCAGTCTGTTTATATCTATCTATCTATCTATCTATCTATCAATCTATCTCAGTCTTTTTATATCTATCTATCTATCTATCTTTCTGAATCTGTTTATATCTATCTATTTATCTATCTATCTATCTATCTATGTTCATATTCATCTATCAATTTCAGCCTGTTCATATTTACCTCATTTTGTTTTTAGCTATCTCACTCTGATCATATCTACTGGAGTCAGTTCATATCTGTCAAAATTGTTGAGTTTGGTAGGTATAAGTTAGCACTCAGTCGGGTAACAAGTTGAGTTACGAGTTGAAGTGATCACTCTAAGGAAGGAGACATTTATGATCATTGCGGCATTTTATTATGTGCATGTGGTTAAGTCAATTTCCTGGATAATGATTAATTGCAGGCCAGGAATGGACATATCTGTATATATATATATATATATATATATATATATATATATATATATATATATATACCAGCTTGTTTCAGTAATGGCTTGGGGACTGTAGTGAGTTACAGTCCATTTTATTTATGTCTGCCAACTGGATGCTAGTTGGAACTCCTGTACCAGCAAGTGTTGTTATTATTGTTGTCTTTTCTGTAAATTAGAGCAGTGACTTCAACAATATCTATCTTTCTATCTATCTTTGCTCATATCTACCTGTGTACTTCAGTCTGTTTATATACTGAAAAAATAAACAAACTATTATAAAAAATGTAAACAAAATCTAATTCTCCAAGGAATTATTTTAAAAATCGTAAAAATTATTCACCTGCATCTTCATTAAATGAGTCAAATTAGCAAAATAACTGATGGGGAAAAGATCATAACAACAAAAAAATGAGGAAAAATGTCTTCTAAAAAAAGACCCTATCTTTTGTTGCTTTAAATAATAAAAATCTTATTGCAATTCAACAATTAGGTGATTTGGGGGAAATAAAAAAAAACACAGTGCTTTAGGGGTATGTTTGTTTGTACGTACCTAATATAAATATATGTGCATGCACAGTCCTACAAACACACACACACTCATAGTATTGACATGCCAACTAACCAACAAACAAAACCAAACAATCAACTATATACACATACGCATTTATACATATTTTGTCCAATTTTATATATATGCACATGCACACATAACTGATTCACCAAAAGGGTTGAGATCACAGAAAACTAACCACCAAACATTATGATTTCAACTTTTAATTTCAGTTTCGTTTTTATACATCATTATTGCCGAGATGTTATTTTTTCCTTTTTTAAAGCCCGAGATGATCTAGCACTTTTTACAAATACACCTGCTCAAATTGAATACCTGTTGCATTACCCAGAATTGACAGTGAAAGATATTGGTTTTAATATGAACACAGTTAAAACAGAGTTCATGTGTTTTAATCAAGATCGTGCCATCTCCTCATTAAATCTATAAAATTAATAGACCAATTTATATACCTTGGTAGCAATATCTCATATACTGAAACCATTGTCAACATATGCATAATTAAGGCATGAACTGCAACTGACAGCTTAATGACCATATGGAAATCTAATCTCTCTGTTAAAATAAAATGAGAATTCTTCCCAGGTATAAAAGTGTCAGTACTATTGTGTGGTTGCACCGCCTGGATTATAAAATGCTTTGAGAAAAGCTAGATGAGTACTACACAAGGATAGATCTTGAATAAATTTCTATCGCAGTACCCAACCAAACATCTATAGTATAGCCATTTACCACTTGTCTCACAAACTATCCAAGTAATACATGCCAGACAATACTGAAGTAAGAACTACCTCATAAGCAATATTACCCTATGGACTCCTACACATGGACACACCAGTGTTAGATGACTAACAAAAACTTACATTAATCAGTTCTGTGCAGACAATGGAGGCTTTCTAGAAGACCAACCAAAAACAATGGCCAATGAAGATGGATATAGAGAGAGAGTCAAGGAAGTCCATACTTTGATGATGATGATGATGATGATGATGATGATGATGATGATGTATTTAAGAAAAAAAATTGCATATTGATTATATCAATGTTGGTGAAAAGTACATTGGAAGAAAATTTAGGAAAAAATTTGTATAAAATTGAACTATAATCAAGAAATTTATAAACACTTCAGCTCTTAAAACAACTATTACAACTAAGTCTGCTGTGTTTATAGAGTTAAAATGTTTGTAAAGATACATTTTTGTACTGTATGTAATTGAAGACCATAATTGTTAAACTGACTTGAGCATAAAATTATTATGGGCGTAATAAATATGTTGTTTCCGCAAACATTTATGAAATGAAGGAGTGATGTGATACAGACTAGGCAAGGATTACAAATGACAAGATGGGAGATTCAAAGACCAAAGTTTTTTTCATTTTGGCAAATGATACACGAAGAATTTGTGTAAGGTCCATGCCATTGAATAATCCATTTTATGTCAAAAGTGCAGACTTAGCTGTCTAATACTTATTGGTGACAGTGAGTCTAGAGGATCTGAAACAAGTCTTGATGCTCAAGGCAGGTTGTAGGTGTAGCTGTGTGGCCGGGTATCTCTAGACAGTAAGAGAGTCAACATGTCGGTTTGCAGAAGAAAGATGATTAATGTCCAGGTTGTTGAGTCAGCAGTTAACCAGGGTTGGGATTGATGTTGGCTTTGAAGAGTCGCCAATAGTCCGAGCAATGTTATCTGCTCATGGGGACAGGTCCTGTGCACCAAGTATCCATTGCATCTGGCTGCCTAATATATCATTGTCCTTGTGGTGTTGTTGGGATAAGACTTGCAAAAAGTCCTTAAAAAAACTGAAGAGGGGAATTGGTTGATTATTTTGTTTTACAGCGTATCAACCCTTTTTGGATCATTTAATACAGAATTAAATTTCAAACAATTCAGTTTAGTATAAGTATAGTTTTTGTTTACAAACAGTTAAATGCCAAAACAATTCTCTTTCAGACAATTCAATTTAGCGTAAGTACAGCGTTAATGTCAAAAACAGTTCCATTTCAAACAATTCGGTTTAGCATAAGTACAAAGTTTAGCTCTATTTGACCAATAGATAGGACCCTATCAGATGCTACCACTCCAAGCCAGAGTGAACCTGGGAGTGATGGCAATGAAGGGGCACTTCACATTCCTTAAAGCTCCAGCATTACTGGAACCTCACCATCAGATTGTCTAGAGTCATATCCAGGACACTCATTGAGGGAGTCTCAACCCTTTGCAGAGATGCAATCGGTGTATTCTGCAGCCCCAGCTGACTGGGCCAGAAAGGAATTAAGGCTTATAATTCTGAGAAAGACTGGAAAAGTCTTTTGAATATAGTCCTGAAAAAGACTGGTGAGTTAGAGAAAAGGGTGAATTACTGCTGGCACGTAAAAAGGCTAGACTTATGCATCTGTTACTAATGGCTGGGTAGAGGCATATGGCTGTCTGTGTACTGGTATCAGCAAAAAAGGTCACTTGATTCAGCAGGACTGCTGCTCAGATGCTGGTAGCTGGGGTAAGAAGTCTGGTCAAGGTGCAAGGACCAGTAAAAAACAATGAATTCCTTCCACCTAAGGCCATAAGCAGTTGTTGACTGACTTCTAAATATCAGCGAATGTTGGTTTTATTATAGAAAAGGGTTATCTATTTGCCAGATTCACATGTCTGATTTGCCGGATTTGCATATGTCCGATTTTTAGAAAGGAAATTTCCATTTAATTATGTACAATGATGAAATAAATCATTATATAATTAAGATAAGTTTGCTAATACTACCTGCTATGTTCAACAGTTAGAAAATACATTCAAGATGATTTATAGAATTAACCAGTCTCAAAAACAGCCTCTAAGTTGGTACTGGAAAATCCCACTAACTGACAAACTTGGCAATGCTATCTATGATGATACCAGGGTTCACTTCTGGTTGCGGTGAAAAATTAATTCATTGATGACATGTTTTTTCAAACAAGGATTTCTGATGTGAGTAGCCAGTGGGCTATGATAAAATAAACCAATAAGGTCTGACATACCATAAAACAAATTAACTGAACAATTCTTCAAATGCAAATAACTCAGACTAAGATCATAAAAGACTAATTATTCCCAAATTCAGATATTCCAAAAAATAAAGCAGCTGGGTACCTCACATGGTGCAACAGATATTGAGCACTGTCAGCTGACCATATCAACTGAGTTCTGTTCCCACTGGGTGTTTTATATATCTGGCTTTATGTCAAACTAAGCCAAGTAAAAAAAGAAAACATAATCATACAACAGTATATCACCCAGATACTATATTTTCTAGGAAATAATATGCAGTATTATATCATTTTGACAATCTACACATAAGAATAGTATTCATTCATTAGTTTATAAAACTTATTGATAGAATTTGATTTAACAGATATGATATATTTAAACTGTTACAAGGGAAAGCTGAAAAATTCTCCACAAAATCAAAATGGGAATGATCAAAAGCTACAAAACTCATATGCTGTTTCTTATATTCTTTTTTTTGTATTTGTTGCACACCCCACCGAACGAGTGAGTATGGCACAAGGCCTTTTCGAAGGTTGATCCAGGCACAGAGCGATAGCCCAGACATGCCCAGTGACTCCAAAAATGCCTCAGACCCCATCAGCATTCTCCTAAAAAAGGGCAGCTCAGGTGCCAGGTGATAAACCTTGGCTCTCCAAGGAGGGTTAGAACCAGGGGAGACAGCCTCCAGAGGCTCGAGGAAAGTCGACTATGTGACACAAATACTGGGCTTCCCTAGCACCCACATCAAGCAAGTCAACTATACCAATTCAGCACACTAGGAAAATTATGGGAAAGTGCTAGACAGTGATATTGTAGCGAGAGAGTTCAAACTCTATTCACACAATTCCATTCAGATTAATGCAGTTGGCAAAGTTATAATTCTCCTTATCCCTCTAGCTATGGGTTGAATAGTACCACGACTGTTCCTCTACAAGGATGGCTTTGGCATTAAATAACCCATGAAGGTTTATATGCCATTAAACAAAGAGGGCAGTCACTGTGGTATAATGGCTAAAGCACTAAACTGTGACCTTGAAGTAAGTTCAAATTCCTGTTGCAATATCCCTAAGTTAAAAAGAATTTGATATTAAATAAACATTTGACGTGCATGTAAAACGACAAAAATTTAAATTACATATCAGTCACTTTCAACCAAAACCCAGAGATTGAGGTCTCTTTTATTTTATTTAATGATTATTTTTAATAATTTGTTATGATCATGGTATTATAAATGCCTTGAAAGAAGAAGAAGAAGAAGAAGAAGAAGAAGAAGAAGAAGAAGAAGAAGAAGAAGAAGAAGAAAACCAAAAAAACAACAAAATTTTCACCCATGGAATTGATTCAAAAAACCAAAACCAAAACCAAAACTTGATCATGATTGACTGATCAAAACTCAAATTCTCTGTTGATCTCAGTAAATAATTCAACTCCAATTTTTTATGAAATCAAAACAGTCTCAAAAAAAGAGTCTCATTAGGAGAAATGATGCTCATCTTGATTTTTATTTTAAATCAATAAATTACATAAAAAAGCTAAATATATTCACATAGATATTTTTTACCAGAATTAATGGAAGTAAAAGATTTTTATGATGCATCTAAACTTATGCTTACATTCAAACAATAGTCTTTTTTTTTCATTTGTGCTATTGACACTGGAAAATGGCAACAAAATACCAAGGAATGGAACACTTGGCAGAGCAAGTTATAACTATGGTAAAACATTACACATGGAACAGTCAAATAATATATATATATATATAATGACAGCTACTTCTTGGCTGAAGAAAGCCATCTGCTCAAACTTGCAAAAAGCTCCCATGAGCATGCATGTGATTCCTCAGGTTAACTACACCCTTGGAAGCCTTACCACATATGTGACTGGCAAATAAACTGTCTTTGGCATTGATATTAATCCTATATACTTTCATATGGCTTCTCAGATTGGCTGTAGAACCCTCCGCACACATGCACTCATGAACACACACACACACACGTGCACACACACACACACACACACACATATATATATATATATATATATATATATATGTATATTAAAAAAAAGTGGAAATAAATCTGATGATACATAAATATAGAATATGAAAAACAAAATATTCAGAGGATGTTTTCTTTATATGGAATTTGCCAATGTTTTGGTATAGGTAACCATCTTCAGGGCAGTATAACTTGTTTAATTTATCATCTAATATATATATATATATAAATGTGTGTGTGTCTGTGTGTGTGTGTGCATGTAGATACACACAGATTATCCATTAGAGCACAGGTGCTCCAGTTGAATAAAAGAGGGGCATGCAATAACAAAATATTGTAGCTCATTAGTCAATTTAGTAGTCTTTTTTTCCACTGGTTGGTAAACAAATCAATAACCCAAAAACTATTTTATCAAATATCATGCTTGGTTGTACCCAATGGAATATGAGAACTTAGGTGGTTGGCTTTTGTGCCAATGCCATTTGTTAGTATGGTCAAATTTTAATCTCTTCCACAATTCCCAAGGGATCATTTTTTCTCCCCAATAATACTTGCTCTTGCATTCATTTTGTGTAAGTTTACTGCATTTATTATTATTATTTACTCCTTGAGAGTTTTTCACATCAGTGTTAGCTTATGGTCTTTCACTGAAGATTGAGTCACAGCAAGTCTCCTCAATTCCCCAGGACTCTTCTCAGTATTCTGGCCAATCCAAGTCCTCCAGTCCCTTTAATAATCCTTCAGTAACAGTACCAAGAGCACCAATTACAATTGGTATAACTGTCACTTTCATGTTCCACAATTTTTCAATTCCTTAGCAAGGTTGCGGTATATTCTTCTTTTCGCTTTCTTTCAACTTTACTCAGTGGTCAGCTGGGAGAGCAAAGTTGACAATTCTGCAAGTTCTCTGTTTTTTGTTGATTATTATAAGGTCCAGTCGTCTGGGCGAGATTAGATGATTCCAGCAATTCAACCTTTCAACCAACCAACCAACCAACCAACCATGCACTCCCCACTGTACCTACACACCCTTCCAAATAATACTGCCTGGAATTGATAAGACTGCAGATTTTAAAACAGCTCAATTTACCATCTGGTGAAAAAGTGCTGGCAGGAATGCTGCATTGCAAGAACTGCACAGTAGTAATAAAATATTTAGTTTGCTTCTTTTTTTTTGTTGCAGTTTTAAAGGCAGCAGACAAAAAAATGTAAAAAAAAATCTATATATATCTCTACGAGTATGCATATGTATTGGTGTAGCTTATATGCATTTAAATGCATGTGTATAGATGTGTATCTGTATGTGTACAATAGTATTAAGTGGCATCTAAACAACTTTGGAGGTAAAGAAGCTTTAAAAGATAGATAATAAAATACAAAGAAAGAAAAGAAAAGAAAATAGAAAGAAAAAGAAAAGCAATGAAAGCAGGGATCAGAGAAGAAATATTAAAAAAAAAAGAAAGAACTTGAATAATGCAGTAAAGAAGAAAGTAATGTAGTCTAACCAGTTATTTCCTGTAAAAAAAATAGTGGATATATATTTTTCCAAACTGCTGCAACATGGCTAGGTCATGATACGAGGTCGATTTTTTAAGCGGGGCTTAACAACTTTGAATCCTGATTTTTTTCACCTAGATTTGTAGCCATGTTATGGTTAAAGAGCTTTGTCTGATTTACTATTTACACATACTAGAGGGAGAATAGTTGGATTCGTACCTTTTCTAAGGCTATTAGAACTCTGTGAAATGTACACAGCCTCGTCCAGGATTTGAACTCGAGTCACTAAGTCTATTTATAACGATGATAACCATTACAATACCAGCGCCACCAAAAAGGATGGATATATGCAAATTTCTCAACTGCTTCTTTCAAATACAAGGCTGCGATTGGCCTGTAAGGCAAGAGAAAGAATGGCCCTTAACATACCAGGCTGGTTAATGAGGTATTACCCTTTAAACACAACAGAACCCAGTTTGCTCTCTTTACCTAAAACCAGAGGACGAGAAGAAGTGATATATTCATAGTTTTCCCAAGGGCAACAATATGAAGTAACCATAAGCTGGCAAAATTTAAACTTGGTTTCAATTTTGGGGGGTGTCCCCATGGTAATGGTTAAAGCGCTCAACAGTGGAATCGTAGTACATGAGTTCAAACTCCAGTCGCGCTATTACGTTCACTTTCAGACAAATACCCTTGGGAAAGGTATGAACCTCCTTATCCTCCCAGCTATGGGTTAAATAGTACCACTACTGCCCTTTTAAAAGGATGGATTTGGAATTAAATAATTCAAGAAGATTGATATGCCATTAAAATAACAAACACCCAACCAAAGAAACCATTCAATTTTCCATACTGATAATTATTACACACACACACACACACACACACACATATTTACATATGTATAAATATATATACATATATACATAACTAAGAAGGTCTTTAACAAATAATCTATACATATACCATTGTCAAGGGTGACCTGAAGGCTCCTTTTTCGATAGCTACTACATCAAGGTGTAGGGCAGGGCACTACACCTTTCCCTGGATTGTTCCACTTTACCCTTGATCCTTACTTTATAATTCTGAGTGTTAAGCAAGGTAGCTTCAAGTACCATTTTAAGTCTTTGGTATGACTCAACCAGGGATTGAACACCGGTCTCCCGGCCATTGGCGAACACTCTAACCATTATACCAACATATATATACACACACACACACACACACACACATATATATATATATATATACACTCATGGATATATTCATATATGCATTAATATACATAAACATACACATATATGTGTATTCATAGATAGATAGATAGATATAAACATTGATAACCTATGTTCAATTCCTGGACGAAGATGCTTGTATTTCATTCTGGAGTAATACTCTTGGGAAATCCCTTCCCCCGCTCAGTAATAGGTAAATAGTAGCGCAAACTGAGTTCTTTGGCCTTGGTAAGACAACCAGTTTAGGAGAAAGAAAATGCCAACTTCAAATTAATATTCTGTTAAAAACTGAACTTGTATCACAACCTGCCTATGGAAGAGGAGTTGGGTATGTGCATACATGGATGTCTTTCAAACAACAGTGATACATATATATGAATGAAATCCATTGCAATGAATATGAATAGAGGATTTGAAAATGAAAAAAATTGTGCCTCATTTCCTCACAGACTATCAAAAACAGTTATCTAAATGGGTGCAATAATATGAAGAAACAAACTGTGATCAGATGCAAGTAAATCATTTTCACTAGTTTAGGGTACACCTTTGCATAAATATATATATATGTATATATATGTGTGTGTGTGTGTGTGTTTGTGTGTATCAGATAGTCTCATAAAAAGAAGCTGGATGGGAGATACACAACAATGCTACAAGCTATTTTGAACAAATCCAGGAAGCAGCACCTCATGAAACAATAACTGTATGGCCACTTACCTCGGATGTCAAAAACCTTTCAAAACAAACAAGACATTTGGAAATCTGCTGGAGAAGCAAGGACAAACTCAGAAGTGACGTTCATGCCAGTTTTGGCTTCCTAGCAAGAACTTATTTACATCAGCTCTGTGCAGATACAGGAGCACTGGATGATTGGGACAGAAGAAGAGAGAGAGTCAGGGAAATTCATGCTGTCAGTGTGACTTAATGATGATGATGATATATAAATTAGGTCAAAACTTCACAACAAATAATTATTTTTAAAATTTTGACTCCACTTTTGTCAATTCACTTTGTTCATTAATCTTAGTTTTAGCACACGGCCAGAATTACAAGGTAACCAGTGACAAATAAGTAGTATATATATATATATACAATTGTACAAATTTGACATAATACAGAGAAATTTTTATAATTCAGATAATAACTTTATATGAAGTCACAGATTTATTGATTCCTTCAACCCATCTCATATATATATCTATGTGTACGTACATGTGTGAACAAACACACACACACACACACACACACACACACACACACACACACACAGAAACACATATGATGTAACACTGAATATTATAACAGGATTACAACTACCTTATATTTTATTGGGTTAAATTGGGTTTAAAAATCCTTTTTTATGTATAAACTTTGAAGTATAAATCTTGGAATATTTAATTTATGATAAACTTTCTTTCCCTGGAATGGCTGTATTTCTCCATCAAAATTATTCACCATCTGATGAGACAATTCATACAAATGAACTGTTGAAATAAATTTATAATGGCATAATATCTACTGAGTTTTAATTGATATTAATGATATATATATATATAATGTAAGGATAGCTGAAGCATAGAGTGCATGTTAACAGTCAGTTTCTTGCCTTTGCGATCATCAGACAAATATTCAGACCACTGATATTGAGCACTCTTTATCTATGAATATAGCAAACACAATTATTAATATATATATATATATATATATATATATACACACACAAATACATATATATACACAGAGAAAAGCATATATATATATATATATATATATATATATCATGCTTTTAACCCTTTTATCCAGATTTAGTAATAAATTCAGTTCATTCAGATGATACTAGACTTCAAGTGAAAGATATCAATCTGATGTTTTAAGCTATCTTTTTCATTTAATTTGATTTCACTCCAAACTTAATCATATATATGTATGTGTGAATAAATGTGTATATATATATATATATGTGTGTGTGTGCGTGTGTGTGTGTGAATACATGTATGTATATACATATGTGGGTGTATATGCGTATGCATAACTGTTAAGAAGCAAAGTCAACACTATAGCATTTTGCTTCTAATGAACCATAAGGGCTATGAGGGATGATATAAGTGATGTTGAATCAACAATGGATGTTTTAAAATGCAAAATACAAAAACCTAGGGAAAATTTGTATAACAAAAAAAAGTTGGATGTTTAATTAGTGAATCAGCGATTGTTGTTTTAAATGACGTCAATAAATCTCTACTTAAATTACCTTGTTATCAATTTTTCTTTATATATTCTCAGATTACACTCCATTATTTACTTCCATGCATATCTGTATATATGTATGTGAGGGATTTTTGGCCGAGGGATTTTGTTTTATATATCTTGCCTTTGGGTTTAGTGAGGCTGAGAACCTTTCAGCTCAGTGCATGGATTAGTTATGTGCAAACATGAGCAGACATGTCATTCAGAGATGTCACAATAAAAATCCCAGATAGAAGATGTGACCAGGGATGTGGGTGACGTCATGCACCTGAAGTGTGGGCTGAGATTTGAGAAAAGTCAGAGAGTTGAATTTTAGCGTCCAAAGAAGACGGTTGACTTTCTGGGCTCGCCAAGGCCTTGCGGCAGGTGTCGCACATGGGGGAAGGGGGGCAGAGGAAAAGTCATCATAGAAAGATTGTGCCTCCTTCTTCCTTATGTTGAAAAACCTTTTAACTCAAAGGTAATAAAAAGTTTTGTACCCGAACTAAGAAGTTGTCAAGTGTTTTTCGTGTTTCGGGATTCCTATGTTATCTATATATGAGTTATGAACATTCTATGAACGTTTCACATATTTATGTATGGCTATGTGACAAGTGTATATTAGTGTGCTTTTACATTAAAAATATGTCTGTGAATCGAAACATTTAGGAAACCCTGTATATTTAAATAACACACACTTGTAATGTGTTTGATTTGCTTTGGTTGTGTTTATTTAGCAAAATATCAATTCCTTATGAGTTATTTAATATTGAAATTTGATTCATTAGTAAATATTTGATAATAATTTATATCTATATTATTTGTATTCTAATCCCAGAAGACTAGGTAACTAATAATTCACATAATTATATAGTTTCAAATAACTAATAATAATCCTTTGTAAACAATTATAACTTCAAGTAAATACTCTTAATACAAATAATTTGCTTACAGTTAAATGATTTCCAGTATTCCAGTCTAATATTAATAATTTTCAAATAGATCTACTTGACGAATAGATGGATTGGTTGGTTTTACACCATTTCAACCCTTCTTGGGTTATTTAATGACAAATTCAGTCTTTTTTATATAGGATTTTAAGAAATTAATCCTATGCATATGTATAGAAATCATTTGTTTGCACAGTTATACAGTTTCAAGTATTCTCATCCAATACTAATAATTTCAAAAAATATCTATTTGATCCATAGATGGGACACTAACAGGTCATACAACTCCAGGTCAGAGTCAACCTGAGAGTAATGGTTATAAAAGAATACTCCACACTCCTCAAAGTTCCAGACTGGAGGCTCATCACCAGATGTAGTGTCATATCCAGGACACCCCTTGGGATTGAACTCTTAACACTCTGAAGTGGATGCAATTGACATATTCTTAGCTCCACTGACTGGGTGGAATGGAATGTGAGTCTATCTAGAATTACTGGGTTTAAAAGTTGCAATGCTTACTGAGAGAATGCTTGATACTTGGGATGGAGGATATGCAGGTTGTATAATGTAAATGAGAGTTTGAAAATTCTGATTAACATATCTCATTCAAGATTTAGAATCATTAGAATTTTAATGAATTTATTGACAGATCAATTTGTTGGATATTGACTTGAAGATCCCTTTTGACAGGCCGCATAAATTGTGTGGGTGGCATGCAAGACGGAAGTTGGATGCAATTTCAAGTATTTCCAATACAAATAATTTCCAAAAATATCTATTTGATCCATACATGGGACCTGAACAGGTTGTACAACTCCAGGTCAGAGTCGACCAGAGAATAATGGTAACAAAGGGATACTCCTCACTCCTCAGAGTTCCAGAATTGGAGTGTCATATACAGGACACTCCTTAAGAGTGGGCTCTTACTCCTCTGCAGTGGATGCAGTTGACAACCCACTGCCTCATAAACCATCTTATACACTTGTAAACATATACAAATATTCTCTCTCTCTCTCTCTCTCTCAATTGCACACAGAAAATACAGAAACAGTGATTTATGTCTCACATATATAGTACACCCCCATGCACACATACATACACAGAATCGCATACATAAACATAAATAAGAGTAGAATTTCCCACATAAATTCTAGCCTACACACACACACACACACACACACAGAGTGAAATGGTTACATGAAAGCACATATAAATCTACATGATAATATATGTGGTGATAAATAAATTTACATTCTAATGGTATGAAATCTTTGGAAAAACATGTCTGCTGGTCTAAACTGCTTTTTTATTTCTCATATATATATATATATATATATATATATATATATATATATATATATATTAAAACAGTCTCTATCTCACTTGGTGTGTTTGTGGCAGGCCAAATGCAGTATAATTTGGAGAGTGCTCAAAGTATATATATATATATATATATATATATATATATATATATATATATATATATATATAATTGAGTTGTAATTTACACTCTAATGGTACGAGATCTTTAGCAAAATGAGTCTAATTTTCTAAACTGCTTTTTTATTTCTCAAATATATATATATATATATATACTTATAGTGACAATCATATACGGTTGTTATATATATATTACAACAGTGTATGGTTGTCACTATCTCACTTGGTCGGTTGGTGGTAGACCAAATGCAGTATAATTTGGAGGATGCACAATATACATATATATATATATATTCATGATGACAACTTAACCAAGTTTGAATTTCCATCCGATTACACTATATATATATATATATATATATACTAAATGAGTTGTAAAATGGGAAACATGACTTTAATATCTAACAATCTAAATTAAGACAGACTCTCCCCAAATATTTCTAATTTGTGTCTGAGTTCTCTCTGCCTACACAATCAGCTTCTAAGATGTTAACATAATGCTAAGTCTGAGCCCTGTGCAGAACAGAGAAAAACTCTTCTGAATAATTTATTTGGCATGTATCTGTTTAACAAAGTGTTCTCCAAAGGAAAATTTATGTGTCTGTGGATATATATATATATATATATATATGTATGTATACATGTATATATATATATATATATATATATATATATATATATATATATATATATATTTTTATACATATATATATATATATATGGTTTAATGCTGAAATCTTAGCAAATGCATGAAAATACAGTGATACCACTATATATTCAAATTGCAAAAAATATCATCAAGTCACACTGACAGCATGGATTCACCTCTCTATCTGTCTCTCTCTCTCTCCATCCGTCCCTATTATCTATTGTTCCTGGCAGGTCTTCTAAATTACATCCAGTTTCTGCCCAAAGTTGATGTAAATAAGTTCTTGCTAGTCAGCCAACAGTGGCATGTCTATATGTAGAGATCCATAGATGAATGTTCATTGCTTCTCTGGCAGTGTCCCACATGTCTTGTTCATCTTACTTGGATGTTTTCTGAGATGGGAGGTAAGCGGCCATATAGCTATTGTTTTGTGAGACGTTGTTTCCAAGATTTGTTCAAAACAGCACATAAAATTCTTGTGTAGTTCCCATTCGTTTTTTTTCTCTATGTGCTTTGTTATCATCCATGTGTTGCATCCATACAGTAGTAATGACACAGCCACAACATTTTAAATAAAGGTTACTTGAAGGTTATTTTATTGACAATTAAAACCTTGATTCTACCAGTAGCATACTGTATGTTTGGGGTTCAACCTACACAATAGATATAGGTCTAACCCAGAATTTTAAATAAAAAATCTTGAGGTCGATGTATATGCCAGATTGACTAATATGCCACAGTTTATAGCAATTTTATTCAGTTTATCAATCAGTCTTTCTGTCCTAGTTTGATTATATATATCTCAGTGATTTCATATATTTTAACCATAGTCTACATCAATCACTTGGATTCTATCTGTTTGTCTATCTATATTGGTTCATTTCATATCACATCTCTATCTCTATCAGTTGTTATATATATATATATATATATATCAGTTTATCTCAGTTTCAATCGATCAACTTATATCAGTCCATATGCATGTATGTATTTACCTAACCCTGCCACAACTGGCAGTATATGACATACCATCAATCTTTAGGTGGAATATAGCTTGTTTGAATTTACAGTTTTTTCTTTCTCCTAAACTGGTTACCTTATCAAGTCAATAGAAGCCAGTCTACCCTACTATGTACCAATAGCTGTGAATGGGAGAAAAGAAAGGGATTTAGGCTTTTCACAAAGATATTAGTAGTATGAAGTGAAATGCAAAGTGTTTTGTTCAGGATTTGAACTTATGTTATTGAACTCATTTCATATAACAAATATTACATCACACTAACCTCCAATTTATATATGTATGTATGAATCAATCTTAGTTAAGAAAAAAACTTATAAACTTTCATTACCATCTCATCCTCAAGGTAATACACATGCTGTTTGTAGTATAGTTTGCAAATTAAGTCCTGGATTAAAAAGACACAAGAAGATCCATAAAATGATATTCTACAGGTGGATCCTATTAACCTTTGAAAGAATTCTAGCCAGGTTTCTCATATTTGCATTAAGTCTTGTAAGTCAGAAGTTGTACTTAAGAGTCAGTTATAAATCAGGATGTTTGAGTTGTAATTTTGGTGGTAAAGATGGCTATCATCTCTCAAAGTGTGTCCGTCATCTATCTATCTATCTATCTCATTCTGTTTCTATGAACTTATACATGTATCCATTCATTTACCTCATTCTGAATGTATCAATCTATCTATTTGTGTGTTTAAGAGGTGCACATAGTAGCCATTCACCAATGGTCCAGGAGGCCAGAGTTCAATCCTAGGTCGAGTCATACCAGACTCAAAAAATGGTACTTGATGCCGCCTTGCTTAACACTCTGCATTATCATATTTACCCAACCCCTCCACTCAGGCAGGATATGACACAAGGTCAATTTTTAAATGGAGTTTAACAGGTTTGAATTCAGAGTTTTCCATCTCCTAGACTAGTTGCCTCACCAAGGCTGAAGAACCTAGTCTGCCCTACTATTTACCCATAACTGGAGGGAGAATAATTGGATTCATACCTTTCCCAAGGGTATTAGTGCTATGTGAAATGCAATCAGTCCAGGATTTGAACTCGTGTCGCCGTGTCCAATTCCTGCGACGATAACCATTACACCACGGGCACTTCCTCTGCATTATAAGGAACAGATCAGGGGTACTGGGGAGCAATCCAGGGAATGGAGTAGCACCCTCCACTCGGTATAGTAGCAATTGAAAAGGGAGCCTACAGGCCGCCCTCGACTGCAATTGCTAACTTACTTACATAGTAACTATAATGTCTGTTAAATTATATTTACCATATTTTATTTCCATTTTTCTGGCAGCATTTATCGACCAGATAAAGAAACAGTGCGATATAAACCACTTGGATTGTATGTGATCAAAATATCAAATATCTGCAAGTAACCACAAAACCCAATCAGGAACTATTATATTCTCTACTTGCCTGCACCAAAACTAGATAAAGAATTTTATTAGTGCTGCATAAGGAATCTCTTGATAATGGTTAATTTGTCTTAGAGTCTTTTAGATGTAGTCACCATTCTCAAATAGTGGGCAAGTCTCCATATCATCACAATAAAACTCCAATATATAAAATGAAGTTCCCTGTTACACAAGAATTTTCACTGCGAGACAAACTAGTTTACATGTTTTTATTTCTTCAATGGTGACCAAAGAAAACTTTTATGTTGTACAAAGCAATTTGATGTGTGGATGGTGTAGTGATTAGAGAATCAGCAAGCTAAAGCCTTAAAATATGCTGACTGTATCCCTTGTGGAAGAATAAGAATCTAAGTATGACACTGAACTGTATCTGGTGAGGCTCTAGTTCAGGAGATCTGGCGAGTATGGAGTACTGCTTCATTACTCCCAGGTCCACTCTGACCTGGAGTAGTAGTACTTGTTAGTGTCCTATCTATGGGTCAAATAGATCTGTTTGAAAATTATTCCTTTTGATAAGATCATGTAGAAAAAAAAACCTTAAAAGAAATAACTCCAGTAAAAAAGAAAATATGAATGTGCAAAGAACTCAATTCGCTAACCTCTTGGCATAAAATAACCCTATATTACTTGACATGCCATTAAAATCAATCAAATTCCAACCAAGACTTAGTATTGCACTTCAAATTAAAGCCTCTGAGAAAGCCCTGAATCCATATTTTCTCTTTCCAGATAAGATTGAAATACGAGAGTAAACTAAGTTCTCTGGCCTTGTTTATGAGACGGACAACTCTAAATCAACTTGGCAAAAAAGGTGCATTTAGCATAATGATTATCAACAAAGAAAATGTAATCAGAGACCCAAGTTCAAATTCAGGATGAGGCTGTTTGTATTTCACTTTGTGCTGATGCCTTTGGGAAAGGCATGAATCCATCTGCACTCACCCCTCTCAGCTATGAGTAAATAGTAAGGTAGATCAGGATCTTTAGCTTTCATAAGGCAACCAGTCTTGGCAAAGCAGGACTCTCATTTCAAACCAACTATACTCTACTTTGACCTTGTGTCAAATCCTGCTTATGGCAGAAAGGTTAGATTAATACAAATATGATAAAGAAAAAACTGAGAGTGAAAACTAAGAGGGAAAAGAGAGAGAGAGAGAGAGAGAGAGAGAGAGATTCAGCTAGGTAAGTAGCAGAGACTGGACTTTCTGGACTTGGTAGGGGAACCAGTGTAGGAGAAGAGTAACTCTGACTTGACATGACATATAAAAGCTAAGTAAAATTTTTAATGGCATGTCAACCTATTTGAGATATTTCATGCCTAGTCATTAGGGAATTGCATTCAGTGTATATTCCTATTAACATACTTTGTGCAGTTGTTTCTTTTTTTTTGCACCTGGTTCTATCAAATATTAATGATTTCTTAAACAGATCTATTTATAGAATAAACCAACTGCTTCTCCGGAGAGGGGTAATGCCACTTTTTGGTGGGGAGTCTTACTCCCAAAGCAGGAAACTGGTCCAAAAGAATCAATGTATGATAGTAACAAAATGCAGTAACAATATTTTGTCCACAAATATTGTGTGTCCCAGTAGGTTGGGGCTGCAAAATATATCAACCACATCTCTGCAAAGAAGTAAGAGTCCCTCAATGAGTGTCCTGGTATATGATGCTAAACAGTCTGATGGTGAGGCTCCAGTAATGCTGGAGCTTTGGAGAATGTGGAGTACCCCTTCATTGCCATCACTCCCAGGTCCACTCTGATAAGGTCCTATCTATGAGTCAAATAGAACTAAACTGCATACTTATGTTAAACTGAACTGCATGAAATAGAACTGTTTTTACATTTAACTGCGTGTAAACAAAAAAACAGAACTTATGTTTAACTGAATTGTTTGAAATAGAATTGTTTGCATGTATAAAAATAGATTTGGCATTAAATAACCAACAATAGTTGATATGCCATAAAACTAAACCAAACCAAATAAATATTGTGATAAATACAATAAAGATGTGGAAACTGACCAGAAAATCAATGTAACATTCTCTTGAAAATTCTTTCAAAAAATGATGTATTTATAACGTGTAATGATATTGAATAAAATGTTAAATGTTAGTAGATTTAAAGGACCAATAAAAAATGTTTACAAGGATAACTCATCCGTTCTCTTAATCTCTTACATTTTTTTTCAGTTCCTACTTTATCTTCTATGTTAAAAGTGGATTTGATCAAAAAAAAAAATTGCTCAGTAAATAGAACACTGATTGAACCAAAGATTACCCAAAACGAAAAATCATAAATCAGAATTTTTCATCAGTTCAATTATGATAATCAAAATATCAAATGCTCCCAACTGTTAAGTTATCTCCCTTCATCTTGCTTGATTCTTTTCATATCAGCTCAGATTATGGTCTAAACAATACGGTTACCAGAGCTTTTAGCATGTGACCTGTCAGATTCAACTGAGGTTCCATAAAGAAGATGAAGATAGACAACATGCTCAATGGGACAACTTATCTGATAATTACTCTCAGCAAAAAAGCCACTTGGGAAGTTTTTCTTTTTTTTTAGTAGAGTAGGGTTGCAGTATTATATCCAAGATGGAAATCCTCTGGTAAGTTAGGTAAAGAAGATGGAATAAAAGAAATGAGAGAAAAAAGTTCCTTTATTGTTCAGATAAGTAAATAGTAAGATCTTTAGTGTTCATAAGGCAACCACTTTAGGTGAAGGAAAACTCTAAATTCAAACCAACTGTACTTTACTTTAAAAAAGTGACCTTGTGTCACATCCTGCCCATGGCAAAGGGGTCAGGTAAACATAGATATGACAAAGAAAAAATTGAGTGAAGAGAGAGAGAGAGAGCTTCAGCTGGGTAAATAAAAGATACTGAAAGAAGTTTCAGCACTGGTTACCTTTCATTGATTGATTTTAATGGCATGTCAACTAGTATAAGGTTATTTTGTGCTTAGAAGTTAGGGAATCATGTTCATTAAAAGTTTATATTCACATTTTTATATAGTTGTTTAAGATTTTTTTAGTTTTTAATATTTCATTTTAATCGTTTGTCAAAATTCTCCAAGACAGTTTTTTTAATATTGACCTTGTATTGTATTGATCATGTTTATTCATATAATTTTTGGTATGATTTTACTTCTTTCAAGAAGGACAAAATATCATTGATATCTTCAAATATGTCCTTCATATTGTTTGCCTTGAACAAACGTCTGATGATAGAAAATGTTTAAGAGCATCCAAATTTGACACAATGTCATTTTATTGCGGGAAGCCCACACACAAATCAAGATTCATGTGCAGCCATAACAAAAAATACTTGATCCTATTGGCATCCCCCATTTTTGAGTTGCCTCAAGCACCAAGCAATAAACTCAGCCCTGCCAAGTAGATGTTGCCTGGGGAGAGGCCCCCTAACTGTGTAGGGTGTTTGATAAGCTATATGTCTTAATTGATTCTCTTGTTTGAATATAAAGGTGTTTATAAACGTTGTGTGACCAAAGCACAATTGGGATTTAGTGACTTGTTGCTTTCTGGACATTCTGAAAATTGTTTTCCATTTTTCTAGTTAACTTTGTCAGTACAAATAGATACAAAATATTCTGTCACAAGAAACTGTCTCTTAAACTTCTGCTCTTTCCTGAGTACAAATTGGAAATATTTTGCAAAGGATACTTTTTTTTTCACATAGAATTTTTTTCTTCATCAAGCCGACATTAATTGAACTCTTTCAATTTCATATCAAAGAAGCTTACCACCCAAAAATGCTCAGGCAGAAAAGTTACCTTGATTTACACAGAAATGTAGATAAGAGATTTATTCATTCAAACATTTTTGTTTTTGAGTATATAGCAATAATGCTATATAACTATTTTTTATGTCCAACTTGTAAAACTACTTCTGAATCTTATCAGTATATATTTACCCAACCCCTCTGCTACAGGCAGAATGCAACACGGGATCATTTTAAAGCAGAACACAGCTGGTTTGAATTTTGTTTTCTTTTTCCTAGACCAGTCACCATACTAAAGCTAGAGAGCCCACTCTGCCCAGCTTATAGAAGAAAAGATGGATTGATGTCTTCCCTAGGGCATTAGGGTGAAATGAAACACAAACAACCTTGTCCAAGATGTAAATTTGGTTTGGTTTGGTTTGGTTTAGTTTTATTGAATATCAACCATTGTAGGTCATCTAATACCAAATCCATTTTTATACATATAAACAGTACAATTTCAACAATTCAGTTCAGTACACAGTTTAAATATCAAAACATCTCTATTTCAAACAATTCACTTCAGCATAAGGACACAGTTTAAATGTCAAAACAGTTCTATTTCAAACAATTCAGTTTAGCAAACAATTCAGTTTAGTTCTATTTGACCAATAGATAGGAGCCTATCAGGTGCTACCACTCTGGGCCAGAGTGGACCCAGGAGTGATGGCAATAAAGAGGTACTTCACAATACCCAAAGCACCAGCATTACTGAAGCCTTACCATCAGATTGTTTAATATCATATTCAGGACACTCGTTGGCAAGGGTGGGGGGTCTTAGCCTTCTGCAGAAATGCAGTTAGTGTATTCTACAGCCCCAGCCAACTAGACAAGATGCGAATTTAACTTACCAAGTCCATTTCCAATAATAATAATAATAACCTCTACATAAGCCAACGAAAAAACACCACACGAAAAGCGACAACCAAGCACTATGACTGGGCCCTACTTAACAACAGAGATATTAGAGACAAATATGCATTAGAATTAAGAAACAGATTCGAAGCACTACAAGAGAAGACAGAAAAAGGTACCCCAAATGACGAATATGAAAATTTTGTAGAAGCACACCTTGAGGCGGCATCAAAGTGTATTCCAACAAAACCTAGAACTAAATATAGAGTCCCTTGGGAAATGCTAGCGGTTAGAGAAAAATGTGCACTCGTGAAAACTGCCTCCAAAAGCTATCGGAAGAACCCAACAAACACAAATGCCCGAAAACTAGAAAAGGCACAATATCAATTAGCAGGAATATATCTAAAAGAACAGGCAGAATACATACAAATTCAGATAGATAAGATTAGAGACTCGGTGGAAGATAGACAATCCAGGATAGCCTGGCAAACAATAAATGAAGTAAGTAGAAGGAAAAGCACAGCCAAAGCAAAATTGAAAGCTGCAAGCCAACAAGAAAGAGTAAAACTGTGGGAACAGCATTTCAAAAATCTACTAGGAAACCCACCGAAAATAACGGATGAACCGATCACCAGAATTATCAGTAAGCAATTAGACATTAAACAAGGTCCTTTCACCAAAGAAGAACTCGACTCAGTTCTTAGAAGAATTAAAAATAGGAAAGCTGCAGGGCTAGACGAGATCCCCCCAGAAGTGTGGAAGACTAGACAATTCGACGATATACTGCTCCGGCAATGCAACGCAGTCTATAGTTAAAATAGGATAGAAAGATGGACGAAGAGATGCATCCATCCTTTCCCTAAAAAAGGCGACCTCGGACTAGCCAAAAACTACCAAGGGATAACACTTACATCCATAGCAGCCAAAATCTACAATGCCCTACTACGAAACTGCATAGAACCCAAAATAGACAACATCCTTAGGAAAAACCAAAATGGCTTCCGGAGAAATAGATCCCCAACCTCACAAATACTGACCATCCGTAGAATCCTTGAAGGCATTCAGGCAAAAAACCTTCAGGTGACATTACTATTTGTCGACTTTACCAAGGCCTTCGATTCCATACACAGAGGGAAGATGGAGCAAATCCTACTAGCATACGCCCTACCAAAAAAACCGTAGCAGCGATAATGATTTTCTACAGAAACACCAAAGTGAAAGTACGTTCACCAGATGGAGACATGGAATACTTCGACATTGTTGCAGGAGTACTACAAGGAGACACGCTAGCCCCGAACCTCTTTATCATCTGTCTAGACTACGTGCTTAGAACTTCGATCGACAAAATCAGAGAAAATGGCTTCAAGCTGACTAAGAGAAGAAGCAAAAGATACCCCGCAAAAACAATCATGGACGCCGACTATGCTGATGACTTGGCGTTACTGGTGAATATGCCTAATCAAGCAGAGACACTACTGCATAGTCTGGAACGAGCCGCAGCTGGCATTGGCCTCCATGTCAATGCACACAAAACTGAATATATGTGTTACAACCAAACGGGCAACATTGCCACACTAGACAGAGCCTCTCTGAGACTAGTAGACACATTCACCTACCTAGGTAGTAGCGTCTCATCAACCGAAAAAGACATCGACACACGACTGACGAAGGCATGGACAGCTATCAATAGGCTCTCGATCATATGGAAATCAGACCTAACCAATAAAATGAAACGCAGTTTCTTCCAGGCAGCGGTTGTGTCGATACTGCTATATGGATGCACTACCTGGACGCTAACTAAACGGCTGGAGAAAAAACTAGACGGAAATTACACAAGAATGTTGAGAGCAGTATTGAACAAGTCCTGGCGACAACACCCCACGAGACAACAACTATATGGACACTTGCCCCCCATCACGAAAACTATACAAGTTAGACGAACCAGACATGCGGGACACTGCTGGAGAAGCAAGGATGAGCTCATAAGTGATATACTCCAATGGACCCCCACATATGGCCGTGCAAAAGCAGGACGACCCGCTCGAACTTATATACAGCAACTATGTGAGGACACAGGATCTAATTCTGAAGACCTGCCGGAGGCAATGAATGATAGGGAGAAGTGGCGAGAGAGGGTCAGGGATATCCGTGTTGGCGGCACGACATGATGATGATGATGATGATTGCACAACTCCATAAATCTTATTGGTTATGTGAATAATTTGTGCTGGAATTAAAGTGTAGTATCAGTTTTTCTTCTACAGGTATGATCTCATCTTGGAATGGACATGTTCTGACCTTCAGGCAGGATGAGGAAAAACTTGAAGAGAGCTTTGTCCAAGGGGTTCCAACTCTTTGACAGTACCTTCCTCATTACACCAGAGGTTGAAGGTTGGGATAGTCTGAGACATATATGATGGTGGTTGTATGGACCAGAGCTATTTTGGATCTTACCCATGTATATGCACATGGGACCCCTCATTAAATAGACCATGCATCACATACTGCATCCAAGGGGATGAAATTAAATGAAGAATGTAAGTATTTACCTAACACCTCCACCATGGGAAGAATTCAAGACAAGGTCAATTTCCGAATGGACGACACCTAGTTTGAATATAAAGTTTTCCTTCTTTCCCAAACAAGTTGCTTTAACAAGGTTAAAAAACTCAGTCTATCTTGCTATTTACCCTAGCATCCCATATCCTCACATAGTTGCTGAATGTATGTTCGTGCTGGTCATCCTGCTTTTGCACGGCCATGTGTGGGGGTCCATAAGAGTACATCTCTTATGAGTTCATCCCTGCTTCTCCAGCAGTGTCCTGCATGTCTGGTTCATCTAACTTGAATAGTTTTTGTGATAGGAGGCAGGTGGCCGTACAGTTGGCGTCTTGTGGGGCGCTGCCGCCAGGACCTGTTCAAGATTGCTCACAGCATTCTTGTGTAATTGCCGTCTAGCTTCTTCTCCAGCCGTTTTGTTAGAACCCATGTAGTGTATCCATATAGCAGTATCGATGTGACCGCTGCCTGGAAGAAGCTGCGTTTCATTTTATCGGTTAGGTCTGATTTCCATATAATCGATAGCCTATTGATACCTGTCCATGCTTTCGTTAACCTCGTGTCGATGTCCTTTTCAGTTGATGTGACGCTGCTTCCTAGGTAAGTGAATTTGTCTACTAGTTTAAGAGGGGTTCCGCCAAGAGTGGAGATGTCACCCATTTGATTATAGCACATATATTCTGTTTTGTGTGCATTGACATAGAGGCCTATGCCTGCGGCTGCTCGTTCCAAACTATGCAGTAGTGTTTCGGCTCAGTTGGGTGTATTTGCCAGTATCGCTATGTCATCGGCGTAGTTGGCGTCGGTAATTGTTTTTGCGGGGTACTGTCTGCTTCTTTTCTTTGTCAGCTCGAAGCCGTTCTCTCTGATTTTGTCAGTCGATGTTCTAAGTACGTAGTCTAGACAACCCATTATCCAAGTGAGTAGAGTGTTCACCAATGGTCAGGGAAACCAGGTTTCAATCCCAGGTTGAGTCATACCAAAGACTAAAAAAAATGGTACTTGATACCCCCTTGTTTAACATTCAACATTATAAGGTATGGATCAAGGGTAAACTAGAGCAATCCAAGGAAAGGAGTAGCACTCTCCCCTACATCTTGGTATAATAGTTATTTAAAAAGGAGCTTTGGGTCACCCTTGACATAGAGTACACCTGGTTTGAATTCAGTCTTCCTTCTTCTAAGCTAGTTACTTTACCAAGTTTAAAACCGCAGTCTATTACCCATATATGTGTGTGCAACTATGTATATATATGTGTGTGTATTCGTGTACTTGTGTGCTTATATATTTACATATGTGCGTTTGTGTGTGTATGCACATATAAGTATATATATATATATATGTATATATATATATATATATATATATATATATG
Source organism: Sepioteuthis lessoniana (assembly GCA_963585895.1). Taxonomy (NCBI): domain Eukaryota; kingdom Metazoa; phylum Mollusca; class Cephalopoda; order Myopsida; family Loliginidae; genus Sepioteuthis; species Sepioteuthis lessoniana. The sequence continues at coordinate 32,024,900 of OY757933.1, read as the reverse complement.
TGTGCATATGTGTGTATATGTATTTCTTGTGCGTGTGTGTGTGTATTTATATGTGTGTGTGCATGTTTGTGCACATGTGTATATGTATATGTGTGTGTGTGTGTGTGTGTGTATTTATATATGTACGTGTGCACATCTATCTATATATATGTGTGTGTTTGGTTTGGTTTGGTTTGGTTTGTTGGGTTTTATGGCATATCAACCCTTGTAGGTTATTTAATGCCAAATCCATTTTTATGTAAATAATCAGTTCTATTTCAAACAATTCAGTTTAGCATGAGTACACAGTTTAATTGTCAAAAACATTTCTATTTCAAACTATTCAAGCAGTTATATATAACAATTCAGTTTAGTGTAAGTACAGTTTCAATGTCAAAAATAGTTCACTTTCAAATAATTCAGTTTAGCATAAGCATGCAGTTTAAATTTAAGTACAGTTTAATTGTGAAAAACATTTCTATTTTGAGCTATTCAGTTTAGTCAAGCAGTTCTAATTCAGCTAATTCAGTTTATTATAAGTACAGATTTAGTTTACAAACAGTTACATGCCAAAACAGTTCTATGTTAAACAATTCAGTTTAGTGTAAGTACAGTTTCAATGCCAAAAAAGTTCCATTTCAAATAATTCAGTTTAGCATGAGCATGCAGTTTAAATGTAAGTAATATTCAATTGACAAAAACATTTCTATTTCAAGCTATTCAGTTTAGTCAAACAATTCAGTTTAGCATAAGTATGCCTTTAGTTCTATTAAACCCATAGATAGGACCCGATCAGGTGCTACCACGCCGGGCCAGAGTGGACCTGGGAGCAAAGGGGTGCTCCATATTCCCCAAGGCCCCAGCATTACTGGAACCTCACCATCAGACTGTTTAGTGTCATATCCAGGACACGCATTGGGGGGTGAGGTCTTACCCCTCTGCAGAGGTGCAGTCAGTGTATTCTACAGCCCCAGCTGACTGGGCAATATATATGTATACATGCTTGTGTGTGTTTGTATATTTATATATTGTGTACAGATCTGTTTATATATATGTATGTGTGAATGCATTTGTGTGTGTATATTTATATATGTGTGTGTGTGCACATATATCTATATATATGTGTGTGTGTGTGTATTTATATATGTGGGTGCACATCTATTTATATGTGTGCACATGCATGCGTGTGTATATTTATGTGTGTGTGTGTGTGTGTGTGTGTGCACATATATCTATGTGTGTGTGTTTAGCCAACCATATTTATATATGGGTGTGTGTGTGTGTGTGTGTGTGTGTTTAGCCAACCATATTTATATATGGGAGTATGTGTTGGGGGGTGTACATATATCTATTTGTATGTGTGTGTGTGTGTTTGTGTGTGTTTAGCCAACCATATTTATATATGGGTGTGTGTGTGTGTGTGTGTCTGTGTGTCTGTGTGTGTTTAGCCAACCATATCTATGTATGGGTGTGTGTGTGTGTGTGTGTTTAGCCAACCACAGGATCTGACACCAGGTGAAATTTTTTGTAGAGTAAATCTAGTTTGAATTCAAAGTTTTTCTTCACTTTAACTAATTGCCTAATTAAGGTTAAACAATGGAGTTTGCTAGACTATTTACCTATAGTACAGAGAGGAAGCAGGGAGGGATTCATACCTTTCATAAGGGCATTAGCATTAGGAGAAGGAATACCCTGAATTCAAACCTGTTAAACTCTGCTTAAAAATTGACCTTGTGTCATATCCTGCCCGGGCGGAGGGGTTGGTAAATATGATAAGGGCATTAGCATGAAGTAAAACTGTAACAGTCTCATCCAGGATTTGAACTTGGTTCCCCTTAATAACGAATGCAGACAATAACCCTGAGTCAAACCTTTCTTTGTTTTTGTCTAATTTGTTAGTCTTAACTAAATTCAAATTTTGATTTTTTATTTTTATTTTCCTTCTTCTTTGCGAGTTCACAGCAATGCTTTGACATTTTCTTTAAAGTGCAATATTGATTACCGTTTTTTTTTTTACCCCTACAATTATCTTAATTTCTTTTTTTTTTTTTTTTCAACAATACACTTTTCTACAAATGTTTTTCTTCATTTGATTGACTGTTATTTTCGGGGGTTTTTTGCCAGATGCTTTAATGAAAACATTAATTCGAATATAAATTACCCCAATCTCATTCTCCCTCCTTCTCCACAAACCCAGATATTCAACAAAATAACAAAGCCTTCAACTTTTATTTTATTACCCACTCAAGTTCATTGATTTAATAACCAATCAATTATGGTATTTTGCACCCACTGAGATAAAGGCTAATGACTATTTAGAAACAGATGCTCCTTGCACTGCTTGTCAAAAAGCCGCTCAAAACAGATCATCTAGTGCAGATAGTCACAATGCATTGATGATTTAGTGGATGAGAGGGAGAGATAAGCTTTTGTAATGTCCCCTCGGGGATTTGAACCTACAATTAAAAAGGATAATGAAATTGATCTGCTTTGTTATTTCAATTTACTCTTGACCCATTAGCTGTCCTGGTGAAGGAGCTAAGAATACACTAGCTGAAGATAAGACTCCTCCCACCAAAAAGGGTGTCCTGACTATGACTGCAGAAGAGTAAGATCCAGTAAAAATGTGCATCCTGGGTAGGACACTAAACTGTATTTGATAGTGAGACACCAGTCCTGGAGACTGGGGGAATGTGGAGTACTCCTTCATTGTCATTACTCATTGGTTCATTCTCACTAGAGTGGTAGTATCTGTTAGGGTCCAATCTCTTGGCCAAATAAATTTGGTTGCATATTATTTGTATGTAAAAAAAAAAGAACTCTAAAGAAACAAATACACAAGAAATGTAGATACTAACATATAATGAATGCAATTCCCTAACCTCTAGGCAAAAAATAACCCAAAACTAGTTGACATGCCATTAAAATTGATCTATCATTCAATCAAATTCCAGCCAAGATTTGCATTTCACTTCAAACTAAAGTCTTTGGGAAATGCATTAATCCATCATTCCAGATTTGGTTAAAATAATAGAATTGGGCTCTCTGGTTTTGTGGAGTGCCCCTTTAGTGCCAAAAAAAAACTCTTAAGAATCAACTATGCAAAAATATAAATTTGAGCATTAAATAACCATGATATGTTGACATGCCATTAAAATCATTCAAAAAACTATTTAATTTGGTTAACTACAGTTTACTAAAGTGTTGCAAAAATCATATTTTTAAAAATCATGCTTTTCATTTAATCATAAACTAAATTTTTCATTTATTTCTTTTCATATACATTTTGATTTATATATTAGGTTGGTAAAACAAAATTGATGAGTCACAAAAAATGTTATTTCCAAGAAGTATGTCACTAAGGTAAAAAAGTTGGAAAATACCATGTTAAACTGTGTAATTCTTTCAGTTACGTGAGTGAGTAGATCTTTGTTTAATGCATCGAGAACAGTGGCAATACCCCCATATGACAAAATTCTTCACAACTTCTATAGCACTCTAGGATTTTTCTTTTTAAATTGGATGGGTCCTAAAACACAAGGGACTGAAAGGTTGTTTGCAGGAAGAGAGGATATTTAGTCAAGTCCCTACTCACCAAGGAACAACATTAGGATCTATAAATCTATGATCTACAAACACTAAAACACAGAATGAAAAGATAAGGTAAGCTCATTTACACGTACGGAAACATAGTATATATATATTGGCATGATGGTAAGAGTGTTCACTAATGGCCTGGGAGACCTGGGTTCAACGCCAGGTCAAGTCATACCAAAGACTCAAAAAATGGTACTTGATGCCTCCTTGCTTAACACTCAGCATTCTAAGGTCGAAGGTAAAATGGAGCAATCCAGGGAAAGGTGTTGTGCCCTCCCCTACACCTTGGTGTAGTAGCTATCAAAAAGGAGTATCAATTTTCTATCTTCCTTATCTATCCAACATATTTATACAAGTCAGCCTTTTCTCATATGAAGATTAAGTCCAAATATCACCCATGACTGTTGACCATTTTAGAAACATGCTTAAGGCTGGCTATCAGCAGTTACAGTCCAGATAATGCAACCTTGGCTGACTCCATTCAGCACAAATCATCAGAGTAAGGTAAAGACCGTAAATGTATTCAACTGAATTGTGCGATATGGGTTCGTGTTGTAATGCAAGGTACGTGAACATATACTGTATGCATAGAATCCACTCAGTCCATATTTCAATTGATATGTCGACATTTTTTGATACAGATAGATCATTTTGATATGGTCATTTTAAAAGCAGTAATTTACTAAGCTTTTTGCTTAGATGTGGCACAAGGCCAAATAAATGGAGCACCCAACAAGAGTTAAACTCACTCTTGTAGGTTTGCTAGTCAAGCTTGCTAACCATTACACTACCAGAGGTGCCCCTGTCATTTTAAAAGTAGCTCACAAGCCAAAAAGTGTGGGCACCCCTTTGTTAAGAACATGCAACAACGGATACTGATGAACCAACCAAAGGCAGTGTCAGCTGAAGACTTCCAGCTCCGTTTTCAAGAATGAAAACATTGTTTTCACCGGTGTATGGTTTCACCTGGAACTATTCTGAAGAAGATGAAGTTGATTTGTAATCAAATTTATAATAATTTTTTACTCAGTCAATTTAATTACTTAAAAATAGAGAAATGTTGTACATTAATCCAAAGTAATAAATTTAATGCAATGAAGCTGCAATAAAAATATTGTTGAGATTTCTTTCCTAATATCCAATTATTTCCTCAATATTTGTTTGACATTTTTATGCCAAGACCTGTTTTCATGATATTTAAGAGAAAATGGAATTTTTTGTAATTGGTATTTGATTTGGTTAATGTTTAATCTTTTTTTATTGAAAATATCAAAATTGAATTGGAAAATCGTAGTTTTTATAAAATGATGAAGTAGAATGTAAGAAAAATGAACAAGAATTTGTAAAAGACGGGAAATAAAGAAAGAAGAATTGCTAAGAGATAGTAAATAAATACAAAAGAATTCCTTGAAGATAAAAAATAAAGGAGAATTGGTAGAAGATAGAAAATAAAATAATTAATTTGTTTAATGGCATATGAACCTTCATGGGTTACTTAATGCCAAAACCATCCTTGTGGAAGAACAGCAGTAATATTATTTAACCCATAGCTGAGGGAATAATGGGGGATCAATACATCTCCCAAGGGTATTAGTCCAAAAGTGAATGTAATAGCAGTGCTGGAGTTTAAAATTGCTAAGTTTGAGGATGTAGTCCAGCACTTTAGCCATTACACCATGGGGATTTCACACCGTAGAAGATAAAGAAGAATTGCTAGAAGATACAAGATAACAAAGAACTCCAGAAGATAAAAAATAAAGAAATAAAAATTCTAGAAGATAGAAAATAAAAAACAAATTGCTAAAGATAGAAAAGAAAGTAAGAATTGACAGTGGACAAAAAATAAAGACAGAATAATTGCTAGAAGATAGAAAATAAAGACAATAATTTCTAGAAGATTGAAAATAAAGACAATAATTACTAGAAGATAGAAAATAAAGACAGAATAATTGCTAGAAGATAGAAAAAATAAAGGATTTAGCATAAAATAGAAAATGACGGAAGAAAATTAGTACAACACATTTTTAAAAAGAAAGAAAAAGAATCAGAAGAAAATGAAAGAGGAATATGGAAGGAATAGTGGAAAAAGAAAGAGATAAGAAATAATGGAATGTTTAAAAATAAAAAAGATAATGTAAAAAGTTCATATGTAGGGAAAAAAATGATAAAACAGAGAGACAGTTTAAAATATAAAGATCCCAATGGAATTGTCATAGAAAGAGACAGAAATATTACATGTTATTCATATATTTTCTTCATAAACATGTTTAAAAAATCACTGCTCCATTTTATTCTAACCATAACCAGATATTTCATTAGGATTTTGAATGCCACATTTTTGTTACTGACCCAAATTAACCGAGAGTATCAAGGCAAGGTTACTGATTTGAGCATCTAGATAACAACTACAGTTATTCTGACTTAGGTTTTAAGAAGTGATAAGATATAACCAAGAAAGTGTTTTTTCATTCCCAGTGCAAATATCACTACAGAAAGTAGGTTGGGTTTTATATCTTCATCAAATTATGATGATGACAAAATATAATCATCATCATTACTCTAGCTTGACAAATATACTGAGAGATATTTCCGTGTTTGATACAATTTGGCTCACAATTAGCAAAATTTATGAGGGACAACACAGTGGGGTATTAAATTGGCTATTTCATGGACATTTGGACTGAACATTGCAAATTTGTCAACAGAATTGATAAACCATACAATGGGCACATGTGTATGTGCCAGAATTTTACAAGGAATCTATATCACCTCTAAAAATCTCTATGTTGGAGAGAATTAGATATTTATTAGACTTATGACACACACATAAAAGCATGAGAAAATTACAATACAAGGTCATCTTAAAAACAGAGTTTGGAAGAGTATTAATAGCATGCGGCAGTATCAAACTATATGAAATGAATACGCACAGTTTGACTTGAATGTTGTGACAATGGAATTATATGTTGTGTACCAGATATTTATACTGAAAATTCACCCTGTTGATAAGGTTTAGAATATGCTGATTATATCCCCTGCAGAGAGTTAAAAAACATTCCCCATAAAAAGGGTGTTTTGGGTACAATACTAAACTCCATCTGATGATGAGGCTCAAATTATGGAAATCTGAGTAGTGTTACATGTCATTAAGTACAAGGATTATAAAACTTGGGAAGGATAGATAAAATTTACTAAATAAGAGAAGAAAAGTAAACAAAAGAGGAAACAACAAAATTAATTGTAGAGAATAAAAATTTTTTTAAACTGAACAATTTTCACAATAGTAAGAGGGCCCAGTCAGCTAGAACAAGAGAATACACCAACTGCATCTCTGCAGAGAGGTGAGACTTCCCCAACAAGGGACCTGGATATGACACTAAACAATCTGATCATGAGGCTCCAGTAATGCTGGAACTTTGGGGAATGAGGAGCATCCCTTTAATGCCATCGAGAATACACCAACTGCATCTCTGCAGAGAGGTAAGACTTCCCCAACAAGGGACCTGGATATGACACTAAACAATCTGATCATGAGGCTCCAGTAATGCTGGAACTTTGGGGAATGAGGAGCATCCCTTTAATGCCATCGCTCCCATGTCCACTCTTGCCTGCTGTAGTAACATATAATAGGGTCCTATCTATGGGTCAAATAAAACTAAACTGTACTTATGCTAAACTTAATAGAACTATTTTGACATTCAAACTGTGTACTTATGTTAAACTGAATTGGTTGAAATAAAACTGTTTATATGTATAAAAATGGATATGGCATTAAATAACCTACAATGGTTGATATACCATAAAACCAAACAAATAGTAATAGTCAATAGCATGGCCTTTCATTTGGTGCAATCATTTTCTAAAGTTTTTATGAGATTTAAACAAGTCTTTTCTGGGATTTTTCTTTATTCTTTAATGGTTACACATTCTAATTCCGGAAGGTTTTTGCTGAGTGACAATTTATTTGAACTCTCAATTCCTGCCATAGATTTTCAATAGGATTGAATCCTATTGAAAATCAGGATTCACTGAAGAACATTGCAGAACTGTAATTTCCTTTTTCTGAAGCCATGCAGTCACTGATTGAGCTGATTTAGATGTATGTTTGGGATCATTATCTTGCTGGAAAGTAAACTATCAACCAAAATCAAGATTTTGCACTGATACTAGTAGGTTTTCATCCAAAATTTTGAAATAGTATTCAGATTTCATTATTCCTCTTACTGCAATAAATTTTCCAGTCCCCCTTGAGCTAAAACAATCCCAAAACATCATTGAGTTGCCTCCATGTTTTACTATTAACACTTTGTTCTTTGGGAGACAAGCCTTACCTTTCTTGCGCCAAATCTTTTGCACATCATCATGTCCAAAAAGCTCAATTTTTCTTTCATCACTCCATTTTACTTGTTCCCAAAAGCAATTTTCTTGGTCCAAGAACGTTTTGACAAAATTAAACCAAGTTGCAATGAGATATGGTTTGTGAAGAGTAGTTCATTGTGGTTGGTTTCCATACAACCCATTTTTATTTAAACAATGTTGTATTGTGGAAGAACATACAGATACCTATCCAATCTAAACATTTGGAGAGGACTTTCAAAACAATTTTTGGGTTTATATTTAACTTCGTGGCACAGATTTTGTACAGTTCTCAAAGACAATTTAGGTTTTTTTTTTATGCCCAAGCAAATTCTCTGTCATGGCAAACTGTTTAAACTGTTTTATTATGGACAGTGCCATAGATCTAAGGATGGCTAACCAGTTTGAAATTATGCTGTAACTATTTCCTGACTTGTGGAAGTCAACAATTCTCTGTCTCAAGTCAACGCTAAGCTCCTTTGTTTTCCCTATTTCATGTTGTTAATGTAAGAATAACAATGGTGACACTCTATACACGACATTATGTTCTTTGCTGGAATTGTCACAAATATTCTACTGAATAAATAGTTTAAAACGCTTCATTGATAAAATAATCATGTGAATTACATATACTTACATGAATCAATCAATTCAAAATGATATTTTTTACTGTATGAATAATTTTGTCTTTTCTCTTTTGTATAATTTACCTCTAAAATTTGTTGAATTTAACCAATTCTTCTGAAAATTGAGTTTTATATTCCTTTTTTGTGCTTATTAAAAAATTGGCATCATATGGAAATTAGATTCTGAAAAATGGATAAATATATTCAAAATTGATGGGTGTACAAATAATTTTGTCATTGACTGTACATGTACTGTTACACTATTTCCAAAAATAGCCAATATCAGGTCCTTGTCCATTGTAGACAAGCAACTTCAACTTTCGTGATCTTCAAGCCATGAGATCTGTTCATCTAACTTAGCAGTATTCTTGATTGTAGATAGGACATTGTAAATAATACAAGCCAAGACTGATTTTGGAGTTTCAATTCATTTGTAGCACTCACTCCATTACACCAAAATGGAGGGGGCAGGATAAAGTTAGAATAGTCTGAGGACAGCATGACAGTGTTTGCAGGGATAAGGGATATTTTTGGTCTTACTCATATGTGCACTCATTCCCCTCCCTCTTCATTAAACTGATGATATACTGCATACTACAAAGAGGGTAGTTCTAGATGAAGGCATGCACTTTAAGGGCTGCAACTCAGAGGTCTCTGCCAGCTGGGAGGCTTCAAGAGATTAAGTGAAAAGTTATTTCATTTGTGAATACAGAATCAAAGTATAAGATTTGCAAGCTTCTGATATCTACACCCTTGTAATAAACAATAAATTAACTTTTTCCTTCCTTAATGTTGAAATAACACTACAGATTTACTTGTGTTTATTGATAACTAATGTAACTGGAGAGAGGAGTTACTTCAAGAATAAACATCTAAAGAATGTATATAGATCAACAATGGCACAAGAATGACTAAACAAACTCACTCTTATGCCAATTGAAAATGATGTTCAAAACAACTTACAATTTTCTTCAGTTTTGGAGAAATTTGACTTCAAAAAATTACACAAAGCAAATATTTGAATTTTAATTGCTCAGTAAAAAATGATTTTGATATTCCTTCCACTTTTTTTTTCTTCTGAAAATATCATTGGGGGTCTTCAAAATACCAACAGCCCCAGGGAGACATATACTATGTAAAAGTTATTATCATTGAAAATGTCAACTTAAGTTCAAATTTTAGTTTGGTTTGGTTTTATGGCATATCAACCATTGTAGGTTATTTAATGCCAAATCCTTTTTATACATATATATTGAATATATAGGGTTTGGTTTGGTTTGGTTTGGTTTTATAGCATATCAACTATTGTAGGTTATTTAATGCCAAATCCATTTTCATACATATGAAAGTTCTATTTCAAACAATTCAGTTTAGCATAAGTACACCGTTTAGTTCTATTTGACCCATAGATAGGACCCTATCAGGTGCTACCACTCCAGACTCGAGTGAACCAGGGATTAATGACAATAAAGGGGCACTCCACATTCACCAAAGCTCCAGCATTACTGAAGCCTCACCCTCAGATTGTTTAGTGTCATATGCAGGACACTCATTGGAAGAGTCTTACCCCTCTGCAGAGATGCAGTTCGTGTATTCTGCTGTCCCAGCCAACTGGACCATCAAATTTTAGATAAGGCAGTTAATGTTTCACTTCACACTGATCTTTTGAGAAAGGCATGAATCCATGTGTTTTCTTCCCAACTATAGGTAAATAGTTGATCAGTCTTTGTTCTTTAACATTGGTACGGCAACCAGTCAAGGAAAAGGAAAAACTCTCAATTCAAACCAACTGTACTCTGCTTAAAAAGTGACCTCATGTCACATTCTACTCATGACAAAAAGTGTTTCTTTTCGCCTGAAATAACTTGACAAAAGTTGACATGTCATGAAACCAACTATATTAAACCCAATCATATTCTTTTAATGTTTAATGAGGAAAAATATAAGTTTAATTTCAGTTCAGAATGTTTGAAATGTTGTAGAGCAATAGGAGTCATTTCTTTTATGTTGGTTAAACTTTTTTTTCTCCACACATACAGCTTCATCAGGCACTGCACAAGTATACTGCAGTATATAGTTTGGAAATATCTCACATAACAAATCAACTGCCATGTCAGTGAGACTAAGAACATATGCTAATTGTATCCCCAGTAGAGCTGTAAGATTACACCCCACCCCAAAAAAAAACAGAGTGTCCTAGGTATGACATTAATGTGCATATAGTGGTGGAGTCACAACCAGGTTGATATAACAACCAGGTTCACTTTGCCCCAAGTATTAGTACCTGTTAGGGTTCCATCTATGGGTTGAAAATTATTTGTATAAGAAATTCTTAGAACCATACAACAATGCAAATTATATTAAGAATTATTTCTTGATTTGCACACAAAAGATTGTCATAATAAATTACTTGAAATCATATAACTGTAAGTAAATTATTAGTATTATTTAGTAATACTTGGAACTAGACAACCGTGTGCAAACAAATGGATATTATTACATACAAAGAGTTACTTGAATCCATATAATTGTGTACATATTATCTTTATTATGAATAGTTACTTGAAGTTATAATTACTTAAAAATGATTATCATAAGTTACTTAAAACCCTAGAATTGCTGGTAAAAAAGGACGGTCTTTGGATTAAATAACTCAGCAAGGATTAATATATCATAAAACCAACTAACCAAGCAACTTTAACCAATTAGATCATCAAAATGATATGCCAAGTAATTACTCATTATGGCATATCTCAGAGCAATGAGTTACTTGGTAGTGCCAATTCTCTCAAAGTAATACATTTCAGGTTGTAATGGATTACTAAGTACCAGTATTAAGGATTGATCTCTGACCAGACTTATGGTTGGTTGGTTGGTTGGTTGGGTTTTATGGCATATCAACCTTTGTAGGTTATTTAATTCTAAATCTATTTTTATACAAATAATCAGTTCTATTTCAAACAATTCAGTTTAGCATGAGTACACAGTTCAATTGTCAAAAACATTTCTATTTTAAGCTATTCAGTTTAGTCAAACATTTCTAATTCAAACATAGTATAAGTATAGATTTTCTTTACACACAGTTAAATGTCAAAACAGTTCTATATTAAACAATTCAGTTTAGCATAAGTACAGTTTCAATGTCAAAAACAGTTCCATTTCAAAAAATTCAGTTTAGTCTAAGTATGAAGTTTTATTGCAAGTACACAGTTTAATTGTCAAAAACATTTCTATTTCAAGCTATTCAGTTTAGTCAAAGAGTTCTAATTCAAACAATTCAGTTTAGCATAAGTATGCAGTTTAGTTCTATTTAACCCATTGATAGGGCCCTATCAGGTTCTCCCATTCTGGGCCAGAGTAGACCTGGGAGCAATGGCAATGAAGGGGTGCTCCACATTCCTCAAAGCCCCAGCATCACTGGAAACTCACCATCAGATTGTTTAGTGTCATATCCAGGACCCTCAGTGTTGGGGAGGTCTTACCCCACTGCAAAAGTGCAGTTGGTGTATTCTACAGTCCCAGTCAATTGGGCAATACACAGAGTTAAATGTCAAAACAGTTTTATTTCAGATAAAACCAGACTTATGATTAAATACCCAAGATTAACCTTAAAATGGTAAAAGTTGATTAATTGATTGAGTGATTTTAATGGCTTGTCAAGCCATCAATAGCTATTTTATGTTTAGAGGTTACGGAATCACATTCAATAATCATTCATATATACAGTTTTGTATTGTTGTTTCTATAGAGGGTTGTTTTATGCAGGGGGTTGCATACAGTACTAGTGAATAGAAAAATTTTTTGAACCAATGTATTCGACGCAAAGGTGGGACCCTTAAAGGTACCACCACTCCAGGTCAAAGTTGACCAGGTAGTAATGGCAATGAAGGATTACATCTCACTCTTCCGAACTCCAGGACTGGAGCCTCAACATCAGATGCAGTTTAGTGTCATACTCAGGAAAACTCTTTTAAGGAGTTCTTACCCTTCTGCAGGGGGATACAGTCAGCTATTCTAAGCCCCATCAACTGGGAATAAGGGTAAAGGGCTCCAACAATCCTACTATTTACTTGTAGCTGGGAGAACAAATGGATTATGCATTAGAGCAAATTGAATGTAAAATATCTGAGTTGTATATTATTTTGGTTGTGATTTTTTGGTTGGTTGTCCTCATCTTTATTGTGGTAAGTTGAAACACAATGTTTCAGCTGCTGTATCCTCCAGCCTTCCTCAGATGTCCCTTGTTTATCTTGGCATAGAAATAAAACAACATGGAAAATCATTTTTAAAGTTTGACTGTTGATCTAATAAGGTGTTCAAGAACTATGAAGATCTGATTCAAATAATGACATCATTATTTTTTCTCGCCTATCAATCCAAGAATCATCTCGAGAAGTTTCACAAGAAGTGTCATGAGATGAATTCAAAATGTAAAATCCAATGGCATCAGTTATTCTTGGTATCTTTTGAAGTAAAAGTAATAGTGAAGTTGGTGACCATTGTTGAGGGTGACCCAAAGGATCTCTTTTCAATAGCTGCAACACTGATGTGTAAGGGAGGGTGCTACTCCTTTCCTTGGATTGCTCCACTTTACCCTCGATACATACCTTATAGAGCTAAGTGTTAAGCAAGGAGGTACCATTTTTTGAGTCTTTTGTACAACTTGATCTGGGATCAAACACTCTACTCACAAGGCCAATTCTTTAAAAACAATTTGATTTGGCCTTTTCAATAATTGGTTGCCAGATAGTGTTAATTTCTACACTTGGTCTACTCAAGAGGTCAATATGTGTGCTGCTTCTTTGAGACGTCTTCCTAGTTGCAGTTTTCACTAATTCTACTCTCCATGCTGCCCACACTTTTATTTCTGCAATTCTAAATTAAATGCAGAAATATATATGTGGTTCATATAATAAATATGAGGAATTTTGCCTAAGGAATTGGCAATAGGAAGTATTGTTTACAGTTGCACCTTTTTCAAGGAAAGCAATACTGTTAGGTCCTTTCATATCTCAGAAAATTGTCATCATCACCTTCTTTACTGATTGCTGCTCCTGGAACTTTTTCTTTACCAGAGAGTCAGTGTGCTTCCACTCTATGGACTGTCTTTTCAATTCAGGCTCATAGTGGCAAATGCATATCTAACTCATTTGTAAAGATTTTTTTAGCAAAAATGCTTTTCCATAAATATCACACATTCTTCTGTAAATTTTAGATGATTCTCACTTCTTAGTAGCAAAAAACCTGATGGCAAACTTTAGTTCAAGCCTGGAGTGCTCAGTTAAATTTGCTGCCATTATGAATAGCATCTAAGCTAATATTTTTGTGAGATTAGAATAACTTTTGCTATTAACTAATTCCAATGTGGAAGTGTTTTTGCGGGGCAATAGTTACTGTTAAGTCATGCAAGTTACCTCCCCTGACACTATCTAGAGAAGAGATGTTTTTCTAGGACCGGAAGTAAACAGACAGCCATACTTGTTTATGTGAGAGTGTGATAAGAACGAGTGGTTAAAAAGGCGTCTCTATATATGCTGAGTGTTGCAGTCTCAATTGTTTATATTTAACATTGGTAGCAGAGCATCATAGGAAATGGACATGGCAACTCAAGTTCAATTCCTGGATGAAGCTGTTTGCATTTCAAATAGCATTAATACCCTTGGAAAAGGTATCAATCTAACTGTTCTTTCTCCAGTTATGAGCGAATAGTAGGGCAGACTGGCACTTTAACCTTGGTATGGCAACTGATTTAGGAGAAGGAAAACTATGAATTTAAACCTATTAAACTCCGCTTAAAAGCTGAGGAGCTGATAAGTATATATAAATCAATTCCAAATTATGCAGAGTGTACATTTATGGGAAAAAATCCTGAAAAAAAATCATTTTACTTTTAACAAAATAATTCCCCTTATTTATTGAATGACCCTTATATAATGAGCGCTTTTAGACAGATCAGGTACTATGGGTCAATAAATGAATAAAAAAGTCCATGAAAAGTAAAAAATTATTGTGTATATGAATTGTTACACAAAGCAGAACAAGAAATGAGCGGATTGACAAAAAAAGATTCAACATCTTAGATGGTGATTATTATCAATAATGATTAATTGAACGTCCTCCCAAGATGGTGATATTATCGAGCAACTGACATTAATGAGATATCAGGAAAAACAGGAAAAATATCAAAAAATGACTGATGTGCTAAGCGAATACATCAAAAGAGCCAATTAAAATCTGTAAATACATTTTCTTTGGCATTATATATTCAAATAATACAGTGACTGGAAGGCAAATGATACACAGGTTTTTTGTTCAATTTTGTCTTTTTTCATACATGCAGGCAATTTGTAACATGAAATAATGATAAGATGAAACATTATGAACACAGAAAAAAAAGTCTTTTTGTTTATTCATGATTTTGAAAGGTAATTATTTCAACTTTAGTACTTATTCTCATTTAAAATTGACTAGTTGAAGTACCCTGTATACATTGGGTAACAGGTCAACATTTAGATTGCAGCTGGTTATTTTACAATCTTAGATGTGAATTAAAATTTGACTCCTAACGAATACAAATGATAATTATTATTACAAAAGATATATGTAAATAACAAAACAGATTTGCCAATTAAGACATATATTCCTATAATGAACAACTTTTCTGGACAAATTTTTCATTTTAATGGAATCATTCATAATGTAAGATATGTTTTTGAAAAGTCGAAGCTTAACAAGTTACTAGGCCTAACCTTGCTATAACTTTCATCCATAGCTTATACCTAAAATAATCTAACTTTTACTTAATTACCTAAGAGTTTAGAATCAGAATCCATTATACAGCTTTCAAGCAAGTCAGTTACTTGGTCAATTTGAGCCAGTTTGACAGTATATAAAACGGCTTGATTTGAAATGGATCCTGGCAGCAATGTCTTCAAAGAGATGTCAAATGATCACTAAGCAGCAGCAATTATGACTTTAAAGAGATGTCAAATGATCATAAAGCAGCTACAATTTTGAAGAGATTTTAAACAATCATTAAACAGCAGCAGGCTTCAAAGAGATGTCAAACAATCACTAAGCAGCAGTAGCAACTTCAAAAAGATGCAAAATGATCACTTAGAAGCAGTAGTTGTAACCTCAATGAAGACTTGACCTCAACAATGGTACACGACAATAAACAGACAATATTACATTATGCCATAACATTTAACTATTATATACAATGACAGCTTACTGCAAACTCTGTTCATCAACAAAGAATAATATCTTTCTTTTTTTTGTCTCAAACATGTTTCATCTCCATAGTTGAAATACTTCTCACTCATTTACAGTTAGCTCAAGTTAAGGTACTCAAAGCTAATGATGTTTGCACAAAACCTATGCTACTAAAACAAAGATATCTACAGATGAATTACTGCAGATAAAATTGTTCGGGGTACATTGTGATCATAGAAACATTTATTTGATGAAATGCAGTACATAAATTATCCTTGAATCCAAAAATTCAACAGAAAGTAAAAATAATAAGAAAAAAATCAAAGTACAAATTGATCAATGTTCAACCACTGTCATATTTTGAAAAAGAAAAAAAAAACATCTGATAATATTTTGGACTCAGTAAAGTGACAGATAACAAACACCAAATTACATGAATTAAATTTGTAATTACAATATTATAATTAGTAACTTTTAAAGAGATGGTAATTTAGTCTGATTCTAATCTTTGTCCCTTAAGTATATTCAAAAGAGTCAAAATTTAATGACATATTTCTTTCTTACTTATGTCTCCTGATATCTATGATGACATATCTCTTTATTACTTGAGTATCCTAAATAATATATGCAAACATATCTCTTTGTTACTTGTGTGTCCTCATATCTGTGGTGACATATCTCTTTGTTACTTGTGTGTCCTGATATATATAATGACATATCTTAATCACCATATCCCTGAGCAAAGGATTACAGAATAAGTTTGCAAACCATTGTCTATAATACAGATACATTGTATTTTTGCTTGAATTGCTCAAAAATAAAAACGTCAGTAAAATTTTAAATCGATGGGTTTTAAATACTATCATTATCACATAATTATTGTGCGTGAAATTTATCTGTAAATGTAACAACTATTAGTTTAGTTAATTCGTTTAACAGCGTATCAACTCCTTATGGGTTCTTTTATGCTGAAATTTGGATCGATCGTAAATGTGTTATATAGACGTAATACAAATACAAGTGGACTCAAATACACAGGCAACTCCGTTGTTTAGATACAAACTGTTTTATTAACTTCTGACTTCGGTTATTCGACATGAGGAAAGAGATAAAATTCTTAAAAGTCTTTTGTATCATACTATGCTAACAACACCCCCAATGTTCGGCACATCTCGTGTTTTAGATCTCAATTAATTTTCGCTGGTCGGGACCCAAAAAACTTAACCACCGCTGCAACGGTAGAAAACTGAACTCAGTGGCAGAGAACTCAATTCTCTGCCCCAATGGCAAAAACTCAGTTGTCTGCCTGCGTGGTCCAATCTCAAATCCTCAACTTCTCAACACTATGGTAGGACCCCAACTTCTCAACACCATGGTTGGAACTCAATTGAATCTTTTTCAAAATCTTCTAAATTCTCAGCCCATCTCTTCTGGGCATGACATCATCCACACTGCCACCCCATTTCCTGTCTGGGTGTTTATTATAACAATTGTGATTGTCATATCATTTGCGTGCAAGCGTAAAACTGTACCCAATGCTATGCACCTGAACTCTTAACCCGAATAGTTCAAAGCCCAACCAAACTGAATGATAAAATTTAATTAATGAAAAATGCTTAAAAAAAAAAAAAAATCATTCCTTAATTATAAAACAAATGTTAGACAGCAATCATTTTCTTTAAATCACTTCTTAGACTATGATCATTTTTTGGCACAGTTTTAAAGCATCAGAATTATTTGATACCAAGAAGTTAAGAAATCACATACATTATATAACTATATATACAGTTTTTGTTGCTGTCAAGCTTTTTTAAAAAAAAAAGCTTGACGGCAACTACACAAGAATGCTGCAAGCAATATTGAACAAGTCCTGGAGGCAGCACCCCACAAAGCAGCAGCTGTACAGCTACCTACCACCCATCACAAAAACTATCAAAGTTAGATGAACCAGATATGCGGGACTGCTGGAGAAGTAGGGATGAGCTCATAAGTAATGTACTCTGGTGGACCCCTTCACATGGACGAGCAAATGCAGGATGACCAGCTAGAACCTACATACAGCAGCTCTGTGCCCATACGGTATGTAGCCCTGAAGACCTGCTGGAAGCAATGAATGATGGGGAGGGGTGGCGAGAGAGGGTCAAGGATATCCCTACTGATGGCGCAACACGATGGTGATGATATACAGTTTTTGGGGAGTTTGTTTTTGTGCACAGTTGTATGATATCAACTAGTTTATTTGTTTTGTTGTTTTTAATGGCATATCAACCTTCTTGGGTTATTTAATGCCAAATCTATCCTTTTGAAAGAACAGCAGTGGTACTTTTCAACCCATAGCTTGGAAGATAAGGGGGTTCATACCTTTCCCAAGGGTATTTGTCTGAAAGTGAATGTAATAGCGTGACCGAAGTTCAAACTCACTTACTATGATTCCGCAGTCCAGTGCTTTAACCATTACACCACAAGCTTCCCTCCTCGTGATATTATATTCCCATTGAATACAAATAATTTGCATACAGTTGTGTGGTTTCAAGTATCCAAAATAATATGGTTTAAAGTAAATATTTCTATTAAATAATTGTCAGTAACAACTATTATGAGACAGAGATACAGTATCAGCCATAAATATGTACACTTCTAATAATGTATTCTAGGAAAAGTTAAATTTCTTCTAAACCAAAGATACCAGGATTTTCTTGTTTCCTGTGGAATATTACACAAAAGATAACTGGACTTAATTATATCTAATGAAACATTATCCACTCAAAACATATCTCATTAGTTCACATTTATTACCAAACATTGAAATGCAGACACCAAATACAAATTATCATAAATATCTAAGAGGTCCCGTGGTGCAGTGGATAGAGGCATTGAATCTCTACGGTTCCAGGTGAGCATTGTCAGAAGATAGCGGTTTCAATTCCTACCCAAGCCGGCCAGAGGTTTACTTGGTCAAAAACGTAGTGCGATTGACAACAACTATGGAAGGCAGTAATTACTGGGGATATGGTTACAAGACTCAGCATTCCTATCTGAGGTCCCGGTTAATCACCTGAAGAAGGCCAGAGGTGAAATTTGGCCGAAACGTAGTCAAGAAGAAACAACATAAAAACTACCAAGATGAGGACAAAAAGTCCACAATAGATAAAAAATTAATTCTCAGATTAAGAAGCCTCATCTCAAAATGATTCCAATTAAAAGACAATTTAAGAGGTGTACTTATTTTTGGACTGATACATATTCATATTTTTGATTAGAGAGTGCCAATGTTGTGGAGTTTAGTAATGAATAATAGCTAATAATATCTAATTTGATTGTATAATCAACCACTTGAATTAATAAAATCCGGGTGTATCTCTGGTTTAGAAAAACATTAACTTTAAAAAAAAAACTTTTTAGGTGTATATTTATTTATAATAA
The DNA here is from genome assembly GCA_963585895.1 of Sepioteuthis lessoniana. Lineage (NCBI taxonomy): Eukaryota > Metazoa > Mollusca > Cephalopoda > Myopsida > Loliginidae > Sepioteuthis > Sepioteuthis lessoniana. The sequence goes on along the minus strand of OY757933.1, from coordinate 32,005,704 downwards.
TAGTACTTAGTTTTCTATCAAAATCGCATTATTATCTTTTTTTTCTTACATTGCAAAATGCTTTAAAAGTCTTTTCTAAATGTGACATTACTTGAATATTGATCATAAAAAAAACATTTAAAAGTAAAACATTACCTTTTCAATACGAGTAGAATAAGCTTGGTTTCCCGAATAAGACATTTTTTTCTTTTTTCAATAAAAAAAGTTCTTTTATGGATAAAAATAATCCTTTGTACTCATAAAGTCTGGCTTTGTTTTTTAAAGTAAGGTAGAAATTCCTGGAAGTTGATCAAGAAGGAAAATTGCTGAAAAACTTTCCCAACAGTTTCACCAAAACAATCATCATAAAATTATCAAGCAAAAAAAAAAACTCTCAACTGATACCAAAAATTCTTGCAACAGAGAGGGTATTTGGTTGTAATGTGAGTATCCTGCAATTATGAGTATAAACTGTAGTTTTTCTTTTTGCTTTTCTTTTTTGGTTTCTTTTTTTCCTTTTTTGGGTTTTATGCTTTTAAAAAATCCAAATGTTTCTTGGTTGAAAACAATGAAAGTCTTTTTGAGCCAATGATGTCCGAAAGGTAAATGATGTCCAAAGAAACAGACAATCCAGAAAATTCTATGAAGAATCGGGAAAGTCCATTGCACAGAGAAAATAATCCTGGAAAATTTCAATAGTAACAATTTTTTTTTTTATTTTGACACAATTTGTATATCTTATAGACATATGAAAGTAGTCAAAAATCACTTTCTCAATTTCATAACTGCAATTTTTCAAATTTTTAATCAAATGGATGAAATATTCTATGCTTAATTATCAAAAGAAAGAATTAAAAATTAATTCACTGAATTTATTAAATCAATAATCAGTGTTTCAATTCAATTTTCTTTAATATTAATATCAAGACAAGTTAGAAAGTGACATTTGAACTAACATAGATTGATAGATAGATAGATAGATATAAAAAGAGAAAGAGAGAGACAATAAAAAAAGAGAGAGAAAAGGAGAGAGAGATGGGTAGAATGAAAGAGAGGTAGACAAAAAGAGAAAGACGTAGGGCAGAAAAAGTGTACAGATTGAGGGACAGAAATAGAGTTTATTTATTTATAATTTAAGTAATTTATATGAATTTCTAAAATTTGTGTGAGTGTGGAGGTGCGTGTATATATAAGAACTGGTGTGATTATGTCTATGTGTCGGCATACGTCTCAGTAAAGATATGGTACAATGAATCATTCAAATATGTGTACTGATACCAAGCATGTTCCTATTTTTACTAGTACACAAACTTATGCTTATTCATACAAGGACAATTACATTATATATATATATATATATATATATATATATATATATATATATATTTCATTGAACATAAAAGACATTTTTAGTCAACATATTTTTTTTTTGTTGATCCTTTCGTATTGTCGTATATTATAATATGTATTATAATATTATAAGATCAATACAGCAATACAAAAGGATCAACAAAAAAATATGTAGACAAAAAATGTCTATTATGTTCAATGAAATATGTATTAATGAAGAAATCCTGCCAAAATATACATATATATATATATATATAAAGAAAAATTCCCACATAGCCTCAAAAATATATAAAGTGTTTTGTTTATCTAAGTAGGCACACACACACACACACACACACACGTTAATGTTAAACTTTATATAACACTGTATCTTTACATTCATACATATATAATATTATTGATTGAATGAATACAGCATTTTATATCGACATGCGTATATCTACTTGTCCATTCATTTTTACTTCACCAAGCTGAAAAGAGAAACACACATACATATACACACAAACAAACATATTGCTTACCATACAAACTTATATATATGTGTGTATGTGTATATGAGAAAATATACACATGTTTATACATATGTGTATAGTATATGAATTAGGACCAACAAATTTTCCCCAAAAATTTATGCACAGTATATTTTCATCATTAAGGGTTTTCAGACTATTGTCTTCATTTAGTCAGGATTGAACCCACTGTACATATAGAATAACTGTTATAGGCATTGGTTCCCTAAGCTTCTTGGGAGACAATCATCTGGAGGTTGCAGGTTCAATCCTGACTTCAGGCGAGTAACAATTCAGGAATTCTTAACACTTGTACCCAGTTATCGCTAACGGAATCAAAACAGGTGACCCCTGTGGATTCAATAAAGGACGTAGTTTGAAGTTCCATGTAGGTTTGAGAGTTTGACAAACACCTGAAGAAGGCCGGAGGACATATCAGCTGAAACATTGTGGAAATAACAATAAAGATGAAGACAATAGTCCAAAAACCCTTAATGATAAAAATCATCAAGCTTCGTCTCAAAAATTTAGACAACAAGAATATTTTCATAATTATGATAAGATGAATCTATCAATCAAGCTAAATCTGTTCACATCAATTTCAATGTGCTCAGATTTATCTCATAAATAATTATCTATCTATCTCAGTCGATTTATAGGGTGAGTCTCTATGGGGTAATGGCTAATGTGCTGAACGGCAGCATTGTAGAAAGTGAGCTCAAACTCCAATGTAACTATTAGGTTCTCTTTGAGACTAATACCCTTGGATTAGATATGAAACCCTTACCCTCCTAGTTATGGGTTAAATAGTACCTGTACTGTTCTTCTATAAAGCTGGATTTGTTATTAAATAACCCACAAAGGTTGATATGCCATTAAAACAAAGAAGCCCAACCAAACCAAACCAGTCTATTTCTGTCTATCACTATTAGTCTGTTAATATTAATCTATTTTCGTCTATTCATATCAATATATCTGTATATCTATATATATAAAATGGATGGGAAAAAATATGTGAAAAAAGCATTTATTTATGAATGTTGGATAAAACAATTGTAAGTCAGCCAGCAGATCAGTATAAAAACTAAATTAATTCTATTCTCATTTTCTTTGGCTTATTCTATTACTAATTAATACAATCCTCAGAAGAAAAAACATTCTCTCCGAGGATTGTTTTTTTTTACTTTCAAAACACATGAAACAATTTGTAATGAAATAAGACATAGAAAATGATTAAGTTTGGTTAGATTTTATGGCATATCAAACATTGTAGCTTATTTAATGCCAAATCCTTTTTATACTTATATGCTAAATATATGATTTCTAAACACATTTTGTAGATAAGATTTTAAAACAAGCCTAAGCTCATTCTTTTTCAAACAGTTAAATGCTTTCACTTATTTCCATCTACTATTTACTATTGACCATTTTCTTGCACACAGTTTAAAGTTTTCAAGTACTGCTATATATCACTAACAATTCAATTAAACATCAACCATTTATTTACACACAGTTAAATGATCAAACAGCTCTATTTTGAACAATTCAGTAAAGCATAAGTTTTTTGTTTATATACAGTTAAATGTAAAAACAGTTCTGTTTCAAACAATTCAGTTTAGTGTAAGCACAAAGTTTAAATGTCAAACAATTCTCTTTGACCCATAGATGAGACTCTATCAGGTGCCCGTGGTGTAGTCGTTATCGTCGTAGGAAATGGACATGGCGACACAAGTTCAAATCCTGGACCTGACTGACTGCATTTCACATAGCACTAATACCCTTGGGGAAGGTATGAATCCAATTATTCTCCCTCCAGCTATGGGTAAATAGTAGGACAGACTGGTTCTTCAGCCTTGGTGAGGCAACTAGTCTAGGAGAAGGAAAACTCTGAATTCAAACCTGTTAAACTCCGCTTAAAAATTGACTGTGTGTCATATCCTGCCTGAGCGGAGGGGTTGGTAAATAGTATCAGGTGTTACCACTCTGGGCCAGAGTGGATCTGGGAGTGGTGGCAATGAAGGGGTACTCCGCACTCCTCAAAGCTCCAGTGTTATTGAAGCCTCACCATCAGATTGTTTAGTGTCATATCCAGGTCATCATTCGGGGAGACTTACCCCTCTGCAAATATGCAGTCAGTGTATTCTACAGCGCCAGCCAACTGGGCCACCAAAGAAGATGAGAATAGAACTATTATTTTGTGTATACATAGATATATATATATATAATTCTATTCTATTCTCTCTCTCTCTCTCTCTCTCTCTATATATATATATATATATATATATATATAGTCTATTTATCTACAGGCCTGCGGTTGCTTACAGTACCTGCTGTTATCAAGTGGCCACCCATGTATCTACTGAGCTAGCTTACCAATGCTTAACTTTGGTGATCTGAAACTCTATATCAGTTTGCTGATTGAACTAACTGATTATAACACACCTTCTCTATTCCAAAAATAATAATCAGATCATATCTACTAATGAATATATCTAATTGTTCAGACCTGACAGGCCATTATTTGTACCATTAAAGAGAAGTACATATATTTAGTTGGCCTGAATTCTGGTTGGAGAATCCCCCTTTTCTATATCCCTATTACCCATAATCTGGTATTTAACAACTAGGAGGTACCTGTGGTGTAATGGCTATCGTCATAGGAAATGGACACGGTGACACAAGTTCAAATCCTGGACGAGACTGATTGAATTTCACATAGCACTAATACCCTTGGGAAAGGTATGAATCCAATTATTCTCCCTCCAGCTATGGGTAAATAGTAGGGCAGACTGAGTTCTTCAGCCTTGGTGAGGTAACTAGTCTAGAAGAAGGAAAACTCTGAATTCAATCTGTTAAACTCCACTTAAAAATTGACCTTGCGTCATATCCTGCATAAGCAGAGGGGTTGGTAAATATGGGTATTTAACAACTGGTAATCACTGATTACTATAATTATTTGTGTTATTTAACAGCTGGTAATAACTGATTACTATAATTATTTGTGTTATTTAACAGCTGGTAATAACTGATTACTATAATTATTTGTGTTATTCAACAGCTGGTAATAACTGATTACTATAATTATTTGTGTTATTTAACAGCTGGTAATAACTGATTACAATAATCATTGGTGTTATTTAACAGCTAGTAATAACTGATTACTATAATCATTGGTGTTATTTAACAGCTGGTAATAACTGATTACTATAATTATTAGTGTTTTCTAAGTAAGTAAAGTTAACAACCATACTCAAGGGTGACTAGAAGGCTCCCTTTTCAATAGCTACCACATTGAGGTGTAGGGGAGGGTGCTCTTCCTTTCTCTGGAGTGGTCCACTTTACCCTACATATGTACTTTATATCGCTGAGTGTTTAGCAAGGAGGTATCAAGCACTATTTTTAAAGTCTTTGGTATGACGTGACCTGGGATTGAACCCAGGTCTCCCAGACCATTGGTGATCTAACAGCTAGTAATAACTGATTACTGTAGTTATTTGTGCTATCTAACAACTGGTTATATCTGATAACTGTAATTACTTGTGGATAATATGCACTATTATTCCAGATTCTTCAGTCCAAAAGTAAGAAGTGCATATCATATACAAGAACTATATTATTAACTTTTTTCAACTACATACCTCACCATATTCTAGATAGTATGACCAAAAGCACTTTATATTGATAATCTAAACAATTGTATTTTATGCCATACAGAAAAATAGCCACTAGAATGTGTGTTTGTTTATAATTTCATTTCTCCTAACGTTAGTTTATTTTTGCTATGAACTTATTGCATTTGTGCATGAACATGTGCATATCCTTGTCGTAAAGACTGAAAATTTTGTATTTTACGGTAAATGATACAATTTTTTATTTTTAGTCACTGCAAGCTGATAAAATGTTGAACAAATGCTAAATTTAACTACTCCAAATACTAAAAAGTCAGCACATATTATAGACAAGATATTTTTTTCAAGAATTTCATAGTACAAAGTTATGAGTGCTTGTTATACACAAATAATTTCAGTATATTTTAAATCTTTGACTATTTTTCAATTAGGAGTCTAGGAGGAGGGTGCAGAGGAATGGGATGGTAAAGTCATGGGTTGGGACTCAGGATTGTAAAAGTAAACTGTTTCTTCATTAAAATGATTTCCAATTAAATAATCCAGCTCTCACATTTTCACATCCATATATTTATGTGTTTCTCCATATATTTTTTACTTCTACAGATTTGCATTAACTTTTCATTCAGTTCTTCATTTTGGTACATAAAGTATATTTACCAAATTACATATAAAGTTATAAAGGATATATATATATATATATATATATATATATATATATATATATATATATATATATATATATATATATATATATATATATATAGTGCAATTAGAAAGAAACTCAAATCTGGTTAAATTGTCATTATAAGTTTATTTCAGTGGAGAAAATCATTATATTCTCAGTCTCATCAGATGATTCATTTACTGTCATCTGATGAGATGGAGAGTATAATGATATTCTCTGCTGAAATAAATTTATAATGACAATTTAACCAGCTTTGAGTTTCTTTCTAAACACACTGTATAAGTTCTGTATGTGAGTTTTGTTATATAAACCTGGATTGGAAAAAAAAAAAAGTATAACAATAGCAATACATTGAGTACTCCCGTAGATTTATATGAAATTCCTCATATATTCTATACACAAATAATTCATACCCACTATCTTCAGACCCTGACTGGAAATTACTGACATATATATATATATATATATATATATATATATATATATAAAAAAGTAAAGTTGGCAACCCTCAACAATGGTCACAAACCATTTGCACACTATTTGTACCAACAAATATTAACAAGCTTAAATAGACACAGAAATCAGTGAGAGCATAGCATTATTAGTATTTTTTCTTGAAATCTTTGCTTAATTCTTGTACAAATATTATTTTTTCATTTTATATATATATATATATATATATATATATATATATATATATATATATATATATATATATATATATATATATGACATCTCTTTAATAAAAAAAAAATTTCCTGAGATATATATATATATATCAGGAGGTGCCTGTGGTGTAATGGTTATCGTCGTAGGAAATGGACATGGCGACATGAGTTCAAATCCTGGACGAGACTGATTGCATTTCACATAGCACTAAAACTCTTGGGAAAGGTATGAATCCAATTATTCTCCCTCCAGCTATGGGTAAATAGTAGGACAGACTGGTTCTTCAGCCTTGGTGAGGCAGCTAGTCTAGGAGAAGGAAAACTCAGAATTAAACCTGTTAAATTCCACTTTTAAAAAAAATTGACCTTGTGTCATATCCTGCCCAAGCAGAGGGGTTGGTAAATATGATATACATATATATCAGGAAATTGTTTTTTTGTTACAGAGATGTTTCGATTTTATTTTTGGTTAAACAAAATTGTATACAATGTTGGATATCCTTAAGGACTCCTAAGCAAGTTACCGTCTCACTGATAGGGTGATTTGAATTCAAAGTTTTACATTCTCCTCGACCAGATACTTATCAAGACTAAAGATCCTAGTCATCTATAGCTGTGGGCAGAAGTGATGCATACACAAAGGTGTCCTGGTATGACAGTAAGTAGCATCTGGTGGTGATGCTCCAGTTCTGGAACTCTAGGAAGGGTGGGGTCACCTCTTTATTGTAATTACACCTCATTCTATTCTGACCTGGAGTGGCAGTACTAGTTAGAGTTCCATACAAGTGTTTGTAATTTTTTAACAGCATTTATACACTGGCTCTTAAAACATTGATATTGTAACTAAGTATGAAATGTTTACTTGTCTAAAATTACAGTAAAAATATATTTTTCAGTCTTGTCAGGGCTTAGAATATACTGACTGTATCCCCTGCAGAGTTAAAAGACACAAACCCCACAAAAAGGAGTGTCCTGTATATGACACTAAACTGTATCTGATAATAAAGTTCCAGTTCTGGATATATGGGAAATATAGAGTATGCTTTCATTGCTATTACTCCCAGATTCACTTTGACCTGGAATGGTGGTACCTGTTAGGTCCTCATCTATCAGCCAAATAGATTTGTTTAAGAATTATTCATATTCCATAGGAACATGTGCAAAAAAAACTCTTAAGAAACGCCTACATAAACAATGTAAATATGAAATTAAAAAGAATATGATTCCATAACCCCCTAGGCATAAAATAACCCAGACAGGTTGACAAGCCATTAAAATTAATCAATCAATCAATCAAAATGCATAAGAACATAATTGGTATATGGCATAAAATAAGTAAACAATAGGTATCATGCCATAAAACCACCCAACAACAATGATACAGAAAGAGAAATACAAGTGAAACACTGCCTTGTTCAGGATTTGAACCCTGCTTGTTGATTCTATTTTCCATGATAATAAACATAACACTATCCATACCTCTTGTATAAAATGAACTGAATACATATATATATATGAGGGACAAGCAAAAATGTAAAATAAAGTAGAGCAAATGGAAAGTGGACTATCGAATCTCACGTTGTAATGTAGTTAAAGATAATCATGAAAGTTTTCAAGGCTGGGAGTAAAGAGAGGATTTTTCTTTATATATCTTTGTAAAAATTTGTTGATAGGAAATTATCTACAGGTCAATACATAAACCCTGCTGTTTCAACTCTTACAAGAAATTCCTGCATGCATAAACACATACACACATTTATATATATATATATATATATATATATATATATATATATATACATATCCTGATGTAAAATAAAATCGCAACACTCAAAATACTTCATATTTTGGTCAGACAGTCATTTTTACTTTTCAAGTCAAATCTCAGCTGCGTAATGTGGACCGAGCAGTTAGAGGCATTAGTCTCTATGTGAACTCAGATTAAACAATGTTCCTATATTTTAATCAACCTGGCACCAGTTCTTGATTAAATGGTAAGTCTCTGAAATCATTAGACCAGTCCACATATCTTGCTTGTTTGTTTGTTTGTTTTTAATGGCATATTAACCTTCTTGGATTATTTAATGCCAAGTCCATCCTTCTAGGAGAAGAATAAAAGTACTATTTAACCCATTGCTGGAAGGATAAGAGGGTTCATACCTTTTCCAAGGGTATTTGTCTGAAAGGGAATGTAATAGCGCAACTGGAGTTCAAACTCGCTTATTAAGATTCCACAGTCCAGCACTTTAACTCCATGAAAATCTGATAACTTGGATGAAATTTAATGGAAATTCTTCCAAACTGTAGCCATGTCAGTACTACTGTATGGCTGCACCACTTGGACTTTAACAGAATACCTGGGGAAAGAGCTAAATGAGAACTACACAAGAATGTTCGGTGCTGTTGTAAATAAATCCTGGAAGCAGCAACCTACAAAACAGCAGCAGTATGGCCACTTACCTCCCACCTCACAAACCAGTTAAGTAAAGCAATCAATACATACTAAGCAATGCTGGTGATGTAATTATGAACTCAGAAGTAACATTCTCCCATAGACTCCTACACATGGACACATCAGTATTGGCTGACCAGGAAAAAATACATTCACCAGCTCAGCATGGACACTGGATGCAGTCTAGAGGACTTAGCAAAGGTTGCCCAGTTGACTGGGGCTGTAGAAAACACTGATAGTATCTCTGCAGAGGGATAAGACCCCATCCAATGATTGTCCTGGATATGACACTAAACAAACCGATGGTGAGGTTCCAGTAATGCTGGAGCTTTGGTGAATGTGAAGTATCTTTTTATTGCCATTGCTCCTAGGTCCACTCTGGCCCTGAGTGGTAACACCTGATAGGGTCCTACCTATGGGTCAAATAGAACTAAACTGTGTAATCATGCTAATTTGAATTGTTTGAAATAGAACTGTTTTGACATGTAACTGTTTGTAAACAAAAACTAAACTTGTACTGACCTAAATTGTTTGAAATTTGATTTGGTGTTAAATGACCCGAAAAGGGTTAATATGCCATAAAACAAAACAACCTACCAAACTATCTCTCTTCACTTCTTTCTTTCTTTCTTTCTTTCTTTCTTTCTTTCTTTCTTTTGCTGACTTGAACTCATGAGCAAATATAGGGAGAGACATCCACCAGAATTTATAATATGTATTTATCCAACCTCTCTGAAAGAACGGGATGTGACAAAAGGTAAGTTTTTAAGCAGAATTTAATAGGCTTGAATTCAGAGTTTTCAGCTAGATCAGTTGTCATACCAATGATAACAACTACACCAAGAGTATCTCCATAAATCTAGTATAAAAAAAGTAAAGTTGGTGACCCTAGTTGAGGGTGACCCGAAGGCTCCCTTTTCAATAGCTACGACACCAACATGTAAGGTCAAATACAACTAAACCGTGTCCTTATGCTAAACAGAATTGCTTGAAATGAAACTGTTTTTGTATGGTAAACTGAATTCTTTGAAATAAAAATGTTTTTGACATTGAAATTGTACTTATACTAAACTGAAATGTTTGAAATAGAACTGTTTAGAGAATTAACTGACTGTAAACCAAAGACTATAGTTATATTAAATTGAATTGTTTGAAATAGAACTGTTTATATGCTCAAAATGGATTTGCCATTAACAACCTACAATGGTTGATGTGCCATAAAACCAAACCAAACAAAATTTACCAAAGGTGACATCTGAATGGGATGGATGGCAAGAGAGAGTCAAGAGAAAGCCTTGATGAAGATGATAATGATAACATTAGTCATTGCCTCTTTGTTCTCATCTGAGCTACAATCATTTTCATCTCTAATCTTCACAAGTGGATCATTTCTTTATTCTCAACACTTTTTTGGTTTTATTACTTTTTTTCCTTCGACATTAGAACAATAAACATTCTTTCTTAAGATTTCATCATTAATGCCTTCTTATTTCTGTTTGTACAAAATATATGTCCACAATTTTTCATTAAAATTTTTCCATACATGTTTTCAGTAGATGTCTGTGTTAAGAGTAGTGTTATAATCTGGCTTCCATTACAAGATTAAACTTGATATATAACTTGACATTTGTAAGTATTACAAGGTGTGAAACACTCCATTTCATTTTGTAAAAGGTTGGAGTTTGATTTGGTTACCATATGTGCATGCTACACAGTGCATTGCTATAGATGGAAAATTTTACCAGAATACTAAAAAATTTTCCTATTCCTTAACCATATTATAGCATCAAAACATTTATACGAATACACTATAGTCTATACATGTGAAAGTGTAGGCCTGTGTTAATGTCGGAAGAGAATAAACATTCCATATAGTTAATGTATAAATAAATTGCTAAACTCTGATGTCATCATAAAATTAATATATATATATATATAATATGTGTATGTATGTGTGTGTGTGTGTGTGTATACTTGTTAAGTTTTGTTCAAGAACACTAGTCAATACTGGACATGGAATGGTTGGAGAGTATGCATAAATCTCCATGTTTATGATTTCAAATATTAAGTATGTTAATACGTCATCAACATCAACTTGTGTCGCTAGCATAGATTACCCTTCCCTGACTCTTGCTCAGCATTTGTCTCTATCATCCGTTGCATTCAGCAGGTTCTCTTGACTACACTTTGTGTCTGTACAGAACTGTTGAAGATAAGTTTTAGACTGGCATCAAACACCTGCATGTCCGATGGAGAATGTTGCATATAAGTTTGTCCTTACTTCTCCAAGTGTCCTTTATGTCTTCTTCATCTGATTTGAATGGTTTTAGTGATGGGAGATTGGTGACCATACAACTGATGTTTTGTGGGATGTTGCTTCCAGGATTTGTTCAGTATGGCTCATAACATTCTGATGCAACTGCCATCAAGCTTTTTCTCCATGTACTTAGTCAGTGTCGATGTGGTGCATCCATACAGTAGTATGGGCACAACCACTACTTGGGAAAAACTGCGTTTTATTTTATCGGATACATCTGACTTATATATATATATATATATGTTTTATAATGTTCAAAACTATTTCTCGTCGCCACTTTTGTAATGTTCCGTGAGGTGGGTAATTTTGCCCAATACTTAAAATTTGTTCACTTTCATCTGATGCCGAATACTAAGTCTGGAATGCTAAATGATACTAACTCACAATGTTACATTTTACCTCTATCTTGCATATGCACGAGTCTCGTCTCATCACACGTCAGACCTCTGACTGACCCATTTATATATCCAATGTTTCTAGTCACAGGAACTCCAGTAGCACAATCTATTTCAACACTTGTGTTTGTTGGCTAGAGATCCGTGTTCAAATCACTAGGGTTGATATCGGTACATACTTCTACATAACAATATGTTTGTTGAATTTGTTTATAAGTATGTTTATATAAATACATACATAGATACATGGTTGACTTCAAAACGATCTGTATGTATGAAGACTTACTTGTCATTGCGTATTTCTTAATAAATAGGAGGATTTGTCTCGTTTCTTTAGGAAATCCAACATTTTTAAATATATTTCCATGTGCCAGACACGTTCTTAGCACTTTTGAATTATGAACGCTATGTGCATGTTTGTATCTTTTCATTGTATACTTTTTATTTGCTCCTGTTATCTCAGCAAACATCCATCACTATATGAACTTTTCTGATATCCTACTCCTGATGATGGTTACTGAAACCGAAACGTTCAACGTCGACTTTAATTCATATCAAATTCACCTATTTGGATTATGTTTTTCTGCTATCTTCATACTGTCGAATTTTGATCCATTTTTACTTTCATATATATATATATATATATATATAATGTTTATCAAATATGTTTATAATTATGTTTAAATACATACATACATACATATATACAAACATATATATATATATATATATATATATATATATGATAAAAATTGTTAGTTTTTCTAACCTGATTCTGTTTAAGAATTTGTCTCGACTTTCAAATGACATTTTCATTCCATCATATCATTCAAATCAATATCACTGGATTCATTACTGGGTTCTTGCGCATTGACTTGGCACATGAATTTTACAAAAATTCTATCTTTGTTCCCGTTCAGTGTAATGACAAGTCAGCTAGTCAGTTAATTCAAATCTTAAATCATTGAATTAATGCTTCATCGGTGGAAAAGTGTGAAAACAAGAAAGTGGCTACATCTTGATATAAGATTCATACAATGTGACAGAAAACCAACAAAGTCTGGTGGTATTGTAAGATAGTTCTGAGGGTAATGATGCTTTGGTCACAAAACTATACCTGACCCCACAGACCTAACCAATAAAATGAAACGCAGTTTCTTCCAGGCAGCAGTCACATCGATACTGCTATATGGCTGAACTACATGGACGCTAACAAAATGGCTGGAGAAGAAGCTAGACGGCAATTACACAAGAATGCTGTGTGCAATCTTGAACAAGTCCTGGCGGCAACACCCCACAAGACACCAACTGTACAGCCACCTGCCCCCTATCATGAAAACTATTCAAGTTAGACGAACCAGACATGCAGGACACTGCTGGAGAAGCAGGGATGAACTCATAAGAGATGTACTCTTATGGACCCCCACACATGGCCGTGTAAAAGCAGGACGACCAGCATGAACATACATTCAGCAGCTATGTGAGGATACGGGATGTTGTCCTGAAGACCTACCTTGGGTGATGAACGATAGGGAGGAGTGGCGAGAGAGGGTCAGGGATATCCATGCTACCAGCGCGACATGATGATGATGATATATATATATATATATATATATAGGTTCACTCAGAGATTTGTATTTTTAAGAATTATTTATTTAGTTCTTATGGGAATGTATGTTTCCAACTTGTTGCTTTCACACACAATATCTGTGATAAAGCACATATACATAACTGAGTTTAGACAGTATAGACACAGAGTCAGTGGCACTTGGTGACAGTCAGTTTTTCATCATAATAATTGCATAGATGAGAAACTGACTATTACTAAATACCGTTGACTCTATATCTGTGGGACTATGCAATATTCATGCTTTCCATGTGATTTTAAAATGTAGAAACAACCTAACAATTATGACAATATATATATATATACAAATATATATATTACGTGGTAGTATCTGCCATTTTGGGTTTCATTCTGTCTGAATGCATAAAGCATGAAACCCAGGGTCGCAGATACTACCATGCAATATATATATATATATATATATATATATATATATATATATATATATATATATTTCTATAAATGATAAATAAATATATATTAGATTTATATATTTAATGCAATGGAAGTTTATCTGCGACCTTTGGTTTCATGAAGTTTTTACAAACAATAATCTTTAGGCAGATAATGAAAGGAAATGAATAAATAGAAAATTGAAAAATACAGTCAAAAACTGTTGGGATTGTGTAGAAATCTTTACATGTGCTTGTGCGTGCGTGCATGTATTTGTGTGGGTTATATTTGTGTATTATTGTGCGTGTATGGGTAAGTGGTGTATGTGTATGTAATGGTACATGTGCAGCACATTGTTTAACCAGATGGGAGACGCAATTGTATCTAATATTGCTATAGTAGGGGTGAGAAAAATTCTTTATCTATTCCTATATGTATAGGTGATTAAAACTAAAGAACAAAACGTCATCATTGCAAGTCAAGGGAAATAAAATAAAGATACGATAATAATATATATTTATTATTTTTATATAATAGCTCTATCCTAGATATTGAGCAATCTCCAAATTATATTGCACTTGGTTCGCCACAAACCCACAAAGTGAATAAGGGACAACCAACAGTTACAATATTTCTATATGTATAAAGGTCTATCATTGATATTGAGCACTATTTAATAATAGGGCAATATTTGCTCCTCCATTTAAGCTCGTGAAAACCATAAACCTCTACAATATATATATATATACGTTGAAAGAAAAATTACTCAAAAATTGTTAATTTCTCATCTAAGAAATTCAGACAACTTAAGACTAATTGTATTAATTGCTTTTTCTCAACCTTATAGTTGCATTCTACTCATAAAATAATTAGAGAAATCTGAAGAAAAAGAAAGAAAAAATAATAGAATACATTAGGAAAATTTTAAAAAAATAATAATTTGATTACGTTAATGAATTTCCCTTGTTTAACAAGCATTATTGGTTTCTGAGACTCCACATTTCAGAAAAATTAATAACTGGTGGTCCAAACACAAACATTGAGGAGATATTTAAAATCAATAGTCTTTAAAAACAATGAAAACTAGAGTTAAAATATCATTTAAGAAAAGAGAATAAGATGATAGAGCTCTAAGTCTTTGATTCTGTGCTTTGAATTGATTTGGATATTTAAAATTACTAATCCTGATTAAAGGTGGTAAATACACATACATACACACTGTGTGTGTATTAGTTTGCCAGGACCTTGTCTTACATGGACAATGCCTGAATAAACCTTTATTTACCAAGATATTATCAATGACTTTACACCTAAGTTCACTTTCACTCTGGGTGGTAGTACTTATTAGGGTGTCATCTATGGGTTAAATAGATTTGTTTGAAAATTATTCATTTTTTATAGGACCTTAACAAAGTTATATTGATGAAGACAGAAATGAACAATGAATGAGATGTTAATTTTCTTAAAAATAATCTACTTGGAATGCAACACATTTATTCCAGCTAGTTTTCTCTTGGTCAAATCACTGCCGAAACTCTTATTTTGTTATTGTGTAAAACTTAGTCACAATCTATCGCTAAAATAGATTTGATTGAAAATTATTAGTATTGGATAAGAATACTTAAAACAATATAATTGTGAGTAAATTATTTGTATTACTAATAATAAACGAAAATATGAGTGTTTATAATCTTTTACATGAAATAATGTAAGTTGGTGACCATAGTCAAGGACGACCTGAAGGCTTCCTTTTCAGAAGCTACAACACCAAGGTGTAAAGAAAGGCACTACTCCTTTCTCTGGATTGCTCCCCTTTACTCTTGATATATATCTTATAATGCTGAGTGTTAAGCAAGGAAGTATCAAATACCATTTTTTGAGTCTTTGGTACGACTCGACCTGGGATTGAACCCTGGTCTCCCAGGCCGTTGGCATAGATTCTACCCACAAGGCTAATGGGAATGGCCTGAAATTCTTGAAACCATATAATTGTGCATGGCTTATAAGTATTAGGAATCAAATTTAGACAATTAATAAGCCATACAGGGACGTATGTTGTTAGACAAATAATGGTGGAGTTCCAATGGTGTTGGACAACAGCCTCAAAGTAAGCAAGTTCAAACTCCAGTTGTGCAATTATGTTCTGTTTCAGACTTATACTCTGGGGAACAGTACTCCCACCTCCAGCTATGGGTTAAATAGTATCACTGCAGTTTTTCTACAAAGATGGCTTTGGCATTAAATAAGCCACAAAAGTTGCCATGCCATTAAACAAAGAAACCCAACCAAACCAAATCTATATATGTAATCATTTGTAGGAGGTGTTCTTTGTTACATATTAACCTTCAACAGCCAGTTATTGTTGATTTCATAAACAGGATGTTGCACCAGGGGTAAACAAGGGACAGTGGAAATGAATCATGTGAATTGAGCGTGAAAGAAAATGTGTGGGCGTCCTGAAAATATATCAGGTGAAAATTTTTTGACCCCCGTCAATCAGAGTCAGCAGTCAGCAAGTATATATATTAGCCAGGGGGCTGAGAACTGGCTATGTATCAAACTCCTGTCAAAGAAGCAAGGCTCTGAATATGTGTATTGTAACATGGTGTCAACCATAGCAGTCCTCTGTCTTTCCCTCCAATGCACACAAACATTATGATGTTTTGAATAAAGGAATTTATATTTTCTATAAACAAGTGATATTGTTCCTTCCTTCTGAGGTTATTCAACATTCAGAAAGTATCAAGACTGAATTTGTATTTATCCAGACAGAAATGAACAATGAATCAGAAATTCATTTTCTTTAAAATAGTGTTCTTTGAATTCAACGCACTAATTCCAGTAAGTTCTTCTTTAGTCAAAACACCACTTTTGATATAGGATGAATCTGTATTGGTGTATTTTTTATGTCCCCTATGTCCTGAAATCTTACTCTGCAGGTAAATTTTCGATTTAAGTTGGTTGGTTGGTTGGTTGGTTGGTTGGTTGGGTTTTTATGGCATATCAATTTTTATAGGTTATTTAATGCCAAATCCATTTTTATACAAATAATTAGTTCTATTTTAAACAATTCAGTTTAGCATGAGTATACAGTTTAATTGTCAAAAACATTTCTATTCCAAGCTATTCAGTTTATTCAAACAGTTCTAATTCAGCTAATTCAGTTCAGTACAAGTATAGATTTTGTTTACACACAGTTAAATATCAAAACAGTTCTTTATTGAACAATTCAGCTTAGCGTAAGCAGAGTTTCAATGTCAAAAAATTCAGTTTAGCATAAGCACGCAGTTTCAATGTAAGTACACAGTTTAATTGTCAAAAACATTTCTATTTCAAACTATTCAGTTTAGTCAAACAGTTCTAATTTAATCAATTCAGTTTAGCATAAGTATACTGTTTAGTTCTATTTAACCCATAGATAGGATCCTTATCAGGTGCTACCATTCCGGGTCAGAGTGGACCTTGGAGCAATGGCAATGAAGAAGTGCTCTGCATTCTCCAAAGCCTCAGCATCACTAGAACCTCACCATCAGATTGTTTAGTGTCATATCCAGGACATTCGTTGGGGCGGTGTCTTATCCTTCTGCAGAGGTGCAGTCGGTATATTCTACAGCCCCAGCCAACTGGACAATTCAGTTTAGGAAATAAGAAAAAAAAAATCATAAAATTTGGTGCTGTGAGATATGAATGGTGCTGCATTTATGTAATTTTGTTCAATTATTTGCATTTGGTCCAAGAGACCTGGGTTCAATCTCAGGTGGCATCATACCAAAAACTTTAGAAATGGTACTTAATACCTCCTTGCTTAACACTCAGCAATATGAGGTACGTATCAAGGGTAAAGTGGAACAATCCAGGGAAAGGAATAGGGCCCCCCCTACACCTTGGTGTAGTAGCTATTGAAAGGGGAGCCTTCTGGTCGCCCTCGACTACAGGTGCCAACTACTCTACTTATTTGTATTTGGAATAGTTGAAACTGAAGGATTAATATTATCAAATAGGAATAGTTGAAACCAATAAATTTCCTGCAAATTATTTGTATTAGATAGGAATAATTGAAAAGATATTACTTGAAGCTATAATTGTTTGCAAGTGATTATCATTAGTTACTTGAATAGTAATAGTTCAATTATTTGTATTTAGAAAAGTTATTAGTGTAATGGGTAGAGTGTTTGTCAATTGGCCTTGGGGTTCGATCCCAGGTCAAGTCATAGCAAAGACTCAAAAAATGGCACTTGATGCCTCCTTGCTTAACACTAAGCATTTAAAAGTATGGATCAAGGGTAAAGTGAAGCAAAATAGGAAAAATCGTAGCACCCTCCCCTACACCTCAATGTGGTTGCTATTTGAAAAAGAGCCTTTAGGCCGCCTTCAACTATGGTCATCAACTTTAATTTTTTTTACCCGAAACTATAATTGCTTACTAAGGGTTATTAGATACTTGAAACCAATGATATAACTGCCTGAAAAAAAGATTTACATGAACCGCAAAATATCCAGCCAGGTTTGACATGCCATTAAACTAAGCAACCAAAAAACAAACAAACTAATGGGTTTCTGGCAAGGGTTAAATTGGAACTGACACAAATCAAGTGAGTTTTTCCCAATTTAAATTATTGCAACTTCAATTAATTAATTAATTATGGGCTTGTACAAAAATAATTTATAATAGAATAATTGCTCTTAATGGTGACATAACTCAAAAATCACGAAGGTCAGGAGCAATAAAAGTCAAAGTACCACTTTACTAATAAAACTGTATTGCATCTACTCTATTGTTTGGTTGGTTGGTTGGCTGGTTGGGTTTTATGGCATATCAACCTTTGTAGGTTATTTAACGCCAAATACATTTTTATACATATAGTCAGTTCTATTTCAAACAATTCAGTTTAACATGAGTACACAGTTTAATTGTCAAAAACATTTCTATTTCAAGCTATTCAGTTTTTTCAAACAGTTCTTATTTAGCTAATTTAGTTTAGAATAAGTACAGGTTTTGTTTACATAGTTAAATGACAAAACAGTTCTATATTAAACAATTCAGTTTAGTGTAAGTACAGTTTCAATATCAAAAACAGTTCTATTTCAAATAATTCAATTTAGCATAAGCATGCAGTTTAAATGTAAGGACAGTTTATTTGTCAAAAACATTTCTACTTCAAGCTATACGATTTAGTCAAACAGTTCTAATTCAAACAATTCAGTTTAGCATAAGTAGGCAGTTAGTTCTATTTAGATAGGGCCCTTATCAGGTGCTACCATTCTGGGCTAGAGTGGACCTGGGAGCATTGGTAATGAAGGGGTGCTCCGCATTCTCCAAAGCCTCAGCATCACTGGAACCTCACCATCAGATTGTTTAGTGTTATATACAGGATACTCATTGGTTGGAGGTCAGTGTATTCTACAGCCCCAGCAACATTTACTCTGTGCTACCAAAATAAAATCTACTTAGGCATAAGGTCTTATGTTGGTCTTAGAAATAAAAATTTACCCATGCTTTGTTTTTTGTTTTTTTTTACCAATAATAAATAGATACTAACAATGTTAATCATTCTTTTAATTTAAATCATTTAAACTTGTTCGTTTAGGTAATATTTAGCGAAGTCAGTGTGTTCAAATTATTAAATCTTATCTGTTATTAGTCTATCTACTGCTAAATGAAAAACCTAAGTGAACATCTCCTCAGAGAGCAAATTCCATAATTTTTGTCTGGGGGTAATAAATTACAATACCTCACCTCACCAGTCCATTGGCTTAGTGTTATAGTATTCACCAATGCCCAGGAGACCAGGGTTCAATCTCAGGTCGAGTCATACCAAAGACACAAAAGTGGTACTATATACCTCCTTGCTTAACACTCAGCATTATAAGGTATGTATCAAGGGTAAAGTGGAGCAATCCAGGGAAAGGAGTAGTGCCCTCCCCTACACCTCGGTGTAGTAGCTATCAAAAAGGGAGCTTTCAGGTTGCCCTTGACTATAGTTGCTTTATACCTCACCTCTCTCACATACTCACTCTCATTCTTTTTATTTCTTTTTTTCTTTCTCTCTCTCTCTCTCTTTCTCTCTCTCTCTCTCTCTCACTATAATTTTCTATACTTCAGTCATCTTCTTTTTTGATGTTCTCTCTTTTCTCTTTTCTTATAACTTATTCTCTTGGCTTTTTTCTTACCATGCTTTCTTTCTTTCTTTCTTTCTTTCTTTCTCTCTCATTATAACTCTCTTTTCTTCAATTTACTTCCTTTCCTTTGTGTTCTTTCTTTTTCATCAATCCTTTAAGCAAAGCTTAGAATATGCTGATACTGAGACCCTCATAAAAGCGGGTGTTATGGGTATAACACTAAACTGCATTTTACAGTAAAGTTTCAGTTCAGGAAATCTGGAGAAGTGTGGCGCATGCCTTTATTGGTATTACTTCGAGGTCCACTCTGACTCAGAGTCTCATCTATGGTTCAAATAGATCTGTTCAAAATTATTTGTATTCCATAGAATCCTCTGCAAAAAAAAAACTCTTAAGAAACAATAACAAAAAAAATGTAAATATGAACGTAAATTAAATGCAATTCTCTAACCTCTAGGTATAGAATAACCCTAGACGAGTTGACATGCTGTTAAAATCAATCAATCCATATCTTTTTCAGTATCTCTTTCTATTTGTTCTCTCTTCTCTTCCTCAGTCAGCTGGAGCTGTAGAATACTCCAACAGCTTCTTTGCAGAGGCATAAGACTCTCCCAATGGATATGACACTAAATAATCTGATGGTAAGGTTCCTGTAATGCTGGAGCTTTGGTGAATGCAGAGTACCCCTTCATTGCCATTGCTACCAGGTCCACTCTGGCCCTGAGTGGTAACACCTGATAGGGTCCTATCTATGGGTCAAATAGAACTAAACTGTGTAATCATGCTAATTTGAATTGTTTGAAATAGAACTGTTTTGACATGTAATTGTTTGTAAACAAAAACTAAGCTTATACTGACCTAAATTGTTTGAAATTTGATTTGGTGTTAAATGACCCAAAAAGGGTTGATATGCCATAAAACAAAACAACCTACCAACCTATCTCTCTTCACTCCTTTCTTTCTTTCTTTCTTACTTTCTTTCTTTTGCTGACTTGAACTCATGAGCAAATATAGGGAGAGACATTTACCAGAATTTATAATATGTATTTATCCAACCTCTCTGAAAGAACGGGATGTGACAAAAAGTCAGTTTTTAAGCAGAATTTAACAGGTTTAAATTCAGAGTTTTCATCTAGATCAGTTGACATACTAATCAAAACAATTACACCAAGAGTGTCTCCATAAATCTAGAATTGAAAAAAGTAAAGTTGGTGACCCTATGAGGGTGACCCGAAGGCTCCCTTTCCAATTGCTACTACACCGAAGCATAGGAGAGGGCACTACCCTTTTCTCAGGATTGCTCCTCTTTATCCTTGATCTGTACCTTATAATACTGAGAGTTAAGCAAGGCGGCATCAAGTACTATTTTTTGAGTCTTTGGTATGACTGGACCAAGGATTGAACCCTGCTGTCCCAGGCCATTGGCGAACACTATGCTTTTTTTCACATTTTCTTGTAGATTTTCCACTGAAAACAGTCAGAGAAAGACTAGATATCTATCTGCCACCAACTCTAAAATTGAAAAGTAAAATGTATGTAAATAACTGAAAAGCTGGTGTACAGTAGAAAGAACAGCTGTCCAATTAAAAATAAAGAACATTGGCAGCTCCTCAAGGTAGTACATGGATATCGAGAATGTTGTCCCCATTTCCTCATCTTTGATACAAAAGGAAATGGAAGAAATCTACACAAAGAAAGAGACTAAAATGCTCAAGGAGTTGTGTGGATCATTATCAGCATTATCTTAACTTGTTCAGTTGAATTTGGTGGCACATAATTTCCAAGACATGTAGTGGCTGCACAAAATGCAGCATATTGCCAACCTCCAGTTATGAATCAATCCGTCTATAGATATCCCACAGATTGTACTGGATTGATCACCCCTGCTTTTAAATTCAGAGTTATTCTTCTAGATAAAGGTTAGAGAACTAGTCTACCCTACTGTTTTACTTATTATTAAGACTAAAAAAAAACATATCTGAAGCTTTTCTAAATGGTCAATTCCATTTCTATATTATTTTTTTTTTAAGTTAAAACAAAATTAATGCAAATCTTGATAGGTCAGTTGAGATAGTCTGAACAAACAATTTTTGGGAGAGAGTGTTCGTTTGTTTGTTTAATGGCCTATCAACCTTTGTGAGTTATTTAATGCTAAAGCCACCCTTGTAGAAGGACACTAGTGGAACCCATAGCTGGAAGAAGACCAGTAGTTTTTCACTTTTCTGAGGGGTATTTGTCTGAAAGTGAATGTAATAGTGTGACCGAGTTCAAACTCACTTACTATGATGCTGCAGTCTCGTATGTTAGCCACAACATGACTCTTTTTTTTAATACAGAATAGTATTTTTATATTAAAAGCACAAAATGCGAAAATGTAAGAAATGAGACAAAACAAACATACAACAAAGCTAAGTTAATTAAAATCAAAGCAAGGATAATATTTCCAGAGATATATAAATATAAAATACGAGATAACTTATTTCCTGTGTTTGAAGCACACGTGCATGACCAATATGATTAATTCATTCATTGAACCCTTAGTAACAATTGTCTAATCATTGCAGTGATAAGAGTTTCCCTTTTAGATTGGTTGTCTAACCAAGGCTGAAGAACCCAGTCTGTCCAACTGCCCATAAGAGGGAGGGGAGAACAGATGGATTCATACCTTTACCAAGGGGCATCAGTGCGAAGGAAAATGCAAATAACCTCGTTCAGTACTTGAACTTGGATGTCTCATTCCATTTCCTACGACGGTAATCGTTACGATAAATGTGCCTCCACTGAAAACAAGTAATAATTTAAGCTTTTTTGGTTTGATGTGGCACAAGACCGTATGAATGGAGCACCCAATGAGAATCAAACTTACTCGTGAAGGTTTGCTAGTCTAGCATGCTAACCATTACATCACCCGAGATGCCCGAAGGAGTCGTGACGATTGTATCAGTCCATGAGCAATTAATTCAGAGAGTTAAAAGAAGCTTGTAAAATCCGCGATATTTACATAGCATACATTTCTCTGCAGTTTGAAGAAAGCGACGGAGGGGGGTTCAATTTTTAAGTAACTGCCCCTCTGTTGCCATGACAACCAGAAATGTCTGTTTCTCTCTTGATAGAATACTCTTCTGTGAGTGAAGATCAGATAAGTTACTGTCTGGGCTTCGGTATGAAATCTGGAATGGGATGGTGGGTCCGTTGAACATGGAACAGAGTAAAGGGGGAACAGGGCGAACACAAATTGAGAAACAGTACAAGCCAGGGAGGTTGGATATCAAACTTAGTCTCATGTAAGCAATAAGAACATACTAAGAAATGGAATGCGGGCTGGAGACCATATATAATGAGAGAGGGAGGATAGGTACGGTGGGGCATCAACAAGCAGGCAATACATACCCTACCACAGCACACTTTTCTTCATCAGATACACTCTCGATTGTTGTTGTTTTTTGGTTTTTTTCCCTCTTCATCCAGACACCACAGTCTTTTCACCTTTATTCAGAAATAACGTACAATTCCATTTTCACCCTTTTTATCTTATTTTTACAGCTTTTATCTTTACTTGTTGATTGATTATTCGTTTTTGGAGATTTCCAACAGAAGAAAGAAAAAATTCATTTAAAATTCTTATTGGATCAGTTCATGATACAACGTATAAACGAATCCAGGTAAAAAAAAAAAAAGTCACAGGAAAAAAAAAAAAACAATCTTAAACCTCGTCTTTGCTTGATAAATCCCTAACGTCTCACATGAATTAAAAAAACAAAAACGAAAACAAACAAAAATAGCACATATTTCTCAACGAAACTTTACTCTAACTGACCACCACGAATTAAATGACTTTCTTCCAAGTTGAAATTGTGACTTTTTCAGTGACTTTTTCCTGCGACTTTATTCCTGGTCACAGTAAAAACGGGGCAAGTTTATTCTTCGCGGCGGGAGGCGGCATCGTCACTTAATTCGATAGAAATTTATTCAGTACCCCACAAAGCCAAAATGTGACATAAGGTCGGTTTAGTGTGGGTAGCGAACCTCCTTAGTTCGATAACAATTACATTGGACAAAGATGGGAACCTCCGATCGGACAATGGTTAGCAAACACGACAAGCAAACCATAACAAATGAGTTCGAATCTCACTTGGTACATCATGCATCTGACCATGTGCCACGACTAAGAAAGCTTAGTATACAATTACATGTGGAGGAATTGGATTTCCCGAGGGTCCGCGAAAAGTAAAACTTCGGTTGTTAGTTCCACAATAATACAACACAAATTTGCATAAGAAACGTAGACACGAGAAATTTGACAAAAAAAAAACAAGAACCTTAAAGAAAAACAACTTTATATTTTCTATCAACTCGACAATGGCTATGATTATACAAAAGGTGTTCATGTGTGTGTGTGTGTGTGTGTGTGTAAAACACGAATATTGTCAGTTAAACTGAGCGTGTGTATATGTGTGTGAATATCCGAACTAAAAAGAGAAGATAGGCTTGTACTTACATACATGTGTATGTGTATGTATATGCGTGTGTCCTGGTATGTATGAGTTTTTCGGCCAACTCTCCGGACCGTCGTGTATATTATCGGGTCATATGACGTCAATCTATCATGCTGTGATGTGCCTGTCTGCTGATCTGTCGATCTCTCTGCTTTGAACTAAAAAAAACTTTGCTATTTATACTTTTGGGAAAATAAAAGTAGATCAATGTAAGTTATTTTAAGTTTATTACAGGTCAAATAAAGTTCAAATGCGCGGACGTCAGCGAAAACGAAACCTGTGACCTATCTTAACCTACCTGATTCACAGAAATTACAAATTTATTTCGGAAAGTAACTATTTTTGTTTCTGTGACAAATTTTTCAACAAGTTAGTTTTTGATCCGCTTTTCCTAGAATATTCTATTCTACGTGTCCTTCGCTAATTGGTTTTAAAATATAAGAGTATAAATTCTATGTAAATGAGATTTTGATCCTTTTTTTCTGGGATATTCCTATCTACGTGTTTTAAGTTGATTTAGCTAAAACTAAAGACGTGTATTCTATAAACTACAATGAATTAGACACTAAATGGGTAGAAACTCGTAAATAAATATGAAATGTCTGAATCGGATGATTCGCTCAGTTTTTTACATCCACTTTAAAAATGCTCTTATTAATACCATTTATTAGCAAGGTTATATCACAACTCTTCACTGTGGCCAGACTCGCAGGACACTTCAAGCAAGAATCGAAACCCGCCCAACTTTACGTTAGACTAAGTATCTTACTGCTAAGCCCTTCAGGTGACACACAAAGTAAAGTTGGTGACCTTAGTTGAGGGTGACCCGAAGGCTCCCTTTTCAATAGCTACAACACCGAGGTGTAGGGGAAGGCGCTACTCCATTCCCTGGATTGCTCCATTACCCTTGATTCTTTACATTATAGTGCTCAGAGCTAAGCAAGTTGGCATCAAGTACCATTTTTTGAGTCTTTGGCATGACTCGACCTGGGATTGAACTCTGGTCTCCTGGACTATTGGCGAACACTCTAAATGGGCTGGGAGACCATGGTTCAATCCCATGTCGAGTCGAGGCATCAAGTACCATTTTTGAGTCTTTACTCAAAAAATGGTACTTGATGCCTCCTTGCCTAATACTCAGCATTATAAGGTATGGATTAAGGGTAGTGGAGAAATCCAGGGAATTGAGCAGTGCCCTACCCTAAACCTTGATGTTGTAGCTATTGAAAAGGGAGCCTCTGAGTCCTCGATTACGGTCGCCAACTTTAATATTAGCAAGGTGGTCACAGTTTTTCATTGAGGATGTAAACAAACCAAAGAAGTAATCATTATGAAAAGAGTTCTGCTTCCTTTGAAATGTTTGATAATATGATTTAGTCTTTGATATTATGAATATTAGAATTGTTCATTAGAAGTGAAGATAGATAGATAGATAGATATACTACAGGCAAAAAGTTTGGGTTACTCTTCATTTCTTTTTTTTTTTTAAACACCTTAAAATGAGACATTTTTGTTTTTGTTTGTTTGTTTTAAGTAAAAGATAAAGATTCAGGAACTATAGTGTACTTGCTTTTATTTTTCAGTTTTTCTGCAGGCTTTCTTCTCACATACATTCTCCTCTTACGACCAAAACGTTCAAATTTGGACTCGTCTGTCCACAATACATTTTGCTAAATTATGAATATTTTGTATGAGAAACATTGTTTTGTTTTTTCTATTAAACTCTCCGTAGACTTTTTTAGATTACCAAAATTTTACAACTAAGTTAATTGTTAATACAGGTTCTAAATGTTAATTCAGCACTGTCTAATGTCGTCACACTGGTTGCTGTTTATAAGAAACGCTTATTTTAGTCAAAACATAGCTGTCTCTGTTGAAAGCAAAAAAATAAATAAATAAAAAATTATGCCATTACAACAGTATATTCCTTTTTTTTTTTTTTTTTTCAAATTATGAAGTAATTTGCACGAAATGGCAAAATCAAAGATTTTTAAAGAAGGCTTCTCTAAAAGACAAATTGCGAAGAAGTTGAACATTTCTATTCATGTGGTATAATATTCGTTATAAAGGCAGTCAGAAAATGGCGCAAATGTTGACAGAAAAATAAGTGGAACACTTAAAGTGTTGCGAATATTTGGGCAAAATAAGGATAAAGACAACAGAAATGAAAACAAGACACGAGGCTTTTTAACAAACAGTGTATTAACAATACATGTCAACACTTGTAATAAACGTAGTGTTAATATTGTAATCCAAAGTGTTGGTTGCAGTATAAATGAGTAATGTAGAGGTGCTCCACCAACCTTCACCATACTCCCCCCTCCCCCACCATCACCATTGACGACAAACCACTTGCCAACGTAGAACATTTCAAATATCTGGGGAGCACCATATCCTGTGATGGCTCCTTGGACAGAAAAATTGACAATAGAATCAGGGCAAGTCAGGCACTGGGCAGTCTCCGCAATCGAGTGCTCAGCGAACACAACATCCGCCTATCTATGAAACTGAAGGTCTACAATGCTGTGGTTCTTCCCTCCCTCCTCTATGGTTGTGAGATGTGGACACTGTATCGCAGGCATATGAAGAAACTGGAGCTCTTCCAGATGCGAGCTCTCAGCTCAATCCTGGGAATCAGGTGGCAGGACCACATCACTAATCTGAAGCTCCTCGATCAAGCTAAGTCAACCAGCATAGAGGCCACCATCATCAAGGCCAAACTTCGATGGGTTGGACACGTGATTCGAATGGAGGAGTGTCGGATGCTAAATCCTGTTTTTTTTTAAATATATTAAATATATGATTTGTAAACACATTTTTTTAGTTACATGATCAGTTTTACTTCAAACAATTCAATTTGGTAAAAGTCATTTGTTTACACTCAATTTAAATGTCAAACAGTTCTATTTGACCCATTGATAGGACCCTATCAGGTGCTACCACTCTGGGCCAGAGTGGACATGGGAGTGATGACAATTAAGGGGTACTCCGCATTCCTCAAGGTCCCAGCATTACTGGAGCCTTACCATCAGATTGTTTTGTGTCATTTCCAGGAAACTCGTTAGGCGGAGGGGGTCTTATCCCTTCTGCAGAGATGTAGACGGTGTATTCTACAGCACCCCTTACCAGCCGACTGGGCTAAGTTCAGTTGGAGTAATGAGGATGAATTTTCCTTTGGTTCTGGATCTATTTTGGAAATTGGTGGAGGGATCGGCGATCTAGGTGATATTTCTTTTCGGGAATTTGTTTTGTTGGAAGTTTTGGTGTTATCTGTAGATATTGTGTATTAGTATGAATGCTTTTATAATTTCTTTTCTTTTATTTGTGGTTCTGTTTGATAGATTTCGGCTGAGTGTAGTTTTTTTAGCTGCTCCTAAAACTTTAGTCAATCGTTTGGTTCTAATTGGATTAGTTTCTCGACGAGAGCTCTGTAATTGTCTGGTTGATTGATGTTGCTGATTGGGTTCAACCTTCGTGCTACAGTGGCGCAAGGGTTTACCTTCATGAAGGACTCCAGTATTTGGCCAATCGTTTGGTCCTAATTGGATTTGTTTCTCGACGAGAGCTCTGTAATTGTCTTGTTGATTGATGTTGCTGATTGAGTTCGCCCTCCGTACTACAGTGGCGTAAGTGTTCACCTTCATGTAAGACTCCACTATTTTCCTAGCTTCAAAAACGATATATTTCTTTTATATTTTATTTCCATCATTTCCTTTTCTCTTTTATATATGTTACAAGATCTTGAAAGTGCGGGATGTTTTTCTTGGTAGTTTGGGCATTTGGTTTCATTGGGACAGTATTCCTCCATGTGGTCTGGGTCCCAACAACTACATGTCAGACGTCCTCTGTAGCTCTCTCTGTATTGTCTATATTAAATTGCCTTGGGTGAGACAGAGATACAAGTATACCCGAGTCGGGAGTGAGATTCCGTGCTCCTGATAAATTCAGGATTTTAGTAACCCAAATCCAATGCCTTAAATTTAAATAGTGGTCAGTCTTATTTCTATAAGTTCAGTTGACCATCAGCCACCGCCGCCTATCACCTTTAAGATAAAATAGGGTTGGGTATTTGTCTACCACAAGAGCAATTTGAAGAATACGGTCGGAACAATCATATAGGTGCTAGGGCTTGACCGGCCTATTGATAGGATCAGGCCTCTCTGACTGCCTATCTAGCCCAGTAAGAGCCAAAGCGGAGTATTGCAAGTCACTTGACCACTTTGGTTCCCGGATCTAGGACTGGATTCCGTCCTTAAACATTATAAGTTGCGATTCACAGCCGACAGGTTGCCTCTTGGGGAGATGTCTTAACCCTCTTCAAAGGTGCAGTCGGTGTTTTCTACAGCCGCAGCAGACACAACGGTGTTGGAAAGAAAGCCAAGAATTTGTAAAACATTAATTGAGGCAGTTATTGGTTTTATTGACAAAAATAAAATAGGATGCTGTTGTCTGATATTTCTTTTTATTGTTAAGTGATTATTTTTTGTCAAAATAAATATAAATACGCTGTAGTTACTGAAATTTTATTTCATACTTAAAAGAATACAAATGTCTCATATTAAGTTTTTTTTTTAAACAATGCAGGGTGGCCCCAAACTTTTTGCCTTTAGTGTAGATAGATTGATATGAACCGATATAGATAGATATACGTGAACCAAGATAGATATAAATTTTCAGCCGTCGGTGGGGCTTAGAATACACAGACTGAATTCCTCGCAGAGAAATAAGACCCTGAAGTCCTCTTCCCCAAAAAGGAATGATCTGTGTATGACAGTATACTGCATCTGATGGTAACGCTCCAGTTTTGGAGACCTGTCAAGCGTGGAGTATCCCTTCATTGCCATTAATCCCAGATCCACTCTCACCAAAACAGGAAGTACCTGTTAGGGTCCCATTTATAGGTCAAACAGACCTATTTCGAAATTATTCGTATTCGAAAAACTCTTAAGAAACAACTTCACAAAAAGTGTAAATATGAACGTAAAATAAATACCATTCTCCAACTTTTCAGAATTAAATAAGTCTAGACAGGTTGACATGCCGTTAAAACCAGTCAGTCAATCAAACAATGAGACTGAAAGATTGAGCTTTTAAAGAAAAGTGAAATAGCCCTCAGCCCGAGATAGTGGGCTTATAAGTTCAAAGAGAAAGGAAATTTTCTCAAAGAAAGAAAACATTGGTTGAAAATGAAGTTCTTTATATTCTAGTGGAGTAATTTGGAGAGATACTTGAAATGTCTGGCGACATGCAGGAAATTCAGAGTAAATTAAGAGAGGAGTGGATTGGTCATATCAGTTTAAAATTTTTAAAATTTTGTGTAGCACCTCAGATTACAATGACTCAACTAAAAAATATGCAGTTCTTTCGTAATACAGCCAAGTCTGTCATCGTGCTCACTTCACCCATTAAAGTCTCTCAAAGGAGGTTATTATTTAAGGTTAATAACATAATATCCGCTTATTTTTTATGAGAACTAAATTATACTCTATATTTTGAGCACAAATTTTTAACTGGTATTGCGTTTAATGGCCGACAAATGTGGCTTTTAAACGAATTAGTGTAAATCTAGTATGTTTCGTTTGCAGTAATCTCGTTTGAAAGGGACAAATAATTTGACATTCATTGCAAAAGATATCCAGTCTCGCAAGAGGCTCGAGTTCAGTTCTTTTACAATAGATGTTCAATTAGATTTAGATCAGTTTCTAATTCTGTATGTATATTACCTTGTTCTCGGGTCCTGCAACTTTGATCTCAGGGTTTAATTCATTGGAGCACAGTGGGCCAGGCATTGGCTATTTTTGAAGATTGTCAATGTAAAAGGACATATGAATACTCTTAATCTTGAAGTTTTAGGCAAACGCACGTTATCGGGGCGTAATGGCTAATGTGCTGGACGACAAAATCATAGTATCGAGTTCAAATTCCAGTCACGCTATGATGTTCACTTTCAAACTAATACCTTTGGGAAATGTATGAAGTCTTTTATCTCCTGGCTGTGAGTTAAATTGTACAATTACTGTTACTCTACAAGGATGGGTTTGGCATAACCCACGAAGGTTGATATGCTATTAAAAACAAAGAAACCAAATCTAATCAAACACGTCATCAGATATCATTTCTGTTAGATAAAGATTTTTATACGAAGTAAAACAATATTCTTTTACCCCCCCTCTCTCTCTCTCTCTCTCTCACACACACACACACACACACACATATATATATATATATATATAATTATATACCCAACACCTCCAATACGGGTAACATGCGACACAAGGTCAATTTTTAAGCGGGGTATACACTGGGTTTGAAATCAGTTTTCCTTCTGCTTAACCAGTTAACACGCCAAAGCTAAATAGCCAAGTTTGCTCAACAATTTATTCGTAACTTGCAGGGAGAATAGGTGAATTCCAGCCATTCCCAAGAACATTAAGTGTGAAATGAAATGCAAACTGCCCCGTGCTTTATAGTAACTCTAGTTGCCAAGTCCATTTCCAACGACAATGTTAAACACTACGTCTAAGTCAGATGAAAACTGTTATAGCCATGACCAACTATACAAACATATACGCATGCAGAATCATAACGACGACACAATAAAGACGAGCGACACAGTTCTTTAGAAAAATATACCTCTCACTTTATTTGAAAGGGTTCGAAAGGGTTACTAAAGGGTTTGCTGTGAGATGGAGTTGGAGACCGAACAGAACTTCAACATATTGACCCCTACTCCTATGGCCACAACAGCGTTTCTTTCCCGTTCTCCTGGGCTGCTCAACCGGGGGCCTGAGGGCCCAGCCTCTCTGGGTACTGGTTTTCTCTACCGCATCTTATCTCCAACTGATTGAACTTCCTGTGCACCGAGTTATATAATAGTTCGACGTCCACCTTCTTCTTGTGAGTGTCACAAATCGCATTCATTCAACTCGTCCACGGTCAAGGTTATATACTGATATTCCTCGACCGGATGCACCTGTTATTTACACAGGTGCATTTCCTATTTTGTCAGCTTGACCGGGGTCAATATGTTACGAAAGAATAATTTTCATTTTATAGATGCAGATGCTACGTTACCAAAATAAACTAATAACTGTGATGACTGATTGTATCAATTATTTCATTATCTAGTTTGGTAGGACCGCAAGTTTTTCAGTTAGGTGTTTAGTTAACTAAAATCTTTGAATGGAAATATAGGTCAAATTGGAAATTTCAAGCATGTGCACCGGCGATCAGGAGGAGATACCTATCATCTCTACACAGGAAGACCAAATGTAAACAAAATAGATCCCTGTCTTGTCACAAATTTGATTGAAGAAATGAAAAACAGCATAAAAAATTGGGGACACGTGTGAGATGACGGAATACCTTGGTGAAATGACATCACATAAACGATATCCTGAATTTAGATATATAAAAGTTAGCGAACTTTCAAAAAGTCAGTTGGAGTTCAGTTAGAGGTAGTTGGAGGATTAGTCAGTTGGGGTTTGACGTCAATCGGGTCGGAGGTGTCTCTTTGTGTCCCTGTTTATAAACCCTCACAGAGTCTCTCTCGTGCTACAGTATGCAGTCGGAACATTGAACATCATATCTGTATAATAAGGCGACATATTAATGTTACACCAATACGTTCCAATAAATAAGTGTTAATTGTTGACGGAGAGTTCTTGTTTTTGAGTCGCCAATACCCTGGCAACTTGCTCCAACCAACCAGCCCGACCGTTCGAAGTTCCGGGTGAATTGTGTCATTCCCTATGTGTGGATCCTTCAAACAAAGTGGGCACAGAGGGGATTGATGAAAAAACTACCGGGAAATGCATGTAGTAGTCACGGAACCAAGACCATAATAAAGTACCGTGACAAGTGTAGTACCACACCAGTTCATTACACACACACACACACAAACACATACACACATATATATATATATATATATACTTTCTTTAAGAAAAAAAAAAAAACCGGTCACATTAGGATTATAAATTTATTTCCATCCTGTTATGTGTTTTTGATATAAATCAAAAACACGAAAAAAATTAACAGGACTTCTTCAGATCTTATTGATAAAATAATTCAGAACAGACACAGGAAAGAAGGGTGGGAGGGGATTAAAGAGGGGGGAAGAGTTTTCTCCTCATTTAGCCTATTTCCGGTGTTTTTATTTTATTGCCGGTTGGAATTATAGTAAATCAATTTTTTTTTTCAAATCTAAATACTTTTCGACTTAAAACTCCAGATTTAATACTAATTTAGATAAAATAACTTTGTTTAATAACTTTACGTAAGGATACAGTAATACTTATATTAAATTAAATTCAAGATTTAAAATTAAAATTAAAATTTTTTAAATTTCAATTTTATTTTCGAGCCTATTAATTCAGTTACCCTTTTATTGAAGAGTACGTATACATGATATGATTTCTTCTTTTTTTATTTCATTTTATTTTTATTCATTTACCTTAAATCTCAATTTAATCCTATGTTTTTTTTAATTTATTTAACTATTATCTATGATAATTTTTCTATAGTTTATAGTTTATTGCTCTGTAATGACAGTTACATTGAGCTCTTTACCAGGAAAATTTAAATGTTCACTGTTGAATGTTTTTTTTTTATCCTGCTGGAATTACTCCCAACTCCGAGAGTGTTCGCCAATGGCCCGGGAGACCTGGGTTCAATCCCAGGTCGAGTCATACCAAAGACTTTAAAAATGGTACTTGATACCACCTTGCTTAACACTCAGCATTATAAAGTACGGTTCAAGGGTAAAGTGGAGCAATCCTGGGAATGGAGTAGCGCCCTCCCCTACACCTTGGTGTAGTAGCTATCGAAAAGGGAGCCTTCGGGTCACCCTCGACTATGGTCGCTAACTTTACTTACTTATGTGTGTGTGCGTGTGTGTGTGAGTATTAAGGCAGTAGATTCTCTTGTCATATTTCATTGAAAATAAGAAACAAGGATATGATGTTCAGCTTTTGATTCAGCTCTTGTATCAAACAAGATGCTGCAACTGCGGGTGAAGGTAGTTTTAAAATTGCTCAAAGTTTCTGACTACTCAAATAGAGACTTTGCAAAATTTTTAAACTGCTTTTAACTAGTCTGCGCCATCTTGTTCGCCAACAAGAAACTCTGAATAAAAAGCTGAATACCAAATCTTTGTGTTATTTTTAAAAAATATTCACACACACACACACACACACACACACACACACACACACATATATACATATATATATATATAATTAACCTATAAGATTCTGATCGTGTGAAAAAAAAAACAGACGATGTAATTTGCAAATAAGGATTATACAAACTGATATCTGGGAAAAAATCAAATAAAAAGGGAAGACGAACAGCATCCGTTCTATTTGAAAATAATCAAATAGTGCTGCGATGCCGAACCAAAAGAAAAAAAAAAACACCGGCAGAATCAACTAAGGTAAACGGAAAAAGTACTCGATACACTACGTCGGGCGAATTTAAAGTAGTAAAGCCTAAAGAGTCAGACCAATCGACCGAGGTTTCACCAACTGGTGATCATTAAGAAGAATCTCACTAAGGAAGGTTGGATCAAACGACATATATATATATATATATATATATATATATATATATATATATATATATATATATATATATATCTTCAATTGAATTGGCATAAAACCTCGTAAACAATCAAAACCCAAACTTTGATAGGTATTAGGGCGGGTAAATGAATACGTCCGGGTGAGCAAACTCCGTTGCCACCATATATAAATGTCGTTTGATCTGGTAAGTGAAACCTAGGTTGGTTGGTTGGACCTTGCTTGACCAGCAAGTATAGCAGTGGACCTTGCTGTCCAGTTTAAGCTATAATCAGGCATCCGTGCCTGGACACAGATTTGGGTCCATGTACACCTAGGCTCATTAGGCCCACATTGCACTAAGAGAGCCGATGACCAGCAAAGTCCAGCAGGGCTCGAGTCTCAGCTCGTGCCCAACCTTCCCCTCCCCTAAATCCTCATGATAATCGACCTTCTGGTCATTGACCTTGTGCCAAGTCCTGTCTGGTGAAAGGCAGAGACAAATAAAACCTAGGTTGGTTGGTCTGACTCTGTAGGCCTTACTACTTTTTATATATATATATATATATATATATATATATATATATATATATATATATATATATATATATATATATATATATATATATATATATATATATATATATATATATATATATATATGAACTGGCGTTGGAAAATTTTTGGCTAGGTATTTGTTGGTTGGCTAGTGGGTAGAGTGTTCGCCAATGGTCCGGAAAACCTGGGTTCAATCCCAGGTTGCGTCATACCAAATATTTTAAAAATGGTACTTGATACCTCCTTGCTTAACACTCAGCGATATAAGGTACGTATCAAGGGTAAAGTGGAGCAATCCAGGGAAAGGAGTAGCGCCCTCCCCTACACCTCGGTGTAGTAGCTATTGAAAAGGGAGTATTCTGGTCGCCCTCGACTACGGTCGCCAATTTTACTTACTTACCAAGTCTTACCTGATGATCGAGACATTATGAAACTTAAAAGGGTGAGTTAAGTGATTAAAAAAATGTTTTTCTGTATAAATGTATGTGAATGCATATGTGTACTTGTAGGCAAGCTAACCTCAAGAAGCTCCTTTGTTCACATGTTAAAATACTTCATAAATGTCGTAAATAAATATCAGGAAAACTGATAAACAGAAGGTAAATCATTATCATCTCGTATGTTTTTTTAAAGATTCTCCCAGCTGTGGCCACACATATATTTGTCTCTATAACTAGAAACACCAGAAGAAACAAAGTCTCCATATTCAAATACCAACTTTGTTTATATTAACATGACATTCTTTAGCAAACTAAACCCTTTGCCAGGGTGTTAGAAAGTGGAAACAAGGCGTCCAGTCAAAGAAAAAAACATTTCGTATCAGTGATGAAAGAATTTAAATTCCAGCTGAAAATAAGATTTAGATTTTTTTATTTATTTATGGCTTCTTCGCATAAATGTACCAACCGAATAAAATTCTGAATTAGAACAACACAAGCATACACTAATACAAGGGTGAGTCAAAAATTTTGCAATATTTTGGTAGTACGGGAGGCACAATCCAGATGCTTTTGCCGAGGTGATGAAGGTGATGAACTGCACTGGACTGTGAGACGTTGAACTCGCCTGATACTCTTTGAGTGCTACTCACCAAATTTGCCTCTATGACTTGGAGCACGGCATCGGAATTCACGGTTTTACGCCTACCTGAGCTTGCCTGAGTCTCTAAGTTATGGCAACCTGAGCGAAATTTTTTGAATCTCCTGCTTACAGTACTGCGATCAAATGTACCTTCACCTTTCGCAGAACACATATTTTTGGCTGCTTCCTTACGTTATTGTTAAATAGATGCACTGAAATAGTCTCGTGGATATGTGGTGATGCAGTTGTGAGCAACAATCGACGGACTACTTTTGTATTTTAATACGCGACGGTGTGTCACGTGGCCTGTTTGTAGGCGCCACTAAATTTGACGCGCACTTTGTATTTATTTAGTCTTTGTATATTTAGTTCCGGCAGTAAAGGCTTGTAGTGAACACGTGTGTATATATACTATCTCCCAAATTTCGTCTTATCATATTTTCTTACCATTACAATGGGTTCGTTATAACTTTGCGATATTAGCAGTTATGGTCCGGTTCGAACTCATATCTTCGGAATCAGACAATTTCGCAAGTTTATCTGTGCGGTTTTCAAAGCACACATGGAGTGAAGCAAAGCACGAGGTGTCAGCGCACCAACTACCACAATATTATCAACCACAGCGAGTGCCTAACACAGCTTGAACTGTTTCGGTCACGTGATATACATGCCGCAAAACAGCATGTACTCCCAAAATATTGCAAAACTTTTGACTCAGCCTTAATACCAATAATAATCACTTTCAGCTTTCTCCAGATAATTTTTCCTTTCTTCAAACTAACTGAAAACCAAATGAGAAATTAATTCTAACCTGGATCCAGCAAAAAACAAAATGGAATCTGTAGCCTCATAGGGGATCTCGGATTTTAACTACCTACTTATTTCTGACTTTATTACAACCCCAACTTTTAATTGCAGCAATAAAAACACCAATTTATGTTCTCTGTGTGGACTTAAGTTAATAGATGTCATCAAAATTTATTGATTTTAACGGCTTGTCAACCCGTTTAGAGTTATTTTATACCTAAAGTTTTGGGAATAACGTCTACAGTATATTTGTAATTACATTTTTTGTATTGTTTCTTTAGACTTTCTTGCACACAATTATGATATCAAGTATTCTTATCAGAAATAATCTCTTATAGGGATGTAGTTTCAAATATTCCTGTCTTATATCAATAATAACAATTATCTTATATCAATAATTGTATCGCTTCAAGTAAATCTTTCTATTTAATAATCATTTCTCTGCTCACGATTATATGATTTCTAGTAACTAATAATAATTTTTCAAAGCAATTATAGATTCAAATAACTATTCAAAATACAAATAATTTACAGTTATATGATATCAAGTATTCCTATCAAAAACGAATAATTTTCAAAAAGATTTATTGGATCTACAGATAGGACCCGAACTACACTTCTAGTTCAGACTCAACCAATAATGACAATGAAGGAGTGATCCATTGTGGGACTGAATAAAAATAAATAAAATAAAATTAGATTAAATTAAATTTTAAAAAAAGAACAATTTCCCAGGAGGCATCTTCCTGGCGCCAAAAACGAAACTCTCAGACCCTTTTCTCTTTACACCTTGCTACTAGACAGACGCTTTTCCTGGCTCGGAAAAAAAAATTTTCCCACCATGAAATAGTTGTCGACCTCTAGAATAAAGTTTAAGTTTAAAATATCCTCGTCTTTGCTTTTTTCATTTTAAGTTCATTTACAACTCCAGTCAACCATGACAGAACAAGTTAATGGGGTAATAAGAGAAACCAAGGAGTCAGATATCAAAAACAACGAAGTCATCCAACAAAACTCAGTAATTAACCAAACCGAAACGGACGACACCCAACAACCTACTAACGAATGAAATAATAACTACTAAACTTTATTAAGCCCCATAAGATCTTGAGAACTGGAACCTCACCATCAGATGCAGTTATGTCACACCCAGACCCCCCCCCTGTTGTAGGGCTCTTACCTTTCAGCAGAGGATACAGTCAGCGTATTGTAAGCTTCGACGAAAGGGGAATGTTATCAAAGGGTCAATGGTAGCCATTGCTCTTTTGCAAATATAAATACAGCACGTCTTTTTAGCATTGATTTTCCAATGACCAGAAACATCACTGTATTTAAAAAAAAACATAGAAAAATTTTCAGTGTCTATTCGATATGGTTTAACAAAAATATGAAGATTTGTTTTTTATCTAAACTGACAGGCACAAAGAAAGGGTATTTTTGAATTATACTAACATTGTAAATCAAAATACCTTGCTAAAAAAATTGGGGGGATTCTTAAAAACTAATACTATGATAATTCGTACATAACACACAGCCCTAAATTTGGGCAACAAAATTCAAAAAGAAATAATAATATCATATATAATACGCCGGTTTAAACCGGCTCATTAGGATAGTAGGTAGAGTGTTCGCCAATAGTCTGGGAGACCTGGGTTCAATCCCAGGTCGCGCCATACCAAAGACTTTAAAAATTATACTTGATACATCCTTGCTTAACACGCAGCAATATAAGGTACATATCAAGGGAAAAGTGGAGCAATCCAAGGAAAGGAGTAGCGCCCTCCCCTAAACCTCGGTGTAGTAGCTATTGAAAAGAGAACCTTCTGGTTGCCCTCGACTACGGTCGCCAACTTATTTTTTATATAATACGCACTTACTTTTTCGAATTTGTAGCAGCTAAATTTAACATCTTTCCAATTTTTTTTATTCGGCTCGTACAGACTAAAAACAAAATCTAAGCAGTTTACTTATGTTTTGAATCAACAATTATGCAGTAGTTTAAGCAAAGAGACGGACATGTTCACATAAAAATGCAACAAGATTGTGAGAAAATTAAGCTCACACTCAGAGAAACAAAATAATAAACAAACATACATTCCAGTGGCTATTTCTTTAAACAGAAGTGCTTGTTGCATCTAAGTTAGTTTAGATCATTGATATAACTTACATTCTATCATTTGGCTTAAAAATGTGCTAATGATTTCTGTAGGCAAAATGCTTTGGTATCTTATGTGTAACCAAAGGGAATTTGTTGGTCATTGCTATAAGTTTCCTTGATACAATTACAGAGAAAAAAGATAATTTGGCGAATAATAATAAATTATAGTTTATAAAAGAGAATAAAAGTATAAGTTATAAACAAAAATCGATTAAATGATGTTCATAAAGTCTTGCAGAAGTTTTAAAATTTAATAACTTACATTGTACAAATCACATTGCAAGAATCATAAAGTAAAAATGTTATGAAAATCCTACTCTTGAAGTTTTATTCCTGATATATGAGAATAATTCAATAAATAAGGAGCTTTTTTTTGTTTAATAGTAAAATGAATTTTCTTTTTCAGAATTTTTTTCATAAATGTAACATCAACGCATCTTCGAATTCGTCGATGACAAAAATTATTTTAATCTCGCAAAAAATATTTGTTTTGAGGCTATCTAAAATGGCTGAAAATCAAACAGAGTACTCCAGACTTGTCATCAAATTTTTGTTGACGAAGAAGTGCAAACTAGGTGAAACTAATAGAAGAATGG
The DNA here is from genome assembly GCA_963585895.1 of Sepioteuthis lessoniana. NCBI lineage: Eukaryota > Metazoa > Mollusca > Cephalopoda > Myopsida > Loliginidae > Sepioteuthis > Sepioteuthis lessoniana. Next base: position 31,966,325 of record OY757933.1, on the reverse strand, counting down.
GTAATATGTACAGAAAAGCATGTTTTTTTTAGTTAAAAAGTCTTTATAAATGAGCTAAACATGGGTTTGGCACTATGAGTCTGAGTCAAAAAGACAATCCTCAGAAAAGAAAAGTCTACAGGTAATGGGCAATAAAGAAGATCAATCTGACAATGTTCTGGGACATAAAATGACTAATCATAAATGGGTCTCTTGAAAAAGGTACAACTATAAAACAGTACTTCTTCGCCAATGACCCAGGAGACCTGGGTTCAATCCCAGGGCGAGTCATACCAAAAACTCAAAAAATGGTACTTGATGCCGCCTTGCTTAACACTCAGCAATATAAGGTTGGGTTCAAGGGTAAAGTGGAGCAATCCCGGGAAAGGAGTAGTACCTTCCCCTATCGAAAACGGAGCCTTCGGGTCACTCTCGACTAAGGTCGCCAACATTACTTTATATTTATTGAATGACCTTTGCACTTCTTGATTGTCAAAATACAACATGACCGCCATCTTTGTTGATGGATTTTTCAAGCTGATACTCAAACTCCCTGGTTAAGGTGGTTTAGTTTCTTTATTTAATGACATATCAGCCTTCGCGAGTCATTTAACGCCAAAGCCATCCTTGTCGAACAGTAATGGTACAATTTAATCCATAGAGAGAGTGGGGGATAAGGGGGCGTTCACACTTTTCCTAAGGGTATTAATTCGAAATTACAAGAAATATAGGGGGTGTTAAGAAATGAAAATGGGTTAATTAAAAATATATTGACAAGTCGGAAGCATGCAGTTACATATAAACGTATGGGTGACATGAATCTTATCCTAACATCGTTGTTGTGTGTTCTTGTGACAGGGACTGTCCCCAATGAAACTATTGTGTCTGAGCAGCCCTATTTGGGAGAGCACTTCTTTATTTATTATCCATGTGATTGCTCATATCTCCACTACTAATAATGTCGTGTTCTTTTTTATTTCAGATTTGAAAATAGTATACAATAACAACTATTAATCCTCGATAACAATGCCTTGGAGAAGAAACGAAAAAAATTTTGCGTCACCCTTTATTTGAAGACAAAATCACTCAAAACTGTCTCAAAATAGATGCCACCCATTAATATGATGATGATTTATTACTGAGACAAGAAACTCGAAAAAAAGATGGTATTTCCTGGGAGCTGATATAATAACAATTAAAAAAACACATTGATTTGACACCTCTAGCTCAAAGGATGCATTTTTTACTGGACGTGTTCCTAATGACCGCCATTGCCCTTGTCTCAGTAATAAATCATTATCATATTAATGTGTTGCATCTATTTTGAGACACCCTGTATTATTGGGGCCTACGCTTGTGCAACACAAATACTACTCTCTAAGTCTATTTTTGAAGCAAAATAACCAGTAATCACGTCAACAGCAATTGTTGTGTCAGATCGCTCAAAATGCTACTGATACTATGTAACTCAGTACTACTTATTTCAGAGTCAAGTCGGGGTGACTAAACCAGTAACCCAATCGTGTTTATCTGATGAAGAGGGTGACTAGACACTTTGCAAGACGAAAAAGAAGACCTCTGAAAAGGGTAAAGGAAGCTTTCTGCTCATTGGCCATCTAGCACATTATTCCTGGGAGTGTCGGATCCCTTTTTCTTTATCAAGTTATCCAATGATTAAAAGGACAACTCTGATACATACATACATACATAGGGCACTCCAAAAGTCAAGTTTTTTCTTTATTTCCATGGAAGAGAATCTTATCAAAAGTTATGTAGATGTTTGAGCAGCCGGATTTGGGAGAGCACTTCTATATCTAGTATTCATGTGATTGCTCATAACTCCACTACTAATAAAGTCGTATTCTTTTTTAAACGTATGTGGTAGAAAAAGAGTACTTTCTAACTGAAAACTTACTCTGTCAAATAATGCTAATGTTAATTAAGTCTCACTAGTAGTTTTCATGAAAATAAATTAGGGCATTATTTTCCCTAAAAGGGACATTGGCCCAGCGGTTAGAGTGTTCGCCAATGGCCTGGGAGACCTGGGTTCAATCCCAGGTCGAGTCATACCAAAGACTTTAAAAATGGTACTTGATACCACCTTGCTTAACACTCAGCATTATAAGGTACGGTTCAAGGGTAAAGTGGAGCAATCCTGGGAATGGAGTAGCGCCCTCCCCTACACCTTGGTAGCTATCGAAAAGGGAGCGTTCGGGTCACCCTCGACTATGGTCGACTATACATATACGATGCGATCATCTATCTATCAATATATCAATCAACACACACTCACTTATAATTAAAATTTACCACGAAGACAGTTCTAAATCAATAAAATACAGTGATCTATGGACAATAATGAAGAGTAATATCGCGATATTTCAACCATAAAATAAGATAAGGGAAAAAGCTCAAGACTTTATGGGGGTGTTCTCGTGGTGTAATGGTTAAAGCAATGGAGTGCGGAATCGTAGTAAGCGAGTTCGAATTCCAGTCGCGCTATTACGATCACTTTCAGGCAAATACCCTTTGGAAAGGTATGAACCCCCTTATCCTCCCAGCTATGGGTTAAATAGTACCACTACTGCTCTTCTAGGAGAATAGCATTGGCATTAAATAACCTACAAAGGTTGATATGCCATTAAACCAAAGAAACCAAAACCAAATCAAGACTTTGTGTTTCGTGTATCCGATCTTTCGCTGAGCTTTCATCGACACGTCTGCTGAACGGAGTTCAGAATCGTGAGCTTTCACCCTGTTTTATCTAATAAAGGAGTACTCCGCATTCCCCAAAGCTCCAGCATTACTGAAGCCTCACCATCAGATCATTAAGTATCATATAACAGAACACTCGTTGGGGGGGGGTACCCCTCTGCAAAGATGCAGTATGAGTGTGTGTGAGAGAGAGAGAGAGAGTATGTGTGTAGGTGATTGTGTGCATGAAATAATCCAACAGGGTGTTCATTAATTCACAGCAACTGAAGTTATTCCCTGATATTTTCTTAAAACCAATTGTCCTTTTTTTAAACATTAGTGTAAAACTTTAGTTTCTATTTGTGCACAGAGACGAAAACAAACACAATGAGAAAAGAAAGAAAGAAAGAAAGAAAGAAAATTGATACATTGGTGAAAAAGTAAAGGCTGGAGCCAGAGTGAGAGAGAGAGAGAGAAAAAGAGAGAGTGATGATGATGATGAGGGTAGGAACAAGAGATGTCCTTAGATAACTTTGTATCTAATGGGAGCTCCTTATATACAAGAGAAAGAAAATAAGAAGGGAGAGCCCTATCCGGTTTCCCTTGTAAATAAGGTACTAAAAATAACCACAGACAAACAACTCATCCCCATTTTAGGGCAGACAGAATCAATCATAGATGCTTTAGACAGAAGCATTTTATATATATATATATATATATATATATATATATATACATATATATATATATACACATACATATATATATATATATATATATATATATATATATACACATACATACATATATATATATATATACACACACACACACATATATATATATATATACACACACACACACACATATATATATATATATATACACACACACACACACACACACACACATATATATATATATATATATATATATATATATATATATAAAAGACTGGCTCATTGTGGATAGAGTATTTGCCCTTGTGGATAGAGTATTTGCCAATGGTCCAGTAGAACTGGGTTCAATCCCAGGTCACATCATACCAAAGACTTTAAAAATAGTACTTGATACCTCCTGGCTTAACACTCAGCAATATAAGGTACGTATCAAAGGTAAAGTGGAGCACTCCAGTGAAAGGAGTAGCACCTCCCCTACACTTAGGTGTAGTAGCTATTGAAAAGGGAGCCTTCTGATTGCCCTTGACTTCTGTCGCCAACTTTACTTTTTTTATATATATAAGTTAGGATTGTGTAGAAGCAGTCATCAATGCTTGATGACTCAGTTTCTTGCCTATGCGATCATCAGACGAGGTACCCATGAAGTAAGTATCCTTTTATATGTTGTTGTGTGGAGCATAATGGAAGAGTGATATAGTTTGTGCGGTATACTGGGATAGGTGGTCTAGTTTATACTGTGTGGTTGTTTGTATGGCTAAATATTAATTTTAGGATTTGTGAATGTATTTACTCAGGTCTAAGTTATTATTTTACTCTTTGCATGTTTTTTACACCAGCATTAGCTGTATGTCTTTCATTGGAGACTAAGTGACAGCAAGTTTCCTTACGTCTCCCGGACTCTTAGTATTCAAGCTGATCTCAACAATGCTGTGTGCTCTGAATGGTCTTGATACTTCTTCTAATTTCCAATTCCTCCAGTCTTTTGTCTAAACCTTTGAGGATGATCCCAAGTGCACAAAATACAATTGGTATCAATGTTATCCTCATGCTCAACGTCTTTCTTATTTCTCTGTCAATATCTATCATTATTATTACAATTATTATTATTAATATTATCTAATTTTCAATTTTATTTTTGGTTTCTTATTGGTCTAGTGGGTAGAGTGCTTGCCAATGGTCCGGGAGACCTGGGTTAACACTCAGCGATATGAGGTACGTATCAAGGGTAAAGTGGAGCAATCCTGGGAAAGGAGTAGTGCCCTCCGCTACACCGCAGTATTGTAGCTATTGAAAAGGGAGCCTTCTGGTCACCAACTTTACTTACTTACTTTACAGCCCTTTATTTGGTGCCTCATTTATATGGCCTTGTGCCATATCTGAGCAAAAACGCTATGTAAATTACAGTCCTTCACTGAGTCTTTACCCAAGACCTTGAATGAGAGAAGGAAATGATCAGATGCATTCTAAGTATCTATGATTTTTGCTGCCTCTTTGGAATAACATTTTTTAATCACCTTGATAGTATTCTCCTTGGGAGATAAGCAATCCCGCAAAGTGCAATTTTTGGTATTTCAAATAGGCTGATTAATGTTGTTATCTCTCACTTTCTTGATCAAACCCAGGGCTCCGTCTTTGACTGGCATGGAGGTAGTTTTAAAGTGGCACAATTTTTTCAATTCCAGGTCTTTGTATTATTCTTTGTAGTAGTAGTAGAAGTCATCATCATCATCATCATCATGTCACGCTGTGAGCATAGATTTCCCTGATCCTCTCTCACCACCTGTCTCTATTGTCCATTGCTCCTGGGAGGTCATCCAGGCTACTTCCTATATCGGCACAGAGCTGTTGTATACAGGTTCTAGCTGGTTGTCCTACCTTTGCTCGTGTGAAGGAGTCCACAAGAGTATATATTATGAGTTTGTCCTTACTTCTCCAGCAGTGTCCTGCATATCAGGTTCATCTAACTATGATAGTTTTCGTGAAGGGAGGTAAGTGGCCGTACAGCTGCTGTTTTGTTGGGTGTTGCCGCCACGACTTGTTCAATGCGGCTCACAGCATTCTTGTGTAATTGTCGTCAAGCCTTTTCTCCATCAGTTTAGTTAGCATCAATTAAGTATTACAATGTGATACTAACAAGTCAATGAAGAGGTACTTCATATTCCCAAAGCCCCAGGACTGAAGCCTCCCCATCAAATGGTTTAGTGTCATATCCAGAACACCTGTGGGTCTTACTCCTCTGCAAGGATGCAGTCAGTGTATTCTACAGCCCCAGCTGACTTGGTATTTCTAAGAAAAGTAGCAGTCATCACACACACACACACACACACACACACACACACACACACACACACACACACACACACACACACAGAGTATATATATATATATGCAAATAGGAAAAGTTTCAAGAAAAAGTGCTCTATGCTACTACAGCAGAGCAGGTATACAACCTAGAAAATATCAAATTATGAGCATAGAAGTCTGTTACCAAAGGTTTCATTTGGGGTGCACATTTTTCAGAGAGAGAGAGAGAGAGAGAGAGAGAGAGAGAGAGAAAGAGCCAGATACTAAATAAAATGTCTTAGGAAGAATTTATTGATCTTTCTTCAATGCCATCAGCAGCAACTTCTCTAGGGACACATCAATTCAGCAAACTTTGGTAAGTTGAGGGATTGAAATTCTTTCAATATCCA
>OY757933.1:31765279-31957779 GCA_963585895.1 Sepioteuthis lessoniana | reverse complement strand
TATATTCAATAAAGTATTGGAATGTAGAACATAGGGTCTTATGGTCACATGCAGCTTTTTAAATCATCAAATATGATATTCCATGACCTTATTAAAGGACTAATAAAGATTTTGTATGTAGATTTTTGAACTAGATATAGCGAAAAGCGATTTTTAAAAAGTCTTTAAAAAATTACCAAAGTTTATCATTTCTTTTATATTAATTAAATTTGAACAAAGTTATTGACAAAAAGTTTAACTTTAGATTTGATTTGGTTTTGTTTTATGGCATATCAACCATTGTAGGTTATTTAATGCCAAATCCATTTTTATACATATAAACAGTACAATTTAAGACAATTCAGTTTAGCATAACTACACTGTTTAGTTCTATCTAACCCATAGATAGGATCCTATCAGGTGCAACCACTTATCAGAGTGGACCTGGAAGCAATGGCAATAAAAAGGTAGTCCACATTCCCCAAAACTCCAGCATTACCAGAGCCTCACTCTCAGATTGTCTAGTGTCATTATCAGGACATTTGTTGGGGGAGGGTCTTACCCCTCAGCAGAGATGCAGTCGATGTATTTTACAACCCCAGCTGACTGGGCCATTATACTTTAGATGATATAATGATATAATAAAGTTTGATATCATCTTTATAATGGTTAAGAAAACAATATCCATACTTGCTCTAAAATAATGATTTCTAGGGGATAATATGAGAAAAATCATCTTCATTCTTTTAGCATTCATCCTGTTTAGAGTTTGTGAAAAGTTGTAAGAAATATTGCAAGGTCATTTGTTGTTACACTTAATTGTAGAAAGTGGTTGTTTTGTCTGGTGTCATAGTTTTTTCTTCTGATATCCATCAAAGGGTGGCTGATTACATTCTCACTCATCACACAGCTTCAACAGCTAACTACCATGACCTTCCAGGAAAGAGAGTCTTTAAACTCTAGTTTGGTCAGATCTTGAGCTTGTTTAATCCTCAGGTGCATTCACTAGCAGCTTGAAAACAATGCCAAAGATACCGTTACACTGTTGGCAGTCATGTTGGTAAGGTGGTCCAAACTAAACAGTGAAACCAATGCCCAGTTATATGCAGCAGTGTATCACCAACCAATTTTACAAGAAAATGAATTTCAATATTGGTTTTAAATATGCAATTGTTCTCAATATATATCTTTAAAGCAAGTACATAATGTGAAAAAAAAAACAGCTGAAATTATGCTTCTTACTAGAATGATGGATGACCTGGGTCATCAGATTATACATGGTAAAATTATCAAGATTAAAGATCTAAATTTTCTAATGCTGTCAGAGACCTAAGACACTGACTGTACCTCTGCAGAGCCCTAAGACACAGACTGTACCCCTGCAGAGCCCTAAGACACTGATTGTACCCCTGCAGAGCCCTAAGACTCTGACTTAGAATGGTAGTACCTGTTGCAGTCCAATCTTTGGGACAAAGAGAATTGTTTAAAACTCATCCATATCCAATACAACAGCATGAAATAAAAGGAATCTTTAGAAGCAAACTAAAGACAAATCCAAAATTGTTGGCCTTAAGTTAGACCAACATTTTCTTCAACTTTATTCTGGCAATTTCTTCAATATTACTTCACCCTGTTGGAGGTGGGGGGGGGCTTACAATACACTGATTTCTTGTCTGACAGATCTGATAAGGATGGAGTACCTCTTTATTGCCATTACTCCCAAGTCCACTCTGTACCAGAGTGGTAGTACCAGTTAGAGTCAAATGTATGGGTCAAATAGATTGGTTACAAATTATTCATATTCAATGGGTTGACATGACATTAAAATCAATCAATCAATCAACTAGTCAGTCAATCAATCAATAGTCTTATAATCTAATTTGTTAACCATCACCTCATACACATAACAGTTACTATCATAGGAAATGAACTCGGTGATCCAAGTTCAAATTCTGGACAAGGCTTTTTACATTTCAATTTATATTGATATCCTTAAGAAAGGCATGAATCCTTCTCTACCCAACAGGTATGGGTAAATAATACCTCAGAATGGACTCTTTAACCTTGATATGTAACCAGTCTCAGAGAAAGAAAATACAGAATTCGAACCAGCAAAACTTTACTTAAAAAATATTCTAAAAATCATTTACTAAGTTTACCTCAGTTGTAGCACAAGTTTCAAAATATGGGCAATCTAGTGAGAATCAAACATGCTAGCAATGATCTGCTGGCCCAGATAATTAACCATGACACTGGACAAGGCACTACTTGTTTGTTTATCTATACAGTTACAATTTCAGCAACTGAGTGGATGACTTTAGTCTATCTTATGCATCAGTCATTTACTAGTCTTAGTTAATTTTGGCACAAGGCCAGAAGTACAGGACACAGAGTGAGAATCAATTTCACTAACAATAGTCTGGTAGACTAAGTTAATAGCCATTACACTATGTAAGGCATCCATCTTTCTTAGATAGTAATAAGAGACATTTTCATGTATGTACAAATATTTGCAAATTAAGCAAATAAAAGAAAATTGAGACTCTCCCTAGAGTCCTTACAAACTAAAAGGGAAATAAGGTAATTGAGTATTTATTTGAAGTAGTCTGAATATCCCACATTTTTATTTCATAAATTTTACTCACAAGGCAAAAGTGCAATACTAACATTTTGCAAAAGAATGTTTTGTCAATTAGCAATGAATTTTAGCAGCTGCAACATTCAGACATTCAAACGATTTTCTTTCAATCAAAAGCGACATCTATACCATAAATAATATGCAAAGTTATTTGGGGTTCACTGCAGATGACTTTTTAATTAATATTTATTTAGCTTTGTGTCAGTTTCTTGGGTAAATAAACAAATCTTTAATTATTTCCTCTGCAAAGCATTGCTTATAAAATTCAAATGAAGTTCTTAGAGCCTGAAGTTTAAATACATTTCAGTGGAAAGTCCCAATGACATAATGGTTTAAGTGCTAGACTGCAGCCCCAAAGTAAGTGCGTTCAAACTCCAGTCATGTTATCACATTTACTTTCAGACTAATACACTTGTAAAAGGTATGAATCTACTTATTCTCTCAGCTATCGGTTGAATGATATCATTGCTGTTCTTTTACAAGGATAGCTTTGGCATTATGGTCAATATAGTCCCATTGGCATTCAACAGACTTTTCCATTGGTCAAAGAACCTTTAAAACTCCTTACAAAAAACTGTAGAGTGCTACGATATGACGTTGTTGTTGATGGTGATCATAGTCGAGGGTGACCTGAAGGCTCCTTTTCAATAGCTACTACACCGAGGTGTAGGGGAGAGCACTACTCCTTTTCCTGGATTGCTCCACTTTACCCTTGATCTGTACCTTATATACTGAGTGTTAAACAAGAAGGTATCAAGTACCGTTTTTAAAGTCTTTGATATGATGCTTCATGGGATTGAACCCAGGTCTTCCGGACCACTGGCGAACACTCGACCCACTAGGCCAATGAGCTGGTTTGACATTAAACTGCATCTAATGTTGAGGCTCCAGTTCTGGAGATCTGGGCAATGTGAAGTACCCCTTCACTGCCATTACTCTTAAGTCCACTCTGACTCTGTGTGGTAGTACATGTTAGGGTCTCATCCATAAGTCAAATATACCTATTTAAAAAATTATTCATTTTCAATAGAACCAATGCAAAAAAAAAAAAATCTTAAGAAACAACAACACAAAAAATATAAATATGAACATACAATGAATGCAGTTCCCTAACCACATGACATGTTGACATACCGTTAAAATCAATCATTCAATAAACATTCTATGTTAAGCTATTTTATCAATTTTTTATTGCGATTCTCTCAACTTTTTTCATAAAATTTGTTATCTATTTTTTGTTTTTGGTTTTCATCTGTACCTTTTTGTCCGAGTTGAAAGTATGATTTATTTTAAGTTGATGATGATCTGTAGATAAATTTTAACTATGTATTGATTATATTACAAAAGTATAGGATAAATTCATTTCTATATTAAAGTCTGAAAGAATGTTAAATAGTTCCTTTAATCAATACATTTGGATACTTCTGTACACACACACACAAACACACACACACATCATATATATATATATATATATATATATATGTCTCTGTGTGTGTGTGTATGTGTGTACGCTCCTTCTCTGGGGGTTGAGCATTCTGGCAAAGGAATTAACAGCTGCCACTTGTGTAATGCAAAGTTCTTCATATTCATTGGGCACTCTGGTATCTGGTAAGGCAAAATGTACACAAGCTAAAGCTACAACATAATGCCTTATAATTCCCGAGCTGACACATGTCAACTGATGGCTGAGCAGTATGATACTAAGTCTAACGTAAATATGGTGGGTTTCAATCCCAGCTTGAAGCATCCTGCATGTCTAGCCACACTGAGGAGTTGTGATACAACAAAACAGTCTCTCTTAGGATGACTATACATATATATATATATATTCCCGCAGTTGGTTAGCTTGTCTAATGTTTTCCACATTGTTGGCCATAATGCACTACCATTTCATTCTCAATCTTCTTTGCCATCTTCTCATCATTGTGGAAGTTTTCCTAGACATAATTTCTTGTATCTTGAGGGCACCTCTGGTGGTGTAACGGTTAGCAAGCTAGACTAGCAGACCTACACAAGTGAGTTCGAGTCTCATTGGGCGCCCCATTCATTCGGCCTTGTGCCACATCAAAGCAAAGCGCTTTGTAAATTACATAATTTCTTGTATCTTGGGTACTACTCAGCAACTGCACTGGTCAACCTGCTTTCTGTTAATCTTGCTACATATCTGGCCTAGTGGAATTTCTGCTTTCAGAGCCCTGTAATCATATCTGCTACACTTCCAAACTACCCCCCTACAGATGTGCTCCTGCAACAATATTCCCGGTATAGATTTTTCTATAGCTCTTTTTGTTGTAACTAGTCTGTTCTTCTTATTTCATGGTAGCCCATATTTCACTTGTGTACAACATTGCAGGCAAAGCAGTTCTATTGAAGAGATTGGTACATAGAGTCTTATCCAGCTCTGCCTTGAGCAGATCTTTTATCATGGCAAATGCCTTCCACCCTGATCTTATTCACCACATGATTTCTGTGTCCATGTCTCGACATATCTTTACTATCCATTCATCCTAAATAAATGAACTCTTTCACCTTCTCATCACTTCCCACCACTATAGAGCACTGTGGTACATATTTGGAATGCATGCATTTAGTTTTCATGTGGTTTACATTGAAGCTGACAGCCAAACATCGATTTGGGTGCCACCTCAGATTTGCGTATGCTCATTTCATGATATAATTTTGTAAAAGCTTAAATAACAATAACATGAATGGATACATACATAAATATGCACACACACACACACACACACACACACACATATATATATATATATATATAGTCACTTCCATGCTTAACCTCACAAATAACCATGCACTCACATATACTAATTCACACATACATACATACATACAAACACACACAGATATACTTTGCCCAGTCAGCTGGGGCTGTAGAATACACTGACTGCACCTCTGCAGAGAGGTAAGATCCCCCCAACAAGTGTCCTGGATATGACACTAAACAATCTGATGGTGAGGTTCCAGCAGTGCTGGAGCTTTGGGGAATGTGGAGTACCCCTTCATTGCCATCGCTCCCAGGTCCACTCTGGCCCGGAGTAGTAGCACCTGATAGGGCCCTATCTATGGGTTAAATAGAACTAACAGCATACTTATGCTAAAATGAATTGGGTAAACTGAATAGCTTGAAGGAGAAACGTTTTTGACAATTAAACCGTACTTACACTTAAACTGCGTGCTTATGCTTAACTGAATTATTTCAAATAGAACTGTTTTTCGACATTAAGACTGTATTTACACTTAACCGAATTATTACATATAACTGCTTAAATAGTTTGAAATGGAAATGTTTTTGACAATTAAACTGTGTACTTATGCTAAACTGAACTGTTTTCAATAGAACAGATTATTTACATAAAAATGGATTTGGCGTTAAATAACCTATATAGGTTGATATGCCATAAAACCAAACCAAAACAAACCAAACCACAGATATACTCAGAAGATTGATTCAACCAACAGAGAATAAGCCAATTTCCAGACCAATTTGCAAATGAATGTCATTTTTTATCCATTAATCTATTTTACATATTTACATTTTTATATATCAGTCCCTTTATATTCATCAATTTATCATTTCTATGTTAGAGTGTGAGAGAATGTTAACTATTTTTATCATTGAGGTTTTTCTGACTATTGTCTTCATCTTTATTGTTATGAAGACTATAGTCCGAAAACCTTAATGATAAAAATCAGCAAGCTTTGTCTCAGAAATTCAGACAACTAATGTCAAAGATATCTTTAAAGAAATACATTATGATACTTCTGTACACCACACACACACACACACACACACACACACACACACACACACAACTATATATATTTTGTAAAAAGAAGAAAACGGAAAGAAATATACATATAAATAGATGAGAAAAATTGATTATTAAATATTATTTTATTTTTGGTCCACTAACGTGTTTCAGTAGGATTATCTTAGATATGAAATCATGAAAATTTCAGGTTGAAAGTATTTGGTGTCATCTTCAAGGTGGGAACTATGAATTTAAAATAATGAATACATCAATTGGACCAAAAATAAAATAGTATTTAATAATAAATTTTTTCATCCATTTATATGTATTTTTCTTTCCATTTTCTTTTTTTTACAACATATCTGTCTGATTAAACTTCACATCTAACTCAAATATATGTGTGTGTATGTGTATGTGTGTGTGTGTGTGTGTGTGTGTGTGTGTGCCACCTCAGATTTTAGTATACTCACTGTATGATATGATTTTGTAAAACATATATTTATATATGTATCATTAATAAACTTTTTTGCCCGCAAGAAATCATAAACTTATGTTTGTATTCCCGTAATTGAATATTAAAAGGAATAATCAATTAGTGTTTCATCTCTCTTCACCTAAGTTTTTTATCAAAGAATGATGGGGAAAATAATCTCAAATATCAATCAAGTTTAAAACACTAACCAAATGTACTAACCAAATACTCCTTTTCCTGCTAGTCTATAATGGATCCATTTTCTAAGACTGAGTTATCAAAATGGTGAAGTCATGTGACAAAGATATTCATCAAAAAAATAGTAGAATGGTATTAGTCAAGTTTTAAAAGCCTTGGACCCAACCTCATTCTTCTAAGCTTACAGATGTACCTCTGTTGTCAGCGAGACAGTACCAACATTCATGTTGTTTAATGAAAGTCTTGAAGAACATTCAGTTCCTTCTTGAAAAGGATTCCATGGCTTGTATGTTCTTCAGTACACTCACTTGGATGCTCAGACACACAAATAGCTATGCCTTTACATATAGTATCTTAAATACACATGCATACACACACACACACACACACACACGCACACATACATGATAAGATTGATTCAAGCAATAGGGAATAAAGCAACTTCCAGAACAATTTGCAACTGAATGTCATTTTTTATCTTTCTATCTATCTTACATGCTTCATATCTATCTATATCAGTAGTGTGTCATTGACCGAGACAGACATCGACACGCAAATGGACAGCTATCAATAGGCTATCAGTCATATGGAAGTCAGACCTGACCAATAAAATGAAACACAGTTTCTTCCAAGCAGCAGTCGTTTCGATACGGCTATATGGATGCACTACATGGACACTAACTAAACGGCTTGAGAAAAAGCTTGATGGCAACTACACAAGAATGCTGCGAGCAATATTGAATGGGTCCTGGAGGCAACACCCCACAAAGCAGCAGCTGTACGGCCACCTACCACCCATCAACAAAACTATCCAAATTAGACAAACCAGACATGTAGTACACTGCTGGAGAAGTAGGGACAAGCTCATAAGTGATGTACTACTACGAACCCCTTCACATGGCCGAACAAAAGCAGGGCGACCAGCTTGAATCTACATTCAGCAGCTCTGTGAGGATACAGGGTGTAGCCCTGAGGACCTACCGGAAGTGATGAACGATAGGGAGGTGTGGTGAGAAAGAGTCAGGGATATCCATGCTGATGGCATGACAAGATGATGATGATGATATTAATCAATTTATCATTTCCTTGTTTGAGTGAGAGAGAAGGTTGAATATATCTTTGAAGCAATAACTTTGGATACTAACTACAACACGCACACACACACACACACATATATATATATATATGTATAGGACACTTTGGGTGGTGTAATGGTTAGCAATCTAGACTAGCAAACCTTTACAAGTGAGTTCGAGTCTCACTGGGTGTCCCATTCATTCAGCCTTGTGCCACATAGAAGCAAAGAGCTTTGTAAATTACTATATATATATATATATATATATAATGAATTGAACCTCAGGCTTTTCTTTATGTTTTTAGATACAAATTAGATTTTCCCATCATAAAAAAAGTAAAGTTAGTGACCTTAGTCGAAGGTGACCCGAAGGCTCTCTTTTCAATAGCTACTACACTGAAGTGTAGGGGAAGGGCACTACTCCAATCCCTGGATTGATCTACTTACCCTTGATCCTTACCTATATATATATAAGTGAAAAATAAAGTTGGCGTCAGTAGTCGAGGGTGATCTGAAGACTCCGTTTTCAATAGCTACAACACCGAGGTGTAGGGGAGGGTGCTATTACATTCTTTGGATTGGTCCACTTTATCCTTGATCTGTACCTTATAATGCTGAATGTTAAGCAAGGTGGCATCAAGTACCATTTTTGGAGTCTTTGGTCCAACTCAACCTGGGATTGAACTCCAGTCTCCCGGAAAATTGGCTAACCCACTATTCATTAGGCCAATGGCCTATATATTCATTTTATTTCTATGATAGTTTTGCAGAAGTTTGAGTCAATGTTAAAATAAGTCCTATGCCAAAAAATGTGACTAAAATTATAATTAAAATCAATGATATCAGGAGGAAGTTCTCATAGTATAATGGCAAAAGTGCTGGACTTTGACCTCAAAGTAAGGGAGTTCAATCTCCAGTCTCACAATTACATTCACTTTCTGACTAATGCCCTTGGAAAAGGATGAACCCCCTAATCACTCAAGCAATAGGTTAAATAGTATCACTGCTGTTCTTCTAGAAGGATGGTTTTGGTATTAAATAACCCATGAAGATTGATATGCCATTAAACAAAGAAATCAAACCAAACTATTGATTCATATATAAAATTATAATATTAAGAGATCATATAGATAGATATATAATCTCTTAATCTTTACTCAGAGTATCCTGTTATATGGTAATGGCAAAGGTGTGCAACAAGCAGTCTGCAGGCTACAATCCAGCCTGTCAGCCCAGTCGGTGTGGCCTTCATTAACCCTTTTGCTCACTAATTTTGAATCTATTTTGTAACTGTAAAACAAATCTTACAGTTTTCTATTCAATCATACAGAATATCAAAAATGTTACATTTCTAACTTTCAAGCTTGCCCAGTTGGCTGGGGCTGTAGAATACACTGACTGCTTCTCTGCAGAGGGGTAAGAACCCCCCCTCAACGAGTGTCCTGGATATGACACTAAACAATCTGATGGTGAGGTTCCAGCAGTACTGGAGCTTTGGGGAATGTGGAGTACCCCTTCATTGCCATCGCTCCCAGGTCCACTCTGGCCCGGAGTGGTAGCACCTCATAGGGCCCTATCTATGGGTTAAATAGAACTAACAGCATACTTATGCTAAAATGAATAGCTTGAAATGGAAATGTTTTTGACACTTAGGCTGTGCTTACATTTAAACTGCATGCTTATGCTTAACTGAATTATTTAAAATAGAACTGTTTTTCGACATTAAAACTGTATTTACACTTTACGGAATTGTTACATAGAACTGCTTGAATAGTTTGAAATGGAAATGTTTTTGACCATTAAACTGTGTACTTATGCTAAACTGAATTGTTTTAAATAGAACAGATTATTTACATAAAAATGGATTTGGCGTTAAATAACCAACAAAGGTTGATATGCCATAAAACCCACAAAACCAAACCTAACTTTCAAGCATGCTGCATAAAGAAAATTTGTTTTGAATTGAAAGATTGAAGAGCTTTTTACAGTTAATATAAGGAGTGTCGTCATGGTGTAATGGTTAAAGCACTGGACTGTGGAATCATAGTAAGTAAGTTCAAACTCCAATCATGCTATTACATTCACTTTCAGACAAATAGCCTTAGGGAAGGCATGAAACCCCTTATCCTCCAAGCTATGGGTGAAATAGTGCCACAGCTGTTTTTCAAGAAGGATGCTTTGGCATTAAATAACCTACAAAAGTTGAAATGCCATCAAACCAAAGAGTTACTATTGATGATGTCTACTAGATTTTTTTTATAAAATTTAGTAATTTTATTCATTTGAAATGGTAACCCAATGTTGTGTGCAAAAACTTAATTTTATTTGTCTTTATTATTTAAAAATGTCTTTGTTATTATGACCTACCTACATGATAATGAACTCTTCCTTCTTCATAAATACTAAACCTATTTTACTCACACTGAGACTTCCTCCCAGCAAAAGACAACTTCTCGTTATTACTTTGTGACTTTTGCTATACCTGTTATTCGTAAGACTTGTTTTTTGTCTGAATTAGTTTATTTTTTGCAAAGTGACGGTTTTTGTTTGACTTGTTTTGACTTGTTTAATTTATTGTCAACTACTCGTCTTTTTTTGTCACTTGTGTTACGTCCAACTTTGTTGTTTACGTTGGACTTGTTTTTTGTAATTTGAATTTTATTTCAGGGGTTCTACAAATTTTTGTCATTTATCAGTGTCACTTTATTTTTATTTTCTTTACAATTTTTTGTATGGATTGTTTAAGTGTCACCTTTGTTTTATAGTAGAACCCCCCACTCCATTCCTTGCTACAGGTGGAGGTCTATTTAAACCCTCCTGGCTGCAAAATTTACCGCAGCCATGGAGGAGACAACGAACTCAAATACCCCAGAAGACCCAACATCACAAGAGTGCCTAATAGGGGCAAATTAGCCTTCGCTGCCAATCCCTGCTGAAACTCAAGAGAAAAACGAAACTCAAGACAGCCTGATACCACCGGCCCAAAAAAGCCCCACAGCCTGGAGGGGCCAGCAGAGAAGACCGGATGACTACGAAAAAGACCAAGTGGGCAGATATGCCAAATATTTTAAAGGCAATGAGATACTGCCCATCCTGGAAATAGTAGAAAAGATTGCTCCTAGAGTCCTCTCGCTGGTCGTTTCCGACATAAAAACTAAATGCTTGTGGGGCTAAGTAAAGATACGTTCGAGGAGCTGTTGAGGAAGGCAGGCATCCCATGCCAGTACTTCTGCAGAAAAAGTTTTGCCACATGGGATGTCCTGCTTCCTAGTGAAGAACAAGCAGCCAAGGCAGCTGCGAACGATGTAATAACGAAGCACTTCAGGTTACAGCCAGAATATAAAGGCACCCATAGGCTCCGTGTCACGGTTTGCAATGTCCCGGCCATCATCCCTGGGGAGGTTTTGACGGCCTACTTAAGTGCCTTTGGCCAAGTAGAAGAATATAACCTCCTCAGATCCCCGGCCGGGACAGCCTACGGGGATTATACCTTCCGGCTGTGCTTTAAAGCCATCCCTGAAACATTAGTAAGCGGGGATCGGCAGATGATGATGGTGGTGGAAGGAAGACGCCCCAGGTGCTGGGGGTGTAAACAAATTGGTCATATCGCCAAGTTTTGCCCCCAGCATCCTGAAAACAAAGAAAAAGTGGCACCCACAGCAACAACAACAACAACAACAAAAGACATAGCAGCCGCCACCACCACCACCATCAACAAGGAAGCGAAGGCCCAGGGCCCGGGTCAAGTCCAGCCCAAATTAAACAACCAGGAGGGCTGGACTGAAGTAACCCGAAAGAGGAGGGGATCCCCTAAAAAAGGGGAAAAAAGTCCATCATCTTCCCCTCCTCAAAAACAAATAAAGACCCCACCAGCAGCAGCAGCAGTAGCAGTAGAAGCAACACCAGAACCACCAGCAACTCCGACACCGGCACCAGTAACATCGACTCCAGCAACTCAGAAACCAGCAGCATCACCGACAACATCAACAGCCACCCCAAAGACACCAGCCGAAGCGGTACATCCAGTGTCTCCAAAAAAGAACAAAAAGAAAAACAAACAACACCAAATAGAAGAAATGGAAACAAATACAAACCTAAAAGAGAAGAGACAGTGGGGAAGGGGCCGCCAAAAAAATATGCCCTGAGCAACCCAAGGCAGGCACCTCCTCTCAGTTACAAAAGCAACAACCTCCTCCACCTCCTCCTCCACCTTCACCTCTGCCTCCACCACCTTTCCCCCCTCAAATATTACAACCTACACAAACCCCTCACCAAACTGTCACCCTCTCACCCCAGCAAGAACAATTCTTCAAAAAATGCCACCACCCCAATCAAATCCCTCTCCCAAGGTCACAATCAGCTGACCGGTCCCAGCCCCAGAATCTGACCAGAACGCCATCCCTTCCGTCACTTAGCCCATCTGCCATATCGACGCAGGAACTATTCCCAGCCAGACAAAGACATGACCCTCCTGCCAGTAAAAAAACAAATCGGCAGGAGGGTGAAGATGAACTAAGCATACCACAGATCCAGAAGGCAGCGGCTTTGTGCTCAGTAGAGCTGGAAGCAGTCGGTGACTTCCAGCTACGAAAGGCACTATAGCCGCTGCTGAGTCTGGATAAAATAAAGAACCTAAACGTTTCAAACCCCGCAAACTTCAGGAGTGCAGCCATGGTGACCACTTTTGTCCGGTCAGCTGGCGACCGTACCAAGGGCGTATGGAAGTTCTTGAGTACGGTCTGTCAGACTGATACGGGCATAAAGCTGGCGGAATTGGAGCACTCCTCCCTAAAAAAATGCATACCATATTGTTCGGGTAGGGTCCCTATTTTGGTTCACCCGTCTCTTTATAGGTCCCTAAAGCTGAGGTTTCTAATAGATGTCGGCGGAATCACCAGGGACAACCGGGTTACAACTGAACTCGGCACCGGTTCCCTGTGTCAGGCTGTCGGCATCCTCACACCCAAGGATTTCCAGCCCGTAGTCGACACTGAGTAAGGTAAGTTGGATTGATGGCTTTAAACCTTGCCAGTTTGAATGTGAGGGGACTGAGGGATTCAAGCAAGTGTGCGTGCTT
The DNA here is from genome assembly GCA_963585895.1 of Sepioteuthis lessoniana. Lineage (NCBI taxonomy): Eukaryota > Metazoa > Mollusca > Cephalopoda > Myopsida > Loliginidae > Sepioteuthis > Sepioteuthis lessoniana. The sequence continues at coordinate 31,944,564 of OY757933.1, read as the reverse complement.
GCTTGGTGAACTCAAGAACCTCTGTGCAGATCTTGCTGCAGTGCAAGAGACCCACTTCACTTGCGATGCTGACTGTCGGGTGCTGGAAAACGACTTTAACGTTTTCTCAGCATACGGCAGCCACGTCAGCGCTGGGGTCTCCTTGCTAGTTGGACGCAGCCTTGATGCTGATGTTGACGTTGTTTTTGAAGGTGACGGGGGCCGGCTGGTTGTGGCCGATGTTGCCGTGAAAAGTTTCAAGTTTCGTCTGGTTGCGGTTTATGCGTCCAATATCGCTGTGGAGAGGGTTTCCTTTTTTCGTCGGTTGGTGCCGTTCCTGGACGATACGAAGCGGCTAGTCTTAATGGGTGATTGGAATGCGATCCTTGATCCCAAGATAGATAAGGTCGGTCGGGGAGCTAGTCGTGCGGGAAGGTGTGAGAGCAGCCTTGTCGGCTTTGTGACTCGTCACGGCCTCGTCTTGATCACCCAGGGCGAGAGATGTGGACGTGGCTAGATAGCTCGCCCTCTGCCAGTTTAGGTTCCTACTTGGACAGAGTGTTAGTTAGACGAGCTGACATTGATTTCCTTAGTTTTCCCACGTTCCACCTGATAGCGTGGACTGACCATAAGCTTGTTAGGGTCAGTCTGCGGTTAGCAAATAGGCCTAGTCTAGCCGGCTACTGGAAGTTCAATACCTCCTTACTGGAGATACAGGACTTCCGGGACTGGCTAGAATCCCTAATTCAGCGGGCGTTAGTGGGGGTGGTTACCGGGAATAGGTGGTGGGTTTCTCTCAAATATAGGATTAAAGACTTCGCCACCAAATATGGTCAACAGCTCAACCTAGATAAGGCCAAGGAGGCGAAGTCTATAGACGATAGACTTTCCCGGGCGGCGGCTGGGGGGGACTCCCTAGGTGTAGAACTAGCTAGGAGGGACCTTGAGTGTGAGAGTAGCGAGCACTACAAGGGACACGTAGTTAGATCTAGGTTAAATAGAGTTCTCTACGAAGCTGCGAAATCAAACGCGACTGCGCGTGAAGAAGAAGTGCGAAGGTTCCCTGATCGGTACATCACGTCTGTCAAGACCGCGGACGGGCGACTGGTGCAATCGAGTCGTGAGATGCGTGATGCCTTTCGGGCGCACTTTCGGGATCGCTTTGCCTGCTGCCCTGATCTCCCGATCCGGGAGTTTCGTAGCTATCTTGCCGACTTCCCCCGCCTTGGGGTGGCTGAAGCGGCTAGCTGCGAGGGTGTGGTTACTGAATGCGAAGTCCGTGATGCGTTGAAGCAGGTCGGCCTCAACAAGTCGCCCGGACTAGATGGTTTGCCCTACGAAGTGTACTTGAGGATGTCGCACATGTTTGTCCCTATTCTGACGGATATGTTCAACCATTGGTTCGCCCAGGGAGCCATCCCTGGTTGCGTTACCAAGGGCATGATCACATTGCTGAAGAAAGGTGGCAGGCATGTTTGGGAGGGTTTAGATGACTACAGGCCCATAACTCTGCTTAACACAGAGTTAAAGATTTTGGCCCGGGTCTTAGCGAATCGTTTACAGCTTGTCATCAGTGATCTGATCGGCCCTGAACAGACCTTTGCTGTGAAGGGAAGATCGATCCAGGACAATCTGCACTTGATTCGCGAGGTCCTAGAGGGGATAGAAGACGACACGGAAGCTGCGCTGATCAGTTTAGATCAGTCCAAGGCCTTCGATAGGGTTGACCATCGGTTCTTGGCGTCTGTTTTGGAGACTGCCGGATTCAAACCAGAGTTCCGCAGATGGATTAGCATGATGTACCATAACCCTCAGGCAGTGGTGCAGGGTATTCGCGATCGAGCATTCGGTCCGGCAGGGCTGCCCTGTCTCCTCTTCTCTATGTCCTCATGTTGGAGCCCCTCCTGCGCAGGCTTAGGGATGAGAGGACAAGTCCGTCCCTACGTGGTGTCCCCTTTGCTGGCCCTCTTTCAGCAAGGGTTTCCGCATTTGCAGATGACATCACAGTCTTTGTATCCCGCCGTCTGGATATAAAGGCTGTGAAAGAGGCGGTTGTCGAGTACGAACAGATCGCAGGAGCCAAGGTCAATTTTGACAAAAGTGAAGGTTTGCGGCTTGGTGCTTGGAGGGGTTGCAATACTCTTCCAGGGCCCTTCCGCTGGAGTGACGGACCCATCTGCATCCTCGGGGTGTGGTTCGGGCCCGACCTCCAACTAGAGCGAAATTGATTGGAAGTACAAGCTAAGGTGAATGCTCAGGTGGGAATCTGGCTTTCAAGGGGGTTGTCCTTAAAGGGCAGGGCGGAGGCGTGTGCCACGTACGTCTTCCCACTGATCCTTTACCGATTGGCTGTACTTCCTCTGCCTAAGGCACGTCGGTTGGCACTGCAACAATCCCTCTCCAGATTGCTCTGGGGAGGTGCAAGGCCGATGGTCTGTAGGCTGGTCTGTATCCAACGTACACGCAACGGGGGTCTGGGTATGCCTGATCTGGAGAGCCACTGGCTTGCTGAAAGACTTGCATATCTGGGCCGGTCCTTGACGGGGGACTCAGTGTGGAGACGAAAGGCGAGTCGGACTTTTCCTCGCCTCCAGTCAGACCCAAAGGCCGAAGGTCGACGTAGGTCTTTGGGCGAAGCACTGTTTGTCCGCGAGTGCCAAAAGGCCCTTCGTAACCTTCTTGGGTCCAGTGACCTTTCACGGCCTCGGAAAGAGCTATATCAGGAGTTAGTGGTGGGTTCCGCTTCTGATTCTCTTAGCGAGCGGCGAGGCTGGACGGCGGAGGAGATCCGCTCTCACTGGAATTGGGCGCCAGGATCGAGCTTCTTGAACAACTCCGAGTTCTCGCTCACCTGGCGACTTGTACGGAATGTGTTACCCCTTCTCGGCTTGAACTACAAAGCGGGCCTGGCAGACATGCCTGATTGTCCTCGCTGCAGCAGTGGATTAGAAGAAACGGCTGAGCACGCCTTCTACTATTGCGAGCGAGTTCGCCCGTTTTGGGATCATGTCGGGGAGTGGACGGCTCGCATCAAACCCAAGCAGCTCATGCTGCTCGACGTTGGTTACGTCGTGGACAACATTCTTCCTCCGTTTCAGGGTGAGAAGCGTGTGGTGTTCCTCGAAATCCTAGCTGTAGCTCGAAAGAAGGGATTGTATGACGATGCAAACTTTTCTCATCGCGATCTGGTTTTGTATTTTCGGCATCAGCTGAGGGTCAAAATCAGATGCGATAGAAAATGCTTGGATCGCATAACATTTAACAGAAGGTGGGTGAATGCAGCGAGCCTGGTCATAAGAAAGGGGGGCAACGTTGGAGTCATCCTTCCCTCCTCTGCCTGCCCATGGTGTCTATGGTACGGGTCCTTCGGGACCCCACCCCCGGTAAGTAGGCAAAGTTTTCCCCTTGTAACCTAGTTAGCAGTATGTTGTCAGTCATTGTCCCTGTCATCTAGTTGTTATTTCTCAAGATCTTCCCCACCCCTATTATTTTTGTACCTCAACCCGTATCCCAGTCCCCTTTTTCTGAAGATCTTGAACATTCATATGTATAAAGACCATATTACCTGCTTGTATCGACCCATACCGCGCCCGACCCTTTATTTCTTTTACCCCAATAGACTAGGATCCCTGTCCCACCTAGGGCAGGTCCGGCTTGTTTCCGGTTCTTTCGCCTCGGAAAACAGTCGGCCTCCAATTTTATAGACGGGGGGATGGGAGGGCAACCAAATGGGGGATTTTTCCTTGTTTTTTGCTTTTGTACATATTTCGGGGTTTTTCTCCCATCCCCATCATATGAATTCACTTGTAAAAAAAAAAAAAATCACAATTTGTAAATAAAATCATGCATCACTTCCGGGGTTTTAAGTAGGTCCTTCTTCATAGAGCAAATGTGGTATTTTGGTGGTAGCAGCGCGTATGGCGATGAATGAATGGTTATATATTGTATTGTTGAATGGATCGGCGATTGTGGCTAGCTAGGTTCCCCTTAGAAATTTTAGTTAAAGTAAAGACAACTCCTTTCCCCTCCCCCCAAAACTCCAAGGCCTTGTGCCTTCATTATTGTATAATAATGAAATAAAGAGACTTCCTCCCAGCATTGGGCTTGGTCACACCTCAGTCAGCCAAGTTGGTCAGCATATGAATCTGGTCAGCTGTGTTCTGGCTCAGCTGGCAGTTAGTTGTGGCCATCTGACATGCATTTATATTGGACATGCCAAGACCGGCATCCTTGAGCCTCAGGGGGCCGTCCCTCTAAGCTCTCACCCTCCTTGGAGGGGTTAGGTTTATCGCCTGGTGCCTGAGGTGCCATTTTTTAGGAGAATGCTGATGGGGCCCAAGGCATTTTTGAAGCCACTGGGCATGTCTGTGCTACAGCCCAGTACCTGGATCCACCTAAAAAAAGGCCATGTGCCACACTCATCTGGTTGGTGGGACATATAACAAATACTTTCTCCCAGTAGTCAAACCTGACAGTTCAGCCGGACACTTCAATCTGCTTTACTAACACTCTTATTTTTTATATATGTTCTGTTTATTCAATACACTTGTTCCATCTACTTTTTCTTCTTCTGCATCTTCTTTCGGGTCCCTAACAGGCCACAACAGTCTTTACAACGTATTTATAACTCGTTATACTATTTGTCATTAGTTCACATATTTTTGGTGGTGACAGGCTCTAATTGTTGTTCTAATGTTTGAAAGTGGCTGGCCAATGAAAAATGCTGCATACCTCTGTTATAAGACAATCTTCAAGCAAAATTGCATATTCAATTGTGTGAAGATCAACTTATATGGTGAAACTTTGAGTAAGAAGGTTAATTAACAGATGATTGATCTATCACTTGATAATGAACACTTTCAGTTTTTAAACACAGCTGTTCTGTCATATATATATATATATATATATATATATATATATATATATATATATATATTGTCATCTACAGATAGACTATTTCATTGTATCACAACTCATCAGTGTGGCTAGACAAACGAGATGCATCAAGCTAGGATTAAAATCTGGCCAACTTTACATCAACCCAATAACGTAACCTCACAGCCATCAGCAATCCCAACATAAGTGAGAGAATTTAATGTATACATATTAAATGTTAGCATTTGTTTACATTTGATGCTAATGGAGATCGGAGTACTCAATTCGTTAGAAAGGTTTTGCATTACTTGAGTGGCAACCATTAATTCTTTTGTGAGTACTACTGTATGGTTGAAACATTTGGAGAAAAAGCTACATGAGAATTACATAAATATGGTACATGCTGCTTTGGACAAACCTGAAAGCCACAATCTACAAAATAGCAGTTGTATGGCCATTTACTTCCCATCCCACAAACCATCCAAGTAAAATGGACAAGTCATCCTAAGCACTGCTGTTGAAGTACAAATGAACTCATAAGTAACATCATTGTATGGACTCCCACATAAGGACACACCAGTCTTAAATTCATCAGCTCTGTGCAGAAACACTGGATGCCATCTGGAGAACTTACCAAGAGTGATGGTTAATAGGGATGGATAGCGAGTGAAATTCAAAAGAATTTCTGCTGCTATTGTGGCTCTCTTTCTCTCTCTGTATATATTGTGTGTGTGTCTTGGGCAGGAAAAGCCTGGCAAAACCCATCACTCTTCAGGTTTAATTTGAATTCAAGTTGCCATACCAAGGTTAAAGAGATCAGTCTGCCCTACTATTCACCTGCAGCTGGAAGGAGAATAGCTGGATTTGTACCTTTCTCAAGGAAATTAGTGCTATGTGAGATGAAAAAGCCTCTTTCAGGATCTGAACTCAGTAGCCGAGTTTTCTTCCAGCCAAATAACTGTTATGCCTTGAACACCTCCAATGTTTATGATCACACATTCATAAATCTTAATCGAATTTTTAAAAAATAATTTCTAACAGTGTCTTTAGTGTCTTTACTCATCAAATAGAAAACACAAAGATGCCCTAAGATATCCACCTAAGACAACTGCAAAATGCTTCATTATTATTTTAGTCATTTTTATTTTTTATTTTTTTGCTCCAGACAAGATTTTTTTGTATCCCTGGTCTCAAATTCCTCAGTGCAATCTTTGGGGAAGATCAAATAAGACAGAATAACCCTGTAAGGCAGGGTCTAAACTGGTGATGATGAGTGGGGGGGGGTGAATCTGAAAGCCTTAAGTGATACTTCTTTTCTCTTGATAAAAAGGTCATTCATTCTAAAGAATTTCCTGCATCATTTTGGTTCCCTCTTCCAGTGAAATGTTTCTTATCTGAGGATACTTTGCCTTGGAATATACTTAATTAGAGCTTGAGGTTATTCTTGTTTTTTCAACCTTTCCCTCCTTTTTATTTTAGGACTGTAGGATATTTTTGTTTAATCCTTATATTTACAAGCAAAAATAATGTAATAAAATATCATATCAAATTTGAAAGATGAACAAAACTAAATAAGAATATTTAAAAAAATGACACTTACTTTTATTTTATTTTAATGGATTTCTATATAAAATAGGATTTCTTTCAATACATTTGAGAATAAAACAATATTAGAAATCAATAACACCAAGTAATTATTTATTAAACCCAGTTTTGTGAAAACCAGTTTACAAATTATCCACACCATATAATATGTAAACCTTTATTTCTTTGTGATATATAACACACATTGCTGGATGTTCAGCACATTAATAACATGGACTGTTTTGATTGTTTGTTTTGGTTTTATGGCATATCGACCGCTGTAGGTTATTTAATGCCAAATCCATTTTAATACAAATAAACAGTTCTATCTCAAACAATTCAGTTTAGCATAAGTAGACAGTTTAATTCTCAAAAACATTTCTATTTCAAGCGATTCAATTAGGTCAAACAGTTCAAATTCAAACAATTCCGTTTAGTATAAGTATAGTTTTTTTTTACACACAGTTAAATGGAAAAACAGTTCTATTTCAAATAATTCAGTTTAGTATAAGTACAGTTTCAATGTCTAGTTCTATTTGACCCATAGATAGAATCCTATCAGGTGCTACCACTCTGGGCCAGAGTGGACCTTGGAGCGATGGTAATGAAGGGGTACTTTACATTTGCCAAAGCCCCAGCATTACTAGAACCGCACCATCGGATTGCTTAGTATCATATCCAGGACACTCATTGGTGGGGTGTCTTATCCCTCTGCAGAGGGGCAGTCAGTATATTCTACAGCCCCAGCTGACAGGGCAAGGGCTATTGTGAGGCCAATCAAAATTAGTAAGATTTTAATAGAGACATCATTAATAAATAAGACATAAATTAAAATAAAAAATTATTATTTGATAATCATTGAGAATATAATGTAAATAACTAAGGGAATCGTGACATTGGTTTGTGGCATAGTTTTGGTTACAGACAGACACATAATCTCCATTATAACTAATAAACCTTTGCTTAATCTAATACAAGGTCACATTAAGGAGTAGATATTGAGGTTCGAACTACATATTTGCTGTTTAGTTCTTTTTGATACAAGGAATTTTTGTTTTCGATTTTTGGCATTTTGTCCAATACACACATACAATGGGATGCTGAAAAGTTCTGAGCCCAATCAAGAAGAGAATTACCTTTCGCTTTTGAATCTTTATTGATGTTTTTTTGGAAGGGTAAAAAAAAGTCTTATGTACCTTTGGGGTCAGGTCATGAACTTTTCAGCACCCCATCATAGCTTAACAACAAAAAAATGACTACATCAAAACATGACAAAATTCTTTATATCTGGATCAGCACTTCTGCTTTAGATCAGATTATCAATCTCTAGCATCTGCCTAAGATCAGAGTGTAGAATCTGTACACTCTGCCTAAAATCAAAGTCTGCTCTGTCAACAAAGCTTCGAATATGCTCACTGTATACCCCTGCAAAGGGATAAGAACTTCCCAAAAAAAGAGTGTTTCAGGTTTTGCACTAAACTTCATCTAAAGGTGAGGCTCCAGTATGGGAGAGCTGGGGAGTGTAGAGTACTTCTTCATTACCATTTCTCCCAGGTCCATTCTGACTCGAAGTGGTAATACCTGGTAGAGTCCCAACAATAATTTTTTAAATAGCTAACTGTTGTAACCTAACAAAAAGTTTACTGAATGAGAAATAGCTAAAACAGAGGTTGGAAATGAAATGGAAATGGAAATCTTTATAACATTAATAAAATACAATACTCACCAACAGTGTGAAGAAGGCAACCACTGTTCGTGATGACTACTTAGTTAACATATTTCATTCCCTTACAATAGTGACCAACATATTTATGAGGAATGGGACATAGCCATTAATATCCATAGGTAGGGTATATAGCACTGACCATTATCTCAAAACAAGGCAGTATTTGCTATGCTTAGCTTAGTCTGGCACAAGGTCACGATATGGAGTACCCAGTAAGGATCAAGTTTATTATACAATTGTAGCTCACTAGTCATTCCCCAATCTGTGAAGGTATTTATTAAATATGTAACATACCCATCTGTGAATATGTGAATTGTACATATTCATACCGGTACACAAAATGTTTATAATGTCCATAACGCACAGAGATATAACATAGGAATCCCGAAACACAAATAACTTTATGACTTCTTAGTTCAGGTATGAGACTTTTTTATTACCTTTGAGTCAAAAGGTTTTTCGACATAAGGAGAGAGATACACATTCTTTCTATGCTGACTTTTCCATCTGCACCCCCATCACATGCACACCCACCACAAGGCCACTGGACTGGCTTCAGCAAGCCTCAAAAGCCAACCGTCCTCCCCAGATGCCAGAACTCAACTCACTGACTTTTCTCAAATCCCCCAAAATCCTCCGCGCACGCTTCCGGTGCATGACATCATTCACATCCCCCTGGTCACATTTCCTATCTGGGGTTTTATTTTGACATCTCTGAATGACACATCCTCCCCACGTGCATGAACACCTGTGCTCATGTTACACCTAACTAACCCATGCACTAAGCGAAAGGTTCTCAGCCTAACTAAACCGAAAGGTAAGATATATAAAATGAAATCCCTCGACCATTATATTACAAGTATAGCCTGATTCTTACCAAGTGCACCATACTTTGGCCTATATATATATACATATATATATATATATATATAGGCCAAAGTATGGTACATATATATATACATATATATATATGTAAGTATTTACCAGACTCCTCTGTCATAAGCAGGATGTGACACAAGGTTAGATTCTAAGCAGAGTACAGCAGTTTTAAATTCAGAGTTATCCTTCTTTTTCTGAGAGACCTGGGTTCAATCCCAGGTCGGGCCATACCAAAGACTTTAAAAATGGTACTTGATACCTCCTTGGTTAATGCTCAGCAATATAAGGTATGTATCAAGGGTAAAGTGAAGCAATCCAGGGAAAGGAGTTGCACTCTCCCCTACACTTAGGTGTAGTAGCTATTGAAAAAGGAACCTTCTGATTGCCCTTGACTATGGTCGCCAACAACTTTATTTCATATTCTTTAATGATAGCTAAAATGAATGGCACTGGAGCGATGAACTGGTGCTGGACTGTTACGATGAGGAACAAATATAAACGCACTGAAATGATGCCATGATGAGTGCCGTAGCAAGCCTGGAAGCATTGAGCACAAGCTGGGGCAAAGCCAACCTTGGGTGCAGATCTTGATGGTATTAGCAAATATTGGAACAAGACCTTCAAAGATCGAAGTGGAGAAGGGTTCTGTGCCAATGGTGGTTGATCAAGAATCTGATCCCTCTAATGGCCATCCTACAGGAAAACAAACAAAAGGTTCAGCCCATCATGGTCTACCGTGAGCTCAATGAGCACATAGATGCATATAAGACCACCACAGATGTATGTGCACACAAATTAAAAGAGTGGCGGCAGCAAGAATCAAACATCCCTGTGTTGGACTTATGTCAGACCTATTTTCAAATGTAAAACAGCTTGACCAATCAGCCAGCTCATTAGGGTCTATAAAATGAGTATATTGGAGGCTTGGTCAGTTGATCAGGAACCATCTTGGAAGCCTATTTTTGAGAAGACTGTTCTTTTTGTGAGAAGACTGCCTTGTTTGTAAGAAGACCGCCCTGTTTGAGAGAAGACAGCCCAACTCATGTGAAGGTTTCAAGTTATTTCAGCAGTTATGACTTTCAATCCTAAACTAATACCACTATTTAATTGCATCCAGCCCAAGCAACAAGTCAAATCCAAGTTGTTCCTCGAGTTATTACATCGGGTGGTATGGGCAGCTCATCTCCCTGATGCCATCAAAGCTTATTGCAATAACCATTATGCATCCCATAGCTTATATATATAAATAAATTGGCTGACTGTAGTCAAAGGCATCCGAAAGGTTACCTTTTCAATAGCTACTACACTGAGGTGTAGGGGAGGGTGCAACTCCTTTCGCTGGATTGCTTCACTTACCCTTTATTTGTACCTCATAATGATGAGTGTTAAACAAGGAGACATCAAGTACCATTTTTTGAGCCTTTGGTATGACTTGACCTAGGATTGAACCTCAGTCTCCCAGACAGTCATTTTATAATGAAAGATAAAAGTGCTCAATGTAAGAAAAGAGTAGCTAAGAACTATTTTTATTAATTACTGTATTAAAATAGATGCTGATCACAATTATATCAGATGATTTCTCTATCTTCAGAGATAACTGTTATCTCATAAAGGAGAAAAAAGGAAACATCTATACATTAGGAGATTAATGTGGCAAATGCTTGTACAACAGTAATACCACTCTGAGTAATTATAATGATACTCCTGTTACAAGCAGAGACAAAGACAACCAGTAATCATAAACACTATAGGATATAATAAGTTTTCCTTCTCATGATACTCAACTAACTTGAGTGGATGGGCTCCTCCATCGACATAGCCATATTTCTTTGCAAAATCATAATACTCTTTTGCCATATTGTCATTCTGCTGAAATATGCCTTCAGAGTTACTGCTTTCTGTAGAATAGCAGGATTTGTTATTTGGGTTCACTCCCATAGATCTATTGTTTTGAATTTACAGTTTTTCCTTCTCCTACACTAGTTGCCATACCAAGGCTAGGGAGCCCAATATATTCAGTTATTTAACCCATTGTTGAGGATCAAATAAATTTACATATATATATATATATATATATATATCACTCGCTGGTTGCATAACCTAAATTGTAATTAGTCTTAGGTAGGAATAACCTTGTAGAGCCCATCTCTCTTCAGGTCAACAACTGGTTTGAATTTGGGGTTTTCCTTCTCCTAGATTGGTTGTCATACCAAGGTTAAAGAGCCTAGAGAGCCCGACTATTTACCCATAGCTGGAGGGAGATTAGTTGGATTCATAGCTTTCCCAAGAGTATTTGCACTATGTAAAATGCCAACAGCCTTGTACAGGATTTGAACTCAGGTTGCCATGTCCATTTCCAGTGATGTCAACTGTTGACAAAAGTACACCTGGGTCAACTTTGATGCAGAGTTGTAGCACCAATAAGGGTCACATAAATAGATCAAATAGATCTGTTTAAAAATTTATTCGTATTTGTCATGAATACTTGTGGCCATATAACTGTAAATTAATTGTACTCTGAATAATTACTTAAAACTCTAATTGTTTAATAAAGATTATTATTCGTTACTTGAAATTATATAACTAAGTGCAAATAAATAATTATCATTAAATAAAAATAATTACATGAAACCATATAATTATTAGAATTAGATAGGAATACTTGAAACCATAGAAGTATGTGTAAATTGTTTGTATTAGATAGGAATAGTTGATATACTATGTGCAAACAACTCTTTCAAAACAGCACAAATATGTAAACATAAATGTTCTATGAACACGATTCCCTAACTTCTATGTATAAAATAACACTGGAAGGGTATAAATACGATTAAAATCAATCAATCTTCATGATGTTATAGTCAACAATCTAGTCTCTATAGAGTATGATTTAAAAAATCCTAACACTTCTAAAAGAAAATCTTTATTGTATTATAATTTCAAAGTCTCCATCTGTCCATAATCTCTGTCAACACATCCTTGGAATATTTCCCAAGTTGTCTCCATAATATCAGTTCTGCTTTTCTAATAAAGGTACTCCTACAGAAGTGTTAACATTTTTCAATCACCCTGTATATATATAAAAGTATTTTGTGATTTGCTTGAAACATTGCTGCACAAATTATTTTATTTTATAGTATTGAATTAATTTAGAGGGCTATTGCAATGCGAAATAATAATTATTTGAGTCTAATTAATTTAAAAGTAAAACTTCACCATCAGAGACTTTTTTTATAAATGAACACAATGTTGGAAGTTCACATTTTTTTAATGTTATAAACATGGTGCCACATGGGGTGTTAGAACACCATGTTGGATGTTGTAACCATGGTACCACGTAGGGTGTTTAAACGCCATGCGGAATAGATGTGACTCCAATTGTCCTAATCAATTTACAAAAAAAAATCTCGGACGATGAAGTTTTACTTTGAAATTAATTAGACTCAAATGATTATTATTTTATATTGCAATAGCCCTCTAAATTAATTCAATACTATAATATATATATATATATATATATATATTTCATTGAACATAATAGACCATTTTTGTCTACATATTTTTTTGTTAATCCTTTCAAATTGCCATATTGATCTTATGATATTCAACCGAAATTGGTTGATAAATCTTCCATAATTAGTTATTTCCCAAGTACTTTCTGCCTGACTTTGGGCCATCATCAAGGGAAGATGTATTAAAAAAGTGATATAACTTTTGTATGTACATTACTACTTTGTAAGAAGAGCATTTGATTTTGTCTCATATTTTTTGTGATTCAAGATTAAGTGTATTGATATTATTCTTACAGAGTGCAATTAGTCTCTTCATATGAGTGTGTGTGTGTGTGTGTGTGTGTGTGTGTGTGTGTGTGTGTGTGTGTTGGGAGAGTGGTTTACTATCTCATGATGATATCTTTTCAAATAAACCTGACAGTATGTATTATTCCTGTCCATCTTTTATCAGCTGCAATGTTTGTCTATGTTCATTGATATAATACTTTCAAGTCTTCATACTTGAAATAGAGACAACTACACCTAACTAAACATTTCTTCTTAACTTTGACAGATGGCCTGCCACAAACATAAAACATTGTAAGTTAAATGGTGTTTATTTAATCAAATATTAGACACAAGTCTTTCAGCTAAAATAAACCTCACTTTATTATCATAGTAATGTAACTTTAATTCGATCTGATCATATCTTGTTCATAATAAATGACCGGAAATATTAACTATGTGCGTTAAATACAAGTACTTCTATTCTTCAATCTGATGCAGACTATGCAGATGATCTAATGCTTCTTGTATATACAACAGCTCAAAGTAAATCTCTGTTGCAGGAAGCAAAAGGCATTGGTTGCAACATGAACTCAGATAAAACAGAGTTTTATTTTACGGCATATCAACCCTTTTTGGGTCATTTAATACAGAATTAAATTATTTTGGTTTGGTTTTATGGCATATCAACCATTGTAGATTATTTAAAGCCAAATCAATTTTTATACATATAAACAGTTCTATTTCAAACAATTCAGTTTAGCATAAGTACAATTTCTTGTTTACACACAGTTAAATGTGAAAATAGTTCTATTTTAAACAATTCAGTTTAGCATAAGTACACTGTTTAGTTCTATTTCACCAATAAATAGGACCCTATCAGGTACTACCACTCTGGGCCAGAGTGGACCTGGGAGTGATGACAATAAAAGGGTACTCCGCATTCTCCAAAGCTCCAGCATTACTGGAGCCTCTCCATCAGATTGTTAAGTGTCATTATTAGGACACTCATCTGTAGGGGGGGGGGGTCTTACCCCTTTGCAGAGATGTAGTAAGTGTATTCAGCAACCCCAGCCAACTGGGCCCTGAAATAAATAGACCAGGAATTAATAATGCTCCAGGAAGGAGCATATCGAGGAAGCTTATGAGAGGAAGTTTGCTAAGTTCTGGGATCTAGCAAGATGGTTTAAAAAACTAGGACTGGTGAGTTTTATATGAGTCAATAGAAGTCAGCTGTCTGGGGTTTGCATGATGCTCACTCTGTAGGGCTGTTACAAGTTGCTATGATTAGTCTTTCTTTGGTCTTTTTAATGTGTTCTTCATTTTATGCAATCCTGAATTCTGATGAGTCCTCTTCCTCCTTCTTCACATATTTCTTATCTCTTGCATGTAAGACCTTATTCAGAGGTATCAATTTTCTTGTCTTTTGGTCTGTTTGTCTGAGTTCCTCCCTTGTCCGTTTTAAGAATGGTCTTGAGTATCTTATAAAGGGTACTGCTCAGATGTTGATTCTTTTGACGAGATTTCTGCTGCAGAGCCTGGATTCAAGAAGTTTCTTGGTGTTTTTAGGTAGTCTTTCCTAATTTTTTCTTTCATCTGTTTGTTTGATGGTGTCTACTTGAAAATTTTTTTCTCTCCAAGCATTTGGCAGTTTTATTATTAATGTAACGTATGGAAAAAAAGCTTGATGGCAACTACACAAGAATGCTGTGAGCAACATTGATCAAGTCCTGGAGGCAGCACCTCACAAAGCAGCAGCTGTACAACCACTTACCACCCATCAGGAAAACTATCAAAGTAAAAAAACAGACATGCAGGACACTGCTGGAGAAGTAAGGATGAACTCATAAGTGATGTACTCCTATGGACCCCTTCACATGGACAAGCAAAGACAGGACAACCAGCTAGAACCTACATACAGCAGCTCCATGACAATACGGGATGTAACACTGAGGACCTGCTGGAAACAATGGATGTTAGAGAAGAGTGGCGAGAAAAGGTCAGGGATATCCGTACTGATAGTGCGACATGAGAATTACTTATGTAGTTTTTCTTTTCCCACTTTTCATTATCAGTATAGATTATTTTTCAATGCAAAATTCCATTCCTACATCCTAGCAGTATATTGTTCATATCAGGGTCTCCAATTCTTTTATCATATTTACCAACCCCTGCTCGGGCAGGATATGACACAAGGTCAATTTTTAAGTGGAGTTTAACAGGTTTGAATTCAGAGTTTTCCTTCTTCTAGACTAGTTGCCTAACCAAGGCTGAAGAACCTAGTCTACCCTACTATTTACCCATAGCTGGAGGGAGAATAATTGGATTCATACCTTTCCCAAGGGTATTAGTGCTATGTGAAATGCTATCAGTCTTGTCCAGGATTTGAACTCGTGTCGCCGTATCCATTTCCTACGACGATAACCATTACACCACGGCCACCTCTAATTCTTTTATTATTATTATATTTACTCCTTGAGAGTTTTTCAGATCAGCGTTAGCTGATAGTCTTTCACTGAAGTTTGAGTGACAGCAAGTCTCCTCAAATCTCCGGGACTCTTCTCAATATTCTGGCTGATCTCAACAATGCAGTAGTCTATACTCGTCCCGTTATTTCCATGTCTTCCAGTTCCTTTTATTAATCCTTTGGTGATTGCACCAAGAGCACCAATTACAATTGGTATAATCGACACTTTCAGGTTTCACAGTTTTTTTAATTCCCAAGCAAGGTTGAGGTACTTATCCTTCTTTTCATTTTCTTTCAATTTTACTCTGTGGTCAGCTGGGACAGCAAAGTCCACAATTTTGCAAGTTTTCTTTTTTTTGTTGTTGACTATTATAAGGTCTGGTCATCTGGCCAAGATTAGGGGATCTGTTTGTATGCCAAAATCCCAATAGAGTTTGTATGTCTCATTCTCCATGACAGATGCTGGGTTATGCATATACTATTTATTATTATTATTATTATTATTATTATTATCATTATTATTATCATTATTATTATCATTATTATTATTATAATAAGAGGGGCTACTTAGTGTGGAAAATGGAAAAGGTCACCAGGTGACTTTGGATTAAGAATAGCAAATTCATTGATTACTACTACCAAGATGCAAGATGGGGAATGATTGACTCAAGCTAAGTGTAACATGTACTTCTCAAGCTAGAAATATCATTTGCATTGAAATTTGTCAATTACCAGGATCTTTGTTTTTGCCAGGTTCAAAGTCTTGGGACACAAGTTATTAGGTTTTTCAAGAAGTATTAAACACTGAACAAAAATGGCTATTTTTAAACTGTTTTCACGACTGAAGAGTTCTGATATAGAAAGATATTATACTACCGATAAATTCAGAAGTATTACTGAAAATTTCCAGCAGATCCGTGATGTATGTCATTAATAACATGTTGTCATTAGTTTTAGTTTAAACTAGTATTTCATTTCATATTTTAAATTTTAGTTGCCTTTTTATTCCAACTGATTAGTTGGCTGGTTGTTTGGGTTTTATGGCATATCAACCTTTGTAGGTTATTTAATGCCAAATCCATTTTCATACAAATAATCGGTTCTATTTCAAACCATTCACCTTAGCATGAGTACACAGTTTAATTGTCAAAAACATTTCTATTTCAAGTTATTCCATTTATTCAAACAGTTCTAATTCAACCAATTCAGTTTAGTACAAGTATAGATTTTGTTTACACAGTTAAATGTAAAAATAGTTCTATATTAAACAATTCAATTTAGCATAAGTACAGTTTCAATATCAAAAACAGTTTCATTTCAAACAATACAGTTTAGCATAAGTATACAGTTTAAATGTAAGTACACAGTTTAATTGTAAAAAACATTTCTATTTCAAGCAACTCACTTTAATCAAACAGTTCTAATTCAAACAATTCAGTTTAGCACAAGTATGCGTTTAATTCTATTTCACCCATAGATAGGGCCCTATCAGGTGCTACCCCTCCAGGCCAGAGTGGACCTGGGAGCAATGACAATGAAGGGGTACTTCACATTCCACAAAGCCCCAGCATCACTGGAACCTCCCCATGAGATTGTGTAGTGTCCTATCCAGGACACTCATTGGGTGGGGGGTCTTACCTCTCTGCAGAGGTACATTTGGTGTATTCTACAGCCACAACCAACTGGGCAATATTCCAACTGACTCTAGTTGTTATTTCTATGACAATTTTGGTTTGATTTAGTTTCTTTGTTTAAAGGCAAATTAATTTGTGCTATGACAATAAAGAACAGCATCTATCAATTCAATTGGTTCAACTGATTGATTTTAATAGCATGTCAACCCACCTGGAGTTATTCTATTGTACACATTGTATGTTTATACTTACATTTTTTGTTTTATTTCTTAAGTTTTTTCAAGTAGTTATATGATATCAAGTATTCCTATGTAATACAAAAAATTTGCAAACAGTTCTATTTGATCAATAGATAGGACCCTAACAGTTATTATCACTCTGATTCAGAGTGGACCCGGGAGTAATGGCAATAAAGGAGTACTACACACTCCCAGAGATCCAAAAGTAGATCTTCACCTTCAGATACAGTTTAGTGTCATACCCAGGACACCTCTTTTGAGGTAAGATTTTTCCCCTCTGCATATTCTAAGCTCCACAGATAAGGCTATATATATATATATATATATATATATATCTTTTTTTTCTTTGTGTTTTTGGTTCACACCAGAAACTGAAAAACAGGATGGAAATAAATTTTTAATCCTAAATTAACCGGTCTTTGGTTTTTTCTTAAAGAAATATTGCTCTGTAATAAATTACATTGAGCTCTCTACCAGGAAAATTTAAATGTTCGGCTCTTGAATGATTTTCTTGTCCTAAAGGAATTACTCCAAACTCTGGTTTAACTTGACCATTGGCCCAGCGGTTAGAGTGTTCGCCAATGGCCCGGGAGACCTGGGTTCAATCCCAGGTCGAGTCATACCAAAGACTTTAAAAATGGAACTTGATACCACGTTGCTTAACACTCAGCATTATAAGGTACGGTTCAAGGGTAAAGTGGAGCAATCCAGGGAATGGAGTAGCGCCCTCCCCTACACCTTGGTGTAGTAGCTATCGAAAAGGGAGCCTTCGGGTCACCCTCGACTATGGTCGCTAACTTTACTTACTTTACTTATATATATATATATATATATATATAAATGAAGAAAGCAGAAAAACAGAATAATCCAAATAGGTGAAATTATCGCGATGTAAAGTCAACGTTAAACGTTTTGGTTTCAATAACCTTCATCAGGACTTTGATCATCAAGACTTTGATATCAGGATAATTGTTCACACAGCGATGGATGCTGGTTGAAATAGATCTATATTTACTTATATATATATATATATATATATATATATATATATATATATATATATATATATATATATATTGTAAAGGAAAGATTTGCAGTGAGATTCAAACACACACCTTTATTTTTCTCTACGAAATATCTACTTTATCAACTATGCTATTAGAGCAATTTGTATTGAAGAAGTCTAAATCATCCTTATAACTAATCCAATATGCCTTATTTCTCTATCAACTAATAATTAGCAAACTAATTAATATCATAATCATCTTCATTTTATCCAATGTCGGAGTAATTAAAAAATGACATTTTAACTCATCCAAATGATGTGTTGCACATCTGAGTGACTTATATCATAAAGTGATGATGTCTAGACTTCGAGACTGCTGCAAGACAAATCATTGCCAATTTGAAAAAGCAAAACAAAAAAAGAATGAATGTGGCACATGTGAAACACCTGGGTCCCATTTAGAAAAAAAAAAGAATTTTTTTGTGACTTGCTTAGCATACAGATGACCTTCCTCTACTCACTTTACTGCCCTGTTGGCAGGACTCAGAATAAACAAACTGTATCTATAGGAGAGGTGTCCTGGATATGACTCAAAATGGAGAGGCACCAGTTCTGAAGACCTGGGAGTGTAGAATATCAAGACATTGCTATTATTCCCAGGTCCACTTTGACCTGGAGTGATAGTGCCTGTTAGGGTCTCATCTATGGGTCAAATAGATCTGTTTAAAATTGATTAGTATTTAGTAGGACTGAGTGCATTAAAAAAACTTTTAAGATACAACTATACAAAAAAATGTAAAAATGAATATACAGTGAATAACCTTTGGCCATAAAATAATCCAAGAAGAGTTGACATGCCATTAAAATCAATCAATATAAATCAATCAAAAATCAGATTTAGGAAATATGTATTTTCAATGGGAAGGGCTCTACTGAACATATAGATGCAATATCTAAATGGTTTCTGACTTTTAGATGTGCATGTACTTAAATTTATTTAACAAAAATATTCCTTAAGAAGATGATTATTAGGATTCAAGTTTCAATGACATGAGCATGATTTCAAAGTTGACATTTGTAAAAAAACAAAAAACAAAGGAAAGATAACTGGTATCCATGCATGTCAAAAAGTCAGGGATCATTTCAACCTTCTATCTATATTGTAAACAGGAACCTTCTAAAATCATATAAATCAATATTTATAAAAACTGATAAAGTGTTTGATTTGAGGTTGTTCTTCAGATGAAAAAATGTGTGTCTTTTTTTTCTATATGGGACCCAGGTGGTTTAGATGTACCATTAAAATAATTTAGACAATTTAGATATCCAGAGTTTATGGTAAAGCACAGTATTGTGCAAGTGCAACACCCTCCATATACACCAGGCATATGTCCATACAACTTTTTATTTTTTCCAAAACTGAAAAATTACCCCAAGAGTAAAATTTTGAGGATATAGAGGACATTAAAAGAAATACCACAGTGCAAATTCACACCATAAAAAAAAGAAATTTCATAGGTGCTAAGATCAATCAAAAACTCACTGGAATAAGTGAGCTGAATGAAAAAAATGATATATATAGACACACACACACACACACACACAATATTTCTGGCATATAAGACACAATGTTTTCAAAGGTATTTGGGTCATTACACTCACTTAAACCACTTCAAAGTTCCATAGTTGTCAATTTTATTTCAAAATTTTGTAGATAACCTTCTAGTCATAATACCAACAAATGATATATATATATATATATATATATATATATATAAAATAGGTCCCAAATATGAATTTGGTAGTTAAGATTTTTATTCAAAATATCTATGCTCTACACGTGTTTCAGATTTCATAGTCCTCCTCAGGAGACTAATAACACACACACACACACACACACACACACACACACATATGTATATATATATATATATATTCATACATTTATACACACACACACACACACACACACACATATATATATATGTATATATATATATATTCATGCATTTATATATACACTCTAACACACACACATACACAAACACACACACACATATATGTATATGTATATATATATATTCATGCATTTATATATACACTCTAACACACACACACACATGTATATATATGTATATATATATTCATGCATTTATATATACACTCTAACACACACACACACACACACACACACACACACACACACACACACACACACAATTATGTTTCAAATTTAAAGTGTTTTTAATCCATAAAATCTTTACAATGTTCATTGCATAAAAATGCAGTGAAGCATCATCAAGTGAAAAATAAGATGTAAAACAGGATAAAAACTCATGACTCAGTGTTTCATGCTTTCGATCTTCAAGTGAGCTAGTATTCAACACATCTGACCATTTTTCTTTCTTTTTTTTTTTCAAACATGTCGTATACTAGTTCACCCAAGAATCGAAAGTGTAAAACTGAATCATGAGTTTTTATCTTATTTTACATCTTACATTTCACACAAATATATATATATATATATATATATATATATATATGTATAAAACAAAAATAAATTAATCATGAATCATTTCCCTCCTTTGGAATATGTACATTTATATGTATATATATTCAGCGTTTTAAATATATATATATATATATATATATATATATATATGTTGACATTAATTCTCTGTTCATAATCGGAGCATCAGAACATTCTAATTTTTCTCGTTATTTAGATTCATATGTTTTCCTTGTAACATATACAAAACGTTTTTTTTTTAATTTCTTATCAAAATTGTACAGGGTTTAAAGTATGAAAGAGGGTGGTCAAACATTTCACAGCTGAAAGAAATCAGGAAACTTAATCTGACATCTTTGAAAAATGTTGGCAATTAGCAACATTGGTGGATAGGGTTGAACAGCCAAAAGCACCCATTAGTTGTGTCTTGAACCGTTTTTGACGCCAAAGCCATGAAAACTATTCAAACATCAAAGATATTTTTGGCACACTTTCATCTTAATGGGTCATTTTCATTTAGTATTTGTCTGTTTTACTTTGCTGTGCTGATATAGAAAATCCATCAGGTTCATATATACTCTAATATAACAAAATGCTATAGAAAAACCATGAATATTCAAAACTTTTTCGAACTTTAGATCTAAAAGTTAGAATGAAAGTTTGGTAAGGATGGGTCTAGGAAAAATTATACTACCTTATGTACTCGTATGATTAACGATTTTTTTACCAATTTTTCGCCTCCAAAATAGGGACCATTCCTTACACGAGATATGCTGTGAATTCTATCCAAAGTGATACAGTGAAGCCTATACCTATACAAACGCTATTAGTTACGATAATAATTTTTTTACTTAACATTGTTTACTATTTATAACACCAGTGCATATAATATCTACAGCTATTATAAAAAGTAAACAAAGTTATGTAAAAACTTCATTAACTTATCTAAATGCCTTTGTTTAGATATTATGTAGAAAAACGTTAGGTCAGACTAATAGGAAATTTGACTGAGTCATAAATACGATGGTCTATGTTTCTGCAATATTAGCCAAGGATTGTTAACACTTGTTTATATCGTTCAATGATATGCATAGATGCCAGTACAATAAACTCCTAAATGCATGCGGTAACAATTCATCAAACCAAATTTGATTGTATTACGGTAGTTTTGAAAGTATAAATAAGTGTTTGAATGATTTCTCTTTATATGTTGAAATATTTTTGTAGGCTAGGAAACCGAAAAATTAGGGGTCGATCATAACACGCAATATATGATAAAAACAACTTTAGTAGCTAAAAAGTAAAGGCTGGAAAGTAGTGGCTGAGGATCAAACGCACTGTGAAAAATAAGACATTTAATATCCCGGGCATGGACATTAAACTGCATTTAATGGTGAGGCTCATGTCCTTGAGTTTGGGAAATTTGGAATACCCCTTTATCAGCATTACTCTCAGTTCCGCTCTAAATTGGAGTGATGGTACCTGTTAGATCCCATCTATGGATCAAATAGAGCTGTTCAATCATTTACTAATGTTGATCAATATTAGTTATTTGAAACCATACAACTGTTTGCAAATTGATCGTATTAGATAGGAATAGTTGATTAATAGAATTACAGACGTTAAATAACAATACTTGAAACCATTTAACTGTGTGCAAACAGATGAGCTCTAACTCATTTAAGATTAAAGTTACCTACAAAATATTCACTTACAAATTATATATATATATATATATATATATATATATATATATATATATATATATATATATATATATATAAACAGGATTTGGTATTAAATAAATCTACATAGGGTGATATGCCATAAAACACAACCAAACCAAGACAAAACAAACCAAAAATTAGAGTTCGTTCCTTACACGAGTATATGCAGATAAAAGGTACTTAAGTTGCATAATACATTATATTTTTGCATAGTATGGTTTGGTTTGGTTTAGTTTGATGGCATATCAACCATTGTAGGTTATTTAATGCCAAATCCATTTTTATACGTATAAACAGTTCTATTTCAAAAAATTCAGTTTAGCAGAAATACACTGTTTGGTTCTATTTAACCCATAACCTATCAGGTGCTGCCACTCCAGGCCAGAGTAGACCTGGGAGCGATGGCAATAAAAGGGTATTCCGCATTCTTCAAAGCTCCAGCATTACTGGAGCCTCACCATCAGATTGTTAAGTATCATATCCAGGACACACGTTGGGGGAGTCTTGCCCTTTTGCAGAGATGCAGTCGGTGTATTCTATAGCCCTTGTCAACTGGGCCAACATTTTTCCAAGTAAATTTTAAATGTTGAATGTAATAAAAATTATGTGTCCGAAGTAACTTTAAGAATGGAATAAAATTCACGAAAAATATCTTATTTCTTTCTTGACTAATTCAAGCCATTCTTGTAGAAGGACAATTGTGGTGTTTTCTTAACCCATAGTTGACAGGGGATAAGAGGATTCATACGTTTTACAAGTGTCCTAAAGTGAACATAATAGCGCGAGTGGGGTTCGAACTCACTTACTACGATGTCACAGCTCAGCACGTCAGGCATTACACCATCAAAGTATATATTTTTGTTTCAATTTAACAGCGAAATTTTGACAGTAAGATTTTTTCTGTTTATTATATGATGGAAATTTAATAACATGGCATTGGATGTAAAAGATTCAAATCCTTTTTAAGTTATATGCATGCTTGTGTGCGTGTATGTGTGTGTGTGTGTGTGGTTGTGTGTGTGGTTATGGGATTTGTGTGTGTGTGTATGTGTGTGTGTGTGCGTGTGGTTATGGGGATTTGTGTGTGTATGTGCTTGCGTGGATGTGTGTGTAGTTATGGGGATTTGTGTGTGTGTGTGTGTGTGTGTGTGTGTGGCTATGGGCATTTGTGTGTTTGTGTGGATGTGTGTGTGGGTTATGGTGATATATGTGTATGTGGTTATGGGAATTTGTGTGCGTGTGGATGAGAGCGTGGTTTTGGGAATTTGTGAGCGTGTATGTGCTTGTGTGGATCTGTGTGTTATTTATGGGGATCTGTGTGCGTGCGCGGAAGCGCGCGTGTGTGTGTGTGGTTATGGGGATTTGTGTGTGTGTGTGTGTGTGTGTGTGTGTGTGTGTGTGTGCTGATGTGGATGTGTATGTGGTTATGGGGATTTGTGTGTGTGTGTGTATGTGTGTGTGTGTGTGTGTGCTGATGTGGATGTGTATGTGGTTATGGGGATTTGTGTGTGTGTGTGTGTGTGTGTGTGTGTGTGTGTGTGTGTGCTGATGTGGATGTGTATGTGGTTATGGGGATTTGTGTGTGTGATTATAATTCTTTAATTCAGTTTTGCCTTTTGGATAGCATAAGTGAAAGTTATTTTATTCTTATAAATCAATTTATTCTATTTTAAAGTTAATTCATAATTTATTTAGTCACAATTTTAAAAAAGGGGGAAATAAAATTGTTATAGTGATGAATTTCATACAATACTCATTAAACTAATTTCGTACACAGAGAGAAACACAAAATAAATAAAATCATCCATTCTCGATAAAATGAATTAATGAAGTTCATTTTCAAAAATTAGATCTAAATAATTCCCGGTACTAAATTATGTAGCCGTCAAGAAATCAAAATTGCTGCCTTGATATAAAACTTTTAAACACACACACATACACATATAATAGTTTCCTTCTCGTGTCCTGAAAGCAATAACAACATACCCATAGGTAAAGCATCTACTGTTATTGGCAGGTTATCAATCAAATGAAAATCTGAATTCTTCCAAGCTGTAGTCGTGTCAATACTGTTGTATGGTTGCACCACTTGGATTCTAATGAAACGCCGGAAGAAAAAGTTAGACAAGAATTACCCAAAGATGTTGCGTGGTGTTTTGAATAAATCCTGGAAGGAGCACCCTACAAAGCGGCAGTTCTACGGTCATTTATATACCATCCAAGTAAGTGAAGCAAGACCTGCTGAGCACTTCTTGGGAAATAAGGACAAAATCATAAGCAACATTCTCCTGTAGACTCCAGCACATGGCCAACCAGCAAAAACTTACATTCATCAGCTCTCTGTGGACACTGAATGCCTTCAAGAGGACTTGTCAAGAGTAATGGCCGATAGAGATGGATGACGAGAGAGAGGGAGAAAGAGAGTATCAAGGCAATTTGTCAGGATATTTTGATAATATATATATATATATATATATATATATATATATATATATATATGCGTGTGTGTGTGTGTGTGTGATAGACCACACAAATACACATATACTAGAAGAAATACCCGTCGTTGACAGGGTTCAGAAAGAGTCTTCAGAAATTGTACTCTAATTAATGAAAGTTACTGCTTCGATATTAGTCAAAGTTTTAGAGCGGAATAGCTGCAAGCTCTTATTGCCAGGCTTCGGCCCCAAAAATTATGATATATTCTAATATACTATTGAATTCAATACTCATTTATCCTAATAGAAATATTGTTAACAATCGTTTAGATTATAAATCTACACCCATTCTTGTAACTCAAAAGAAAGGAATGCCAGTTTTGTGCAAAAGTGGTGCTTCCATTATACAAGATATAATCTTCTTAATTTTTATTTCAATATTATGGTTTATAAATTAAAACACCTATCACATAAGACTGCAGCTTTTGCATGTAATATTCAAGTAAATAAAATGCTGAATAAAATTATAAAGACATATATATTGTAATGTTTATTCAAGAATCACAACAAGCAAACAATTAAAAATAATATTTGTAATGTAACATCATCATTATAACTATTTATGATACTTGAAAAATCTTGTATGATACGGGCAAACTTTAAATCAAGGACATGGCTGCATAAAGATGAAAATATGTTTTTAGAAATACAGGAAGTAAAGTAATTAGAAAAGAAAAATGAGAAATAATTAAAATTCTGAAATATAATGATTTATCGAATAAGTTAACACTTGAAATATGCAATTCAGCATTTTTCCGAATTGCCAATATCGGTGTACAATCCCAGATAAAGATCCTGACTTCCAGTAAATATCAGCAATATGATTTTAATTTCATTAAAATTAGAGGTATTTGAATTTTCACTGGAGGTATTTATGCCCTTTAAGCCCCCTAATCGCACTGAAAAGTAAATTTGATGTAGGCCATCGTCTTTTTTGTAAAATTTTACATGAGAACACATACGTTGTTTTTATGTCTTCCATGAAAACTAGATGTATTTACATTTTCAGAGAGGCTCTGCGCCGGGTCATAAACCTCATTGGGTGGGTGGGGGGTTGAATATTATTGTAAGATGGTAAAATTTTGGAAACTGACTTTACTTAGTGCCTAGTAGTTATGTTTTTATTTTAATCGAAATCGGAAGTATTTGAATTTTCACTGGAGGTGTTTGCCCCTTTACGTAGCTCATTGTCTTTATCGTAAAATTTTACATAAGATTAAATACTTTGTTTTTATGTATCTTCTATTCACTTTTGTCTTATGTAAGCACACAAACAGACACACAGACGTTGACTTTATTATATATATATATATATATTTCAGATGAACAGGACATGAGAGTCAATGTTGGAGAAGTGAGGACAAACTCATAAGCAACGTTCTGTTATGGATGCACCAATGTCAGCCGATCAGCTAAGACTTAAATATATCAGGTCTGTGTGACCTAGTGGACCTACCAGGAGTGACGGAGGAGATGGATGGATGGATGGATGGATGGCGCGAGAGAGAGTTAGGGAACTCCGTGCTATCAGCGCAACTTGAAATGTATATATATATATATATATATACGCAAACACACACACACACACACACACACACACACACATATATATATATATATATATATATATATATATCACAGTCATATAAGTATCTACATAGGTCCTAACATTCAGGGGTCGTCTTTTCACAGAAGTATGTTTCAATGATATATGTATGTGCCTTTTTATTATATTATATATGTATGTGTGAGTGAGTGAGTGAGAAGGAGAGAGAGAGAAAGAAAAAATAATTTCTAAATGGAAAATTGAGTAGAAAGGGAAAATATGTTTCTAAGAAAAACATAGAATTACAATAGGACCTCATCATCAATATCCAGCTGTAGTTTCACTTATCTTCAATGGCATACACGCCCTGACAGCGGGACTTGGAATGTGCCGACTGTATCCCCTGCAGAGGGGTAAGACTTCATACCCTCAAAGGCAATATCTTGAGTATGATTCTCAATTGCATTTGAAGGTAAGATTCCAGTACCGGGGCTCTGAGGACAGTAGAGTCACTTGCCTATTGCTATTCCTCTCAAATCCATTCTGATCTAGAGAGGTAGTATCTATTAGCGCTCCCACTATGGTTCACATAGTCTTACTATGTATAATAAAATAACGCTCATAGGTCCCAGAAAATACAAGGAAACTTTTAATTTGTTTTATCTAATTATGATTTTAAAATGGGTCTCGGTTTTCCGTTAAGATATTTTGGATGCATCGAGTATAGTTTGATATTGAGGGTCAGCTCCAAATTTCTCCACAGGAATAGAAAGCCATTGGCCAAGGGCCCACTGTTATCCGAGATCCTACTAAAACTAATTTGTGTCAGATTATATCTTGTTTCAAATGTACATCGGGTATTTCAATATATAATATATTCAAAACCATCAAGGCTTCTATACAAGTAAAGGACCCAGAGTATGGGGTCCCTGTACAATAAGTATAGGCTACAGAGGTCTTCAACTGGTGGGCCATGGAGTACTTCTCTGGTGGGCCACAGATATAGGCTCACAGTAAATTGAAGAAGCCCATAGATAAGTTTATCTAATAGCCCATAAATAGGTAAATCTTGTCCTGTTGAGGGTAAGTAGCTTGGTGGCAACGATAATGAGGTTCTACTGTAGAAGGAAGAGGAAGTAATTAAAGAAAAGAAATAGAAAAGATGAAAGAGACAGGTGTGCGTAAAAGGAAGAAACAAAATAGCTGTTGAAGCTTTCGAAAGAAAGAAGGAACAAAGAAGTGAAAAGTTTTACAAATCAAAGAAAGAAGATAAGAAAGAAAGAAAAAAGAAAATTAAAAGTGAAAATAAAAGAATAAAGAAAAATAATGGTTTATAAAAAAGGAACTAAAAAATGAAAAGTTTCTCCAGGAAATATACAGCCATTTAATACTAGCAAAAAAATCCTACTTAGGTCAATGGTGTCTTAATCCCCTTAGAGACCTTGCACATCCTAGTATTTTTTCAACTTTTCAACTCTTTTCATTACATATTAGTCATCAGGATCTAACAAAGAATGTAGCGAACATTATGGTCATATGACATATGTTTAAAAAGTATCGAGACTGAAATTGTATTGAACTGAACAATTAATGAAACATTTTTTCAAAATAGTCCTCTTGGCATCTAACACACTTATTCCAGTGAGTTTTTCATTAGTCAAAGCACCTATAAACTCCACTTTTGATATAGTTTGAAGAGGTGCCGTTATTATTCTTTTAATGTCCTCCACATCCTTAAACTTTTCCAAAAAGATGAATTTTCAATTTCGGAAACAAGAAAAAGTTTCAGGGAGCTGTGTCTTGTGAGTATCGTAGGTGCTGCACCTGCATAATCATGTTTTTCACAAAATACTGCTGATCAAAAAGTATTGAGAATTAGCATTGACTCATCTGCATTACTGTCTAGATTTCTAGACCTCACTTAATAATATTATTTTCTGAGCTGTGTACACATCATTTAAAATGTAGATTTCGTGGAAAACCACAGTATTTCCATTGTAGTATAACGTCTACTATATTGCTTTAATTATAGTATGTGGTCAAACACATTGTTTCTCTTGTAGTATGCAGTCTACTACATTGTTTCTAGAGTAGTATGAAGTCTACCACATGGCTTATATTGTAGTATGCAGTCTTCCTAATTACTTATATTGTAGTATGCAGTCTACCATATTGAGTCTTTTACACTTACAAACCAGTTGAAATTCATCTTTTCAGTTATGCTCCCTTTTTTTTCCACAAGAGAAGTACATTTATGGCATATCAAGGAGTTTGTTCTCTTTCTGAACTATAAACGCTTTAGCTCACTTGAAATGATAGTTTGGTAAATTCTTTAGAAAGCATCTTATTATTTAGGAAGACATAATTCTTTGTTTCACTTTAATCGAGTTTGAATTCTTGGAATAAATTGGATTTAAATAAGGTCAATATCCCTCAAGATCAATAACTCACTGGAAGATTCAGAGCTGAAATGACTTTAAACGCTCAGGTAGAGTCATAGAGTTGACCGAAATTTTACAATACTGACCCAATAACTCACAGGAAGGTTCATGACTCCAATGACCACATTCAAATATATTGTAAACCTTAAATACTGAGGTCAACTGTATAATACACAAGCACCAAAGAAAACTTGTGATCTTCTACAAGAAAAAAGAATTGACGGGTTTGGTTACTGTAAATGTAATAGTCACACAATACCCAAGCTCATTCAATTGTGTTGCACTACCAACTAACTCCATGGGAGAGTAGAAGATGCGTACGCAGTAAGGTACCCTCTGATTAGATGCTAAGTTATATTATGGCTGTATACAAGTTCTGGAGATATTCAAAATGGCTGAATACTACCGGACAAACATTGGTACTTTTAAAAAGAGATGGTATTCAGAGGAATGAGTTAATATCGATGGAATATGCAGTCTTTACTCTAATCGAACAGTTTTTGCATTGACCTAAGACTATTTTATTTGAACTAAAAATTAAAACTAAAATAAATAAAAGTTTATTTTGAATTTTATTCCGAAACAATGTTTATAAATCTCATTATTGACTATGTTTTCATCCTGTAATTATTTACTAAACATGGCTAATTTTGGCACAAGGCCAGAAGTCTAGAGCATACAGTGTGTATCGAACTTATTTATAGCCTGCTAGCCTAACTTGCTAAACAATGTATGGATAAATATATGAATAAATTGAGAAAGGCATGAATTCATGTTTCCCTTTTCTGTCGTAATTGCTAGATCATAGGTTCTCAACCATAGAGGAACTCTCCTGAACTTCAAAACTGCTGATTTAGACAGGATAACGAAATTTATATTCGGCTGATTTAATCATTCTTCAGCAATCCTTACTTTTTTTTTATTGAAGTTTTAAAATCTACCGTAATTTTCCATAGCTATTAAATTTCTATAGCTCCACTAAAAAATAATCCAAGTAAAGTTCTGTGTTCTAAGATAGAAAAATAAAAAGATTCTCAATAGTATATTGTAATTAAAAAGAGCCTATTGATTGATTGATTGATTGATTTTAATTGTATCTTAACTCATCTGGGGTTATCTTATGCTGAGAGGTTAGAGAATTGAGTACATTATATGTTTATATTTACAACTCTTTTTGTCGTTTCTTAGGTTTTTGTACACGATTATTGTTGTGTTCTTGTTAGTGGCCAGAAATAAAGA
Source organism: Sepioteuthis lessoniana (assembly GCA_963585895.1). NCBI lineage: Eukaryota > Metazoa > Mollusca > Cephalopoda > Myopsida > Loliginidae > Sepioteuthis > Sepioteuthis lessoniana. The sequence continues at coordinate 31,914,442 of OY757933.1, read as the reverse complement.
CACAAGAAAGGAACCGAATTAAATATATTAACAAAGAACAGTAATATAACATGTGCAAATGAGAGCATTACCAGCGAGATAGTTTCGGTCTGACTTCCAGGGCTGTCAGCTAGAATATTGCCCTCTCCCTAAGAGCATTACCTGCTGCTATTTATAGCTAGGCGGGTTCATGGGTGTGTGGGTACCATTATATATCAGCTAGTCTTATCGAATACTAATAATTCACAAGTAGATCTATTTGATCCATAAACAGAACCCTAATAGGTATTAACACTCCTGGTCAAAGTGGACCTAGGAGTAATAACAATCAAAGGCTACTACACACTCTCCAGATCTCCAGAACTAGAGCCTCACTATGAGATGCAGGACCCCCCCACTCTGCAGAGGATAAAGTCGGTGTATTATTGTAAGCCCCCACCGACAGAATGGACACCTTTTGAGTCAGACAATCTTGGAATGTGGACAGGATGACATTCTGACAAATGGAAAAAGTTACAACAGGTAAAATCGGTTGATCTTGATAAATTACCTAGAAAGTGAGTATATATCTTTCTTGTAACTTCATTAACACAGCAACATATATATATCCTTAATATACGTTTTTATCATTCATTAAGCCCGTGGAGGTGCCCGTGGTGTATCGTCGTAGGAAATGGACACGGCGACACGAGTTCAAATCCTGGCCGAGACTGATTGCATTTCACATAGCACTAATACCCTTGGGAAAGGTATGAATCCAATTATTCTTCCCCCAGCTATGGGTAGGACAGACTAGGTTCTTCAGCCTTGGTGGGGCAACTAGTCTTGGAAAAGGAAAACTCTGAATTCAAACCTGTTAAACTCCGCTTAAAAATTGACCTAGTGTCATATCCTGCCCGAGCGGGGGAGTTGGTAAATAGGATTAAGCCTAGCTTAGTATAAGGCACATAGTGAGAATCAAATTCACTAATAATGATCAAATAATTTAGCTCACTATTACACCATAGGATCAAGGGAGATAGAAATTATTACTTCAACAATCAATGTAGATGTGTACATTGATTGTTGAAGTAATAATTTCTATTTCAATGTACATGTGTACATTAAAATCTGGGATAATCTTCTCATTCCATCGATAGAAAATTAATTTGGTGATAATGAAATCATTTTTAGGACAATTATGCATCTTGTCACAAAGCAAAAGGAGATTAAAGCTTTTCTTCGTGAAAGGCATATAAAATCAATGATATGGTCAGCACTCCGGATCTAAATCCAATTGAAAATTCATGATGACAATTAAAAAAATATCCATGAGAAGGCTTCATCCGGGAAAGAAGATCTATTATCTGCCATTCGGGAAAGTTGGAACCACATCGATAAAGAATATGACCTGCTAACCTAAATTGCTAAAGATTACATAGATAAATATATCAATAAATTCAAAAAGGCATGAATTCGTGTCTCCCTTTTTTGTCCCAATTGCTAAATCAGAGGTTCTCCGGGTTCTCAACCAGAGAGGAATTATCGTGAACCGTAAGGTTCAAAACAGCCGATTTTGAAAGGAATCCATGCAGAAATCATTTCTGCTTTTTGTTAAAAGTGAGTTTCATGCATTAATTGTAAAAACTTCAATTGTTTTATAGAATATATTATTATATTACATATTTATTTTTTATAAAATATATCATGATATAACATGTTTATTAGAAACTATTTTTATCTTATTTCTAATTAAAATCCTTTTATTTTTAGATTAAAATAGTTTAAAGCTTTCTTTTTCTTAATTAGAATATTTGTATTTTAATTTTAATCTAAATAAATTAATTTCAGACTAAAGCACAAACATCCAATTCTATTGTTGTCACAGAAAGGCCGATAAAAGGCTATAGTACACTCCAACCTTTTTACTAAACTAAAGATACCAGGATTTTTATTATATCTTATGGAACATTACACAATCATAATCGATATTATATTTATTATAATAGATATTATAATTTAATATTAAATCCTACAACACTGAAACTCAGCAGCAAAAAGTAAAATTGTGAAATCTCTGTAAACAAAGTGAAAATTCCATAAATATATGTTATACTTATATTTGAACTGCAACATATTTTTGTTCAATACTGTAAAGTTTGGTCATAAGTAATGCATAATAATATCTGTTTCCATAGTATAATGTTCTGTTCAGGTTGTACCGTAATTATTTGTGTATAAGGTGCACTATTTTTCTAGAATTTTTCAGCCCAAAAGTTAGGGTGCGCATAATACGCGAGAACAATACAATTAACTTTTTTTCAGCCACACAAAAAACCATATTCGAGACGAAATGACCAAAAATGAGTTATATCTATAATTGAAGCTAAAGTGAACTTCACCGTTACAGAGAAATACCCGCAGTTCAAATCCTGGACGAGAACGATTGCATTTCACATAGCACTAATACCCTTGTTAAAGGTATGAATCCAATTATTCTCCCTCCAGCTATGGGTAAAATAGTTGGGCAGACTAGGTTCTTCAGCCTTGGTGAGGCAACTAGTCTAGGAGAAGGAAAAGTCTGAATTCAAACCCGTTAAACTCTGCTTTTAAAAATTGACCTTGTGTCATATCCTGCCCGAGCGGAGGGGGTTGGTAAATAAGGAGAAATACCCGCAGGAACGTGTGTTTGTTTGGTCAAATGGGTAGAGTGTTCCCCAATGGTCCGGGAGACCTGTGTTCAATCCCTGGTCGAGTCATACCAAAGACTGAAAAAATGGTACTTGATACCTCTTTGCTTAACACTTAGCATTGTAAGGTACGTTTTAAGGGTAAAGTGGAGTAATCTAGGGAAATGAGTAGCACCCTCCCCTACACTTCGGTATAGTAGCAAATAAAAAGGAAGCCTTCGGGTCGCTAACTTTACTTGACTTATGTTAGCTTATTTTCGTTATAAGTTTGTTGTGTTTTTGTGTATGCATGTCCATGTATTTGTTCTAAATACTGTGTAAATGTGTTTTAAGACATAATGTAAACCGAATTCTTATTTTCAGTGAGAACGAACCTATAAAATGTTGAACTAAATTCAAATTTAGGTTAAATTTTGCCACGATAAATTCTAAAAAGTTAGTGCGGATTATACACGAGAATTATTTTTCAGAAGTTCGTAGTCCAACTTTAGAAGTATGTGTTATTCACAAATAATTACGGTACTTATTTATGGGCAATACTGTACATCTTTACAACACTACACTCCTCTTGGAACCATCTCCTTTTTAAAATACGCTGAGCCTGTAGAAAATGTATCAAAGAAGGAAACGGAAGCAGAAATAAACAGAGAAGAAAAAGAGATTCATCTAACAGATAGAAAAAAAAAAGAAAAAAAAAAACAGATAATAAATACAACTGAATGAATAAATAAAAGAAAAGGAATAATTTTTAAAAAAACCTTCAATTGGTTCCTTTTTACATCTTTGCCAATGACCATTGACTTTAATTTCTTTTTTTTTTTCTTTTTTTTTTTACTAAGGATTTTAAAGTGCTAATTGGAAAGGTATACACACCTGAAAAAAATCACAGCCAGGTAAGAAGAGATTTAGCTTTCGATGTCTACGCTTCTGATTGATCTTCCTATCATCTTCAACTGGAGTATTATGTAACTCAGTTTCAAGAGACCATTCCTCTAGCTTACATCTCCTCATTAAATTTAAAAAGGTTAAGTTAGATTCAATGTCCGAGACGCTTCCAAAAGAAGAACTTCATAAGGCCGAGATATTTTGGCCTGCCCCTAACCTTTAAACTCCACCTTGTGTCGCCTTTCTCTCTAGAGTTAATAATTGATAAACATAATCTTTAGGTTTATAGATATAGATTTAACCGTAACCGTAGAAATAAGTTAATGTATAGGTGGAGGTGTATAACAGGTCGGGGTGATGGTTAATATTACAAGTTCAAACCCCAGATGGATCAGGTTTTCTGTTCATTTAACACCTATATCCTTAGGAAAGGCATGAAGCCACTTCCCTGTCTTGGCTATGGATAAAAAGCAAGGCAATTGAAGCCACTTAACTCTGTGAAGAAGACTTTCATGGACATTGGCCAGCAAAAAATGATTGGGCAGGGTACTTCTCATGGCGTACGAGTGTCGACTGAAAAGTTCATAGGCCGACCAAGATACTCTCATGGAATGTAACCAAATGAGGTTTACTTTTTCAACATAGCCCCCCACCCCTTGCGGTCCACAGACATCTTCTTACAGTGTTTGGATCCCATTGGTCAAAAAAGTTATCAACAGTAGCAATGACGTCAGCCTATGAACTTTTCAGTCCACTAGGCAACTGAACGGTTGTTAGAGGATTTGAATCTCACCTGGTGCCCTGTACTTCTGGCTACGTGCCAAACTAAGTTAGGGTGAATAAATGACAATAATGATTGGGTTTTAGTGGATTTTTTCTTTTTTTTTTTTTCATTTTTTTTTTTTTTTTTTTTTTTGAAATGGACATAAAAATCCTTGTCAAGTTACATGAAAAGGGACTTTCTTTGGCACGAAAGCATTCTAAAGAAAATGGTCAGTGACAAAGTACAATAAATAAAATAGAATAAAATACCAAATAACGGTACAATGGTACAGTTGTGGTCACATCATTGATTTCTTTTCTTGTCTCTCTTTTTCCTTGCAGCAGACAGATATAACTCTTTATTTTTCTGAAACTCAGCAATGTAGACTTAGTTCAATGACTTTTTTTGCCGGCTAGGGATGGGGTTTCTGAATTTTTATTTAAAAGTTGCCCCTATGTGATAAAATTTAAAAAAATTGTCATATAATGGATTTGTTCTTCCATATAACGGATCACAGAGTGAAAATGAAAGAAAGCGAAAATAGAGACGAATACTTAGATCTTGTTAGACAGCAAAAAAAAGCTGTGAAACATGAAGGTGATGATGATAGCAATTGTAAGTGGCGTGCTTGGAACTCTCCCCAAGGAAAAGAGACTGAAGGAATTGGAAATCAGAGGGAAAATACTCGTAAGAGTCCCAGAGATATGTGTAGACTTGCTGTCACTCAGACTTCATCTAAAAATAGTTTAAACTGGTGTGAAAAAATAATTGACTAAAATAAGAATTTGTGTTCCTTTATCAGTCTGTGGCAGAAATAAGAAGAGACTTTTTAAAAATTGACTACATTAAAAATAGGACCAAAAATAAACCATTGTACGCAAATGAAAAGCCTTTCCTCAGATCTAAAAAAATCTCAATATAAATCATTCAACAACAACAACAAAGAAAAAACAAAGAAAACTTACTTTCCATTTAAAGAAACAATTGTTTTGCATTTCGGGAAAAAAAATTCGAGATTTTGTATTGTATCTCAATAATTTTTTCCCGTGGCGAAGAAATAAATCTCAGAGAATTTTTTTATCCCCTTCTAAAATCCTTGTAGAAATTCAGTTGATGAAAACATCTAACTTAATCACAAAGTAATCCGAAAATAATCCATCTTTGGATAATACAAATTTTAAACATTTCCAGACTTTCCTAAGTTTAATTCCATGGCTGCACTTCAACAAATGCTGAAGTTAAAAAAGGTCTTTGGTCATATATAATTGCAGATGTATGTTTAAAAGTAAATATTTGCATGTCATGTGTTTCAATAGTTCTCGGCTTCTTTCTTTCTTTCTTTTTTTCTTTCGTTGTGTAAGATATCCTGTTACAATTTTATGAACATATGTATCAAATATATATTACATTTACATGTATGGCAGATATGTGATAATTCACATATGGAGTTCTGTTTTATCTTTCTTTTTTTATTATTGAATTATTTTTCTTGTGTAATTCCACTTTTTGTTTTTGGCCTTTTTAAAATTTGAATCGGGAGGGAAAAAATTATGCAATATCCCGGAGGAATTTGGTAAGTTCTGCAATTAACACTGGATAAATAATCTTCCACGGGTAAATCCTTGCAGAGAAAATAAAATAAGATAAAATAAAATAAAAATAGATATTTTTATTCTTAGGGTAGTTTTTTTTAAATATTATCATTCATTTACATTGAAACGTAACATTTTACTTCTTCCTGAGAAAAAAAAAAGGTAAAACTTTTGAATAATTTCTTGTGACATCTGTTGGAGTATCTATAAATATAGATATGAATTTAATTATATATACATATAAATATATATATGAATATATGTATGAGATTATTTTTTAAATAACACACATTTTCTTTTAAATTTTCTTTTTTTTATTCTATGATTAAAATTATTTTAATTTGAATGATATTTACTTTTCTATCATTTGTAATCCATAGATAATTTTAATGTAATGTGTGTATTTTATTTTCAGTAATATTTATTAATGACATATTTTGGGGGGAATTTATTTATTCAAAATAATTCAGAGACATATAAATTAATTTCTAAACTAGTTAGATTACTTATCAAGAAATTTCAAATCTCAGTTTTATGTAAGTAAAGTTTTGTAAATATAAATAGTACGTAGTAATCCTTTATGAGAAAGTGGTTGAAGAATAAGTATAAGTTTTTAAGATGACTAAATATATTATTATCATTTACTAAGCTTAGTTGAGTTTAGGTACAAGGCCAGAAATATGGGGCACTCGGTGAGAAATTAACTCACTAGCAATCGTTTGCTGGTCTTGCTTGCTATTAATTATACTACAAATTTTATATATATTTGGTATACCTCATCCATTATTTAAACTCTCTTTGAAATAATAGTTTTTGTTTATTTTTAATCTACTCATGCTTGTTGAAAATTATCTAAGATCTCAAAGTTAACACAACCTAACAATATACATATTTGCATAAAAGTTAATTTCATTTCATCTTCTATGTATGTATGTATGTATGTATCTATCTATCTATCTATCTATCTATCTTTCTTTCTTTTTTATAGGTACCATTTAAATATTTCCACAGACCTTTTGGTTATTTACTAAACTTTAGTTGTGGTACAAGCCTCATACGTCCCGTATGAGGCTATTAGTGAGACTTTATGGGGCCTTATTGAAAAATTAACTCTTCTTGATTTTTTTTATTGGCCTTACATTATATTCAGGGTTTTTTTGTTTTTTGTTTTTTGTTTTTGTTTTTTTTTTTTGCCTTGCGCTAAATCTAAACAAAGCTTAATAAATAAAATGATATTCAGGTTTTCCCTATTATACATAAAGGAAATTTTATTTTTAGAACTAATCTATGACTTTGAAAATTTTATTGAATTATCTACAGATGTTTAAAATTCCGGATAACTACTAAGGACTCAAAAGGATCCAGAACAATGTAAGTTTGTTTGTTTTTTTCTTGTAGCCCGGTAAAAATGACAAATGATGTCAGTATCCTTTTAGACATTACAAATCAAAAAAGAAACTGCCACTAACACGGGTTTTCAAAATACTTGTTTAAAGTTGTGGAAGAAGCTGTTCCTTTCATGACAGAGTAATTTGATTATAATATCTACATCTTTATCAGAAGAGCAATAATTCAACCCCCAAGCAGTAGTAGTTGTAATGGTAGTATGAGTTTCAATTGCGATTTAAAGAATTTTCATATCAGAAAGATATGGCAATTTTTACTATACTCTTATCACTAAAAGATTTATATAAAAGATTTATTCAAATATTATATTTACTTATAAATAAATAGTTTTAATTGCTTGTGATTTTAGTAATAAACTTCGGCTTGATTTTCTTCATTACTTTTAAGAGTTTTAAGAGTATTTGCTACATGGATATAAACAGTTATTCTAAATACCTGCTCAAAGGGTCCGAACTTGGCTAGGCTTGAAAAATTACCAGCTGAGCTATAGTACTTACCCTTAATTCTAGCAATGAATATAATAAGAGTTTAGTTTTAAACTGTGTAAGTTTTAAAAAATGTTTTAAGTTTTACATTTTTTTATGAACATGTTGGATTTTAGAAGCACAGTATTTAAAGGCTTCTTGTCAAGATTCTGAGAAACCACTTCTTAAATAACTTCCTTGATAACATATATTTATATGTTATCAATGAAGTTATTTCATTAAAATATTGAATTAGTTCATTTACAAATAAGGTATTAAGATTAATCTCTAATATTTAATTGTGGATGGTATTTAAATATATATCCTTTCATCCTAAAATATTGATTTTTCTTGTTTTGCAAAGATTTTTATTTTTCAATCTTATTTCAAAATATTTAAGTTCTTTTGTCAGCACTAAATTTTCCTTTTTTTAATGAAAAGAATATTTTAATTAAATTCTTCTAAATAACTTGTTTTGACGTTAAAAATATTGAATTATAAATCACACTTTCTCCTTTTCTTTTTGTAATTTAAATTACGTATATAAGGTACTAAAATTAATTTTGAATATTTAATTGGAAATCGTCTTTAAGTATTATTTCATCCAAAAATATTTATTTTTTCTGATTTTGTAAAAATTATTTTTAAAATATTATTTTAGATTGTTTGAAAGCTTTTAATTGTTTTTATGAATTTTTTGCTTATTTTTTTAAAATTATTATTTCAAATATATATTTTTTTGTTCGTTCATCTTTTCTAAATAACTTGTTTTGACAATTGAAATATTCTATCATGAATTTTTCCTTTCTTCTCTTTTCTTTCTTTTTCATTTAGTAGATTAAAATTGAATTTTTTGATTTTGTAGTCAGTTTTTTACTCACATTTTTTAAAACTTAAACAATTTTTTTTCCCTTTCCGATTCAAAGAATTCAAACTTTGTCTTCAATTTTTTTAAAACTGTTTTCTTAAAGGTCTCTTCCAATGACAAGATATATACCAAAACCCGAAAAAGATAACAGAACCAAGTCAGATGAATATCAGAATCGAAATGTTTGGAGAGGACGACATTCTTAAGTTACTCCATCAGTTTTGGAAATCCCCCAAAATTTGTAATTTTCCTGAAGATGATGACTTGCTGTCTCTTTACCCTACTTTTTTTTCCAAAAAATCTCAGTATAATTGTAATAATTACACGTCGAAAAATGTATCCCTTCCTACAGAAGAATACAAGGACTGCAGACTGACTGACATGTGTAAAAGCAGGCCGGTAGCTGTTTAAAAAAATAGAACCCTTGTTGGTTTCAAAGCAAAATCAGATTCTCTTGTAATAATTCTTATGATGATAAACTTTTGGTTGGTCCTCTCTTCTTTCTTTCTTTCTTTTTTTTTTTTTTTTTTTTTCGGTTTTATAATTCCAGCTTCCCATGACACTCCTCCAAAGAATCGTGACTTGAGAGGACTTGTTATACACGTCCTCAACCCCCTGTGCTCATGTTTAGCATCCACAGCCGCTAGCAGATGCCCCAAACTCCCTCTTACTCTCAGACTTAAAAAACAAAAAAATAGTAAAGACTGCTTTTTTGTAGACATGTTCGTCGCTATCTTTATTTTCTGTCTCTTTAACCAAAAGAGTTCCTAATATGTCTGTAAATCTTTCTTTCTTTTTTTTTCTTTTCTCTCTCCTTTTTTCTTTATCTCAGTTTTTCTTTTTTTCCTCGTCTTTCTTTCGAGTCATTTCTCCTTTTTTCTACTTTCTTTCATTCGTTCCAGTTTTCTTGTTTTCTTTCTCTCTTCTCTCTTCTCAGTCTGCCCTTCCCTGTTTTTTCTTTTCATTTTCTTCTATCTAGTTACTTTTCTTTTCTTTTTTTACTAGTCTCTCTCTCTCTCTCTCTCTCTCTCTCTCTCTCTCTCTCTCTCTCTCTCTCTCTCTCTCTTTCATGATACCTTCTTTGCTTTCTTTTTTCTTTTACCTTTCTCCTTCATTTTATTAATTTCCTTTCTTTCTTTCTTTCTTTCTTTCTTTCTTTCTTTCCAGGCTTTCTTTTTTCTCAGTATGGGTTTCTCTCTTTCTTTCTATATTTTTCCTTTCTCAAAATTTCTTTCTTTCTTTCTCTTCAGTGTGTCTCACTTTCTTTCTTTCTTTCTTTCTTTCTTTCTTTCTTTCTTTCTTTCTTTCTACTGAGTAGTAACACTACACACTAGTTGATATCAGACAATAGTGGAATTATGTTTAAAAGTAGGTATTCCTTTGCATTTGGCATTAGCATCATTAATGAACTAACTGATGGCTATGTTTTTAATCTTGTCTTATATTTCAACATCTTATTTTAAACTTTTGACAGCAGTAATATTCTAACCAAGGTCACTCACAAGTGCACACATTGAAGCGGAAGAATTAAAACAATAAACAAAACATTTAGAAACATTGTGTATTATTCATCAGCGTATAGACATGTGTATTCACAATAATAGATAGATAGATAGATAGATAGATAGATAGATAGATAGATTAGTTGAAGTTGATTATATATATATATATATATATATATATATATATATGAACAGATTGGATATGTTTAGCCTAATATAGCACAAGAACGGAGCATATATGAAAATTGATTGCCTTTTGCGCTAATGGTCTATTGTATAACCGCCTTGTGATCTTAAATTCACGAGCGCGCGCGCGCGCACACACACACACACACACACACACACACACACACACACACCTACACACATAGCCGAAAATTAAGTGATATTTATCAATTTAAGATTTTAAAAAATCAACACCAGAAATGAAGATGTTTCATAGTACCTACACTATACTCAGAAATCATTTCATAAAAAAATATTTTCGGTTTTAATGCTGTAGATTTAGGTAACCAATAACGGCTAATAATAACCGTTTTGTACAATTTTCCACAAGAAATCATAAAATCCTAGTGTATAGTGAATTTGGGAAGAAATAAACGTTTTATTTAAAAGTTGTTTTGGGTCTACTTATATATAAACGAAGAGGGCGCACTTTTCATATCGGTTATCATATAAGCGATGGAATTGATGACAAGAGTTCACATTCTGGACGAGGTTGTTTGCGCTTCATTTTGGCTAATATTCTCGGGAAAGGCGTGGATCCCCCCCGACGACAGCAAATTGCTACGAATAAAAGTAAAGTTGTCTCCCTTGAGTCGAGGGCGATCAGAAGGCTCCCTTTTCAATAGCTACTACACCGAGGTGTAGGGGAGGGCGCTAATTCTTTCTCGGGATTGTTCCACTTTACCCTTGATACGTACCTGATATTGCTGAGTGTTAAGCAAGAAAGCATCAAGTACCATTTTTAAGGTCTTTGGTATGACTTGACCAGGGATTGAACCCATGGCTCCCGGACCATTGGCTAACACTCTACCCATTAGGCCAATGAGCCGGTATTGCTACGAATACTTGGACAAAATAAGGATAAAGGCAACAGAAAAGGAGGTGCCCGTGGTGTAATGGTTATCGTGCCCGTGGTGTAATGGTTATCGTCGCAGGATATGGACACGGCGACGCGAGTTCAAATCCTGGCCGAGACTGATTGCATTTCACATAGCACTAATACCCTTGGGAAAGGTATGAATCCAATTATTCTCCCTCCAGCTATGGGTAAATAGTAGGACAGACTATGTTCTTCAGCCTTGGTGAGGCAACTAGTCTAGGAGAAGGAAAACTCTGAATTCAAACCTGTTAAACTCCGCTTAGAAATTGACATTGTGTCATATACTGCCCGAGCGGAGGGGTTTGGTAAATAGGATAAAGGCAACAGAAAAGAAAAAAGGACAAGAGGCTTTTGAACAAAACAGTGTATTGACAAGACATGTCAACATTTGTAATGAATATTAGTGTTAATTGTAATGTCAAGTGTAGAGGTAATATAATTGAATTATCAAAGAATACTATATAGGTAACAGTATAAAAAAAAGAGTTAACATAAGTAATGCGTAGGCTGCAGAATAAAGTGTTATTAATAATTACTGTAGGTTGCAAAATAAAAAGTAATTAATTAATACTGTAGGTAACAAGTAATTGTCCTTGTGTAACTTATCTTGTCACTCATACTGTAATTCAGCCCCACTTGTAATTTTGATTTTAACGTAGTCAGTGACTAGCTTTTAGATTGTCTTCTTGGATGGTCGCAGCAAAAGAGGCAGAGATTCCTCTTGTAATTGAATTCATACGCTAAAACTATGCCTAATGAATACATGTCTTGTGTGTTCTGATTGGTCGTCGATAATGGCCATAACCAATTTCACAAGCTCTCTTATCAAGTGACGGTTAAGGGGCCGTATCTGTCGAAGGTCTTACGTAATTTCTTTTATTATGAGTAAATAGTAGGATAGACTGATTTCTTTAGCTTTTGTTAGGCAACTAGTCTGAGAAAAGAAAAAGTCTGAGTCCAAAACAGCTTTACTATTTTTGTCTAAATTTCTGAGATAAAGCTTGATAATTTTTATCATTTAGAGTAATCAGACTATTGTCTTCATCTTTATTCAATAAATAGGAAGACAATAAATGAAGTACTCTAAATGATCAAAAAAGCTGAAAGGGTTGGAGAGATGTATACTTATATATATGAACAATATATATAGGAGGGGGGCAATATTTAAAAAAAGTGGCATCAGAACTTCAAATTCTGAATGAAGGAATAGCGATCAACTGAGTTCTTTTAAATTGGCCAAGAAAACTTGAAAGGAAAATGGGAAGGGAGAAAAAAATTGCTAAACCTAAACATAAATGTCATTAAGATGAACAAGAGAAAAAAAAAAGGCTCGTGTTTCTTCTGAAGATTTTAAGAGGATCATTCAGTAAAGAAGAGGAATTTAAGAAATTTTTTTTTCTGATGTTTTCTCAATAAATGTAAATTCTGCATTGTTTGGAATCGGTTAAGAGCAAAAATTATTCTGATCCTGCAAAAATATTTGTTTTGAGGCTATTCAAAATGAAAGCGAATCAAATAGAGCGCTCCAAGCTTGAAAAGAGGTCTGTCATCAAATGTTTGGTGGCTAAGACAGACAACCAATGCGAAATTTACAAACGAACGTGTGAAGTGTACAGAAATGCATGTTTTCGTAAAAAATGTTTACGAATAGGTAATACAGGACTTTACCATTACGAGCCTGAGACGAAAAGACACTCTATGGAGTGAAATATACACTTACTTTCCGGTTAAAAAGTTCTGGGAACAGTGGTCAGTAAAGAAGGACATGCTGACAGTCTTTTGTGACATAAAAGGACACATCACTATTGATTCCCTTTTAAAATGGTGTAACTGCAAACAGTGCTCCCAATCTCTAACTGGCCCTTTATTTTTTGAATGGCACCCATAGTTTTAAATTCTGAGACTTAGTAATGGAGCCGACAAAACGTCGTGAGATAGCAAATTTTTTTAAGTTTTATCCTATTCTGCTGAGTTCTTTTTTGATTCAAAGAAAAGGTTTTTTTTTTAATTATTATTTCATACACCTACTTTTCAGTCGGCTGGGGCTGAAGAATACACCGATTGCACCTCTGCAGAGCGATAACGCCCCCCCCCCGCCCAACGAGTGTCCTGAATATATGACACAAAACAATCTGATGGTGAGGTTCCAGTAATGCTGGAGCTTTGGGGAATGCAGAGTACCCTGTCATTGCCATTGCTCACACATCCACTCTGAGCCGGAGTGGTAGTGTTTAATATTGACCCTTTACCGAGCCGTCAATCAGAGACGCACCTGTGTAAATAAGCGGAAGATCACGTGATCTAATCGGAAGTTGTAGGCATTATGAAATAATATATGCGGATGCCTACTGGTCAGTTGGAATCAATGAGGGCCAAGTCAAAGCCAGCTTGCAGTCACTGAGAGCGCCCGCTTGGGCCTGTGGCCTATACCAGGCCTCCGGTTGAGCAACCCCTGCCGAGAAGCAGAAGAAGTGCTAAGTGGGGTCTTGAACATAACACAGCGTGCTATGGTCAAGAAAAGTTATCGGTCAATATAACCATCTGTCTTGACACATAAATTGCGTAATTATGCTAAACTGAATTGTTTGAAAAGAACAGTTTTGACATTTAATTGTGTGTCGACAAAGATTATACTTATACTAAAGTGAATTGTTTAAAGTAGAACTGTTTGACAAAACTGAATAGCTTGAAATAGAAATGTTTTTGACAATTAAACTGTGTACTTACATTTAAACTGCATACTTATGCTAAACTGAATTGTTTGAAATGGAACTGTTTTAGTATGCTAAACTGAATTGTTTGAAATAGAACTGTTTTTGATGTCGAAACTGTACCTACGCTAAACTAAATTGTTTGAAATAGAACTGTTTGACTAAACTGAATACCTTCAAAAAGAAATGTTTTTGAGAATTAAACCATGTACTCATGCTCAACTGAATTGTTTGAAATAGAACTGATTATTTGTATAAAAATGGATTTGGCATTAAATAACCTAGAAAGGTTGATATACCATAAAACACAACCAATCAGCTAAACATTTACCGACTGACAAATCTCCGAATAAGAATTGCTTAAGCTCTCTTTTTTGTTAGTTTTTTATATTTATCTCATAAAAATGGAGGATATAAATATTAATTACTCGTTAAAAATATTTTTTTAAAAACTGAGTTTCATATCATGATTGCATATTTAATACATGACACTTTTAGTTATGTAAAAAATGAGATATTAATTCAATGATGAGTCTGAAAATCTATAAGATGATTTTTCCCAGAAAATCTAATGAAATATTTTGGTGAAGTATATATTTGGCATAATGTTTAGAGTGTTTGCCAATGGCCTGGGAGACCTGGGTCCAATCCCAGGTGGAGTTGTACTAAAGACTCCAAAAATGATTGTACTTGATTCTTCCTTGCTTAACACTCAGCATTATAAGGTACGGATCAAGGGTAAAGTGAACAATCCAGGGAAAGGAGTAGCGCCCTCCCGTACACCTTGGTGTAGTAGCTATTGAAGAGGGAGCCTTCGAGTCGCCCTCGACTACAGTTGCTAACTTACATATATATATATAAGTACGGTTGCCAACTTATATATATATATATATGTATACATATGTATATATATATATACATGTATACATACATATATAGATATATAAATACATATGTACTTATATGTATATGCATATACAGGTATATGCATATATATATATATATGTGTGTGTGTGTGTGTGTGTGTGAGAAGAAATGAGTTGAATCTGACAGAATGTTCGTAGAAAAGGTAAAACGGAAAAAGAAACCACAAAACGCCATTTACTTTTCAAAAAGATTCCATCGCATGACATGACGCAATTTGAACATCTCAGCCATTATTGTTCTGTTTTTTCACTTAGCAACATTTATGAGCTATGATGAAGACTTCCAATTGAATCAAAAATTTATTTTGATAACATATTTTTCTATTCAAACAAAAGATTAAAGTCGAAACGCGTTGGCCAATAAACAAACCATTAAACACATATCTTTCTTTCTTTTTACCCTTTCTACGCACATATGCATATATACATGCATATATAAGTACATATACATATATATGCACATATATTTTCATATATATATATACACATACACACAGAGGGTGCGATGTGTAAATTGTCGTCTAAATTAAGCATAAGTAAAAATAAAAGACATCTTAGTTTATTAGATATATTTACCAAAATTACACGAAAATATCTTGAATTACTTTCAATGAAATCGCCACTGGCTTCAACTATCGTCTCCAGACGACTTCGGAATCTCCGGCAAACCTCGTTTAAATTGGTAATAACCAACCTTAATCCTCTCCTTCAGTTCATTTTCGATTTTGCTCGGAGTTTTGTTGGTCTCTCACTCAACTGCGCCCTCCACATAATAATCAAGAGGATTACAATCTGGGGATTGAGGCGGCCAGATGTTAAAAGTGATGTGGTGGCAGATATTTTCTGAGAGACAACACACTCTGGGTTCTTTTGCCAGACTTAGGTCCTCTAGCAGTCACCTTCACAATCCAGGTCAGCACTATATCCTCGAGGCACTTGGTGTAGGCCTCCGTGTTGAGTCTGAAGCCATGTGGGAGCTATAATGTCACCATCGCTAGAGACCACCACAAACACCATGATAGAAGCAGAGTGTTTAGTTTTCATAACAATCGGTACATCTTGTGAGGTCAGAGCAAGCCATCGGTTGTTCTGTGGGTTCATCATCTAATCCTGGCAGATGTATCTTTGATAAGAGGAGATGATTGAGTTTTTCCAAAAGCTTTGCAGCGTGGTCTTTCCTCTTGTCCTTCACGGACTGTAATAAAAATCATCCCTTTCTCATCTTGTATGAGAAATACCTAATGTCATCCTGCACTACCTGCCTGATAAAAAAACTCTTCCATATCTCTGACTATGGACTGACTCGCTTGGATCGTTGACAATCATGGCGTGTAAGAAACTCTTCCTTGTCTCTCACTACCTTGGATTGTTGACAACCATGGTCTGGATCTCAGCAACGAATTCGGGAGTTCTTTTCTTATTAGAAAGAACAGAGGCTTCAGAATTATCGTATCTTCGTAATCACCACTGAACTTATCTGACATTTTTCGAATCCTCTGCACTGTTCTCGAATGGACACCTAAACACTAATCTTTCTATTAGAGCTTCTGGCCAGCCGTTTTCAAATTTATGGAGGAATGAATTGCATAATGGTGCTTCTTTCCTTACTGACAATGCCCAACTGACTCTGGGTTGCAGCACACTAGACAAAACTTTAAACAAACAAATAGTATACAGAAAATTGATAATTTAAAATGGCGACAATTTGTCCATCGGACCCTGCATATGCATACGAAAGTAAGTAAAATTTGGCAACCGTAGTCGAGAGCAACCCATAGGCTCCATTTTCATTAGCTACAACACCGAGGTGTAGGGGAGGGTGCTACTACATTCCCTGGATTGCTCCACTTTACCCTTGATCTCTACCTTATAATGCTGTGTTAAGCAAGGCGGTTTCAAGTGCCATTTTTGAGTCTTTGATATAACTCGACCTGGGATTGAACTCCGGTCTCCCGGGCCATTGGCGAACACTGGTGTAGTGGATATCGTCAGTGACCCAAGTTGAAATCATGGACCAGGCTATTTGCACTTTCATATAGCTCTAATATCATTGGGAAAGTTGTTAATCCAACAATTCTCCTTTCAGCTATCAGTAAATTGTTGGACAGACAGAGCTCTTTAGCTTTGATATTGCAACCGGTCTAGGAGAAGGAAAACTCTTAATTCAAACCTGTTAAACTCCGTTAAAAAAATTGACCTTATTTCGTATCTTGCTTGTGCGGAAGGATTAATAAACCACACACACACACACACACACACACATATATATATATATATATATATATATACCCACCAAATGAAAAACTCATTTGTCAGGTGTCCTGAAAACAGATATACGTATACAAAAAAAACTTTCTCACTTCTTTCTTTTCTTTCTTTCTTTTTATCTTTCTTTTCAGCCCAAATCTTTCCTATTTAAATTCTTAATTTTTTTCTTTATTTCCCTACTCTGAGATTTAAATAGTCTATCATTTTCCTTCTCATTAAATACAAATTTTTTTTATTACAACACCACGAAACAAAAAAGAAAATCGACCTTATTTCAGCCTCAAAAAACTGTTTCTCATTTAAAGTAAATGAAATGAACAAGTCTTTTTCCTTAACAGTTTCTTTGACACCAATGAAAGCTCCAAAAACAAAGCCTCCTAATCAATTAGTATTTCAGAAAAGAGCTCGTTGACCGTTACACTATAGTAGGCACCCTGGCATTTACTAAGTTTAGTCAAAAATGTTGGGCACCTTGCGAGGATCAAATTACTACAGTAATAATGCTGTCTGCGATTACAAATTCTTACTTCATGGTGATGCGACTGACAGTCGTCTAAATTAATTTCTTAGGCATATAGTTATTTATCTAGATTGAACACAAGGCCACACGTATGAGACACTCAGTGAGTATTGAACTCACCTTTCAGTAGTATTTGGTATGTGATTCCAGATTGCTAATATTATAACTCTTTTGTGTTACTTGGAAGTAAAGAAGATTTATAGCCGAGTTCTCACTCACCAAGTACTAACATTAGCATTAGTATATTCGTGATATACTAACATTGAATAAACGAAAGGGAAGACAAGCTCCATTGATTATACAGAAAGATTTATTACATACATAATATTCATTCAAAAAGTACTAAAAAGAATGCTCAAACGAGTCCCATCAGCTAGAAATACTTACATAGTGTTCTATGAACAAGCAGTATATGGAAAGGGTACAAAAACGATAAATGTTTTTACTCGGTCAAAATGGACAGGAAAATGGTTATCGTCATATTGATTTTACTGTTCAATGGCAGGAGATAAGATCTCAAAGAAGAGGAGCAAAAGAAAGCCAAAATGTTTTTTGAGATTGTCCCATAGAGACTCCCGTTCTCTAAGGGAGATAATTATTTGTCTTTCTAAACCAAAAGGAAGTCTCCTTTTTTAATTGCATTTCTTAGTGAATTTTATTTCTAGTTAAAGATTTCTATAAAATTCATTTTAAAATTTAGTTTTAAAGTCCTTCCAGTCGCAAACAACAATTTTTTGTTAAATATTAGACTTTGTTAAATTAACATGTTAATAGCTACCAAAAATATGGGTAGCATTATATAAAGGTTCAAATAGATATTCCAACTTTTATATAATGCCATCTATATCATTGTTAGTTATTTCTATGAAATTGTTATATTAGACTCCTCCTGCTTTATTTTGAGAAATAAAATTTAATATTTGAATGCATTGATTGTTATCTTGGATATAGTTTACATTTTCTAAACACCCGGTCAGCGGGGCTTAAATTATGCTGACTGTATTCTCAGCAGAGGGGGATTCTAAAAAAGGGGGTTTTCTGGGTATGACACTAAATTGCATCTGATGATGAGGCTCCAGTTCTGGAGATCTGGAGAGTGTGGAGTACCCCTTTATTGCCATTACTCCCAGGTCTATTCTGACCCTGAAAGGTAGTACCTGTTAGGGTCCCATCTATTGGTAAAACATATCTCTTTAAAAAGTATTTGTATTCGATAGGACTGTTAGCAAAAAAAAAAAAATTATGAAACAACTACATAAAATATAAATATAAAAGTCTAGGAGATTCTCTAACCACTAAGCATAAAATAAACCTAGACGAGTTGACGAGCCGTTAAAATCAATCAATAAATCATTTTCTTCGTATATAACTGTATTCCTTATCGTATGCTATATTTACTAATTATATTGTTGCCCAGTCCGATTGGAATGTAGAATAAACCAACTGCTTCTCTGCAGAGGAGTAAGACTCCCCGCAACAAATGTCCTGGATATGACGCTAAACAATCTGATGATGAGGTTCCAGTAATGCTAGAGCTTTGGGGAATGCGTACCCCTTTAGTGCCATCTCTCCCAGATCCACTGTAGGTTCCTATCTATGGGTCAAATAAAACTAAACTGTGTGCTTATGCTAAACGAAATTGTTTGAAATAGAACTGTTTTGACATTTAACTGTTTGTAAACAAATCTATACTTATAACTAAACTGAATTGTTTGAAATTTAATTAGGCGTTAAATGACCTGAAAAGGGTTGATACGTCGTGAAACAAATAACCAACCAACTAATTATAGAGGTTACAATTCTCAGGCTAGTTTTTCATCTTAGTTGTTAACGTTTAGTTAACGTTTTGGTCGATTCATGCAGTGGGCTTCTTCAAGTGTCTTTTGTCACAGAAAATTTAAAATAAAACAATCGAGTTGACTTATACGGCAGGATTAAAATCCAAACCTTTACCACAGAGTGGATAACTAGTAGTACAATACTCCTAATAATCGCAACACACTACTTACTGTGACTCCGGTATATTGTCACAAACATTTCCCACTTAAATTCATGTCTGGCGAAAATCAACTCCGATATTAACATCGAATAATGGAATTGTAATACAAATCAAATGTTATAATAACGCTGTTTCCAAAAACTGATTCGCTAAGTATAGACACTCACCAGAACGTCACAGCACCCCTAGGCCGGTCAGCCAACTACGGTATTTTTTTTTTTTTTTGTAAGCAATTTCATGATAACGCAATAGATATGAATTCATATGAATATAAGCTCTAATGTATAAGATTTGCATGATTTATATATTTTTACAAGTAGCCTACTGTATGTTTGGGTGTTGATCTACAAAGCAGGGTCGGTCTAACCTGTAATTTTGAGCTAAAAGTTTTGGGATCGACTTATATGCCAGACCAATTCGTATGCTGCAATTTACAGTAATTGCAAATAAATAAATGAATAATATCGAAAAGTACTTTATGATTTTTAGTATCATTTCTTCACTCCACTGGTCTCTTTGGTAAAGGTTTGGATTTTAACTCAGCCGTATAAATCAACTCCATATTTTCTCGAGATTTTTTCAGACAAATCTACTTGTACACTGTAATTATAATATGAATTGATCTGGTGGATAGAGTGTTCGCTTTTGGCTCGGGAGACCTGGGTTCAATTCCAGGTCGAGTCATATCAAAGACTCAAAAAATGGGACTTGATACCTCCTTGCTTGACACTCAGCATTATAAGGTACATTTCAAGGGTAAAGAGGAGCAATCCAGGAAAAGGAGTGGCGCTCTCCCATATACCTCGGTGTAGTAGCTATTGAAAAGGGAGCCTTCGGGTCGCCCTCGACTACGGTCGCAAACTTTATATTTTTTATAATATAGTGTGTATGCTCCCACAACCAAAAGATTAAAGGACAGGCAAAAATGTGGCCTATACAAGGCTTATGAGAAGGGCGTTCCGTTGGTATATTGATCTAGGGCCTGCAGAACCTTAGAGGTACTCACGAATTTCTGATGACCCCTCGCAGAAAAAATGAGCTTTCAAAAGCTAAATATGATTTATATTAAGTATATCAGTAAGCAATTAGACATTAAACTAGGGCCGTTCACTAAAGAAGAACTCGACTCGGTTCTTAGAAAAATTAAAAATAGAAAAGCTGCAGGGCTTGACGAGATTCCCCCAGAAGTGTGGAAGACGAGACAATTCGACGACATATTGCTCCGACACTGCAACGCAGTTTATAACCAAAATCCGATAGACAGATGGACGAAGGGAATGCATCCTCCCCTTCCCTAAAAAGGGTGACCTCGGATTAGCCAAGAACTATAAAGGTATAACACTCACATCCATAGCAGCCAAAATCTACAATGCCCTAATACGAAACCGCATAGTACCCCAAATCGACAAAATCCTGAGGAAAAATCAAAATGGCTTCAGAAGAAACAGGTCCACGACCTCACAAATATTGACCATTCGTAGAATCCTAGAAGGCGTGAGGGCAAAAAACTTACAGGCGACATTACTATTTGTCGATTTTACCAAGGCCTTCGATTCCATTCACAGAGGGAAGATGGAACAAATACTACTAGCATACGGCCTACCAGAAGAAACCGTAGCAGCAATAATGATTCTCTATAGAAACACCAAAGTGAAAGTGCGTTCACCGGATGGAGACACAGATTACTTCGACATTGTAGCAGGAGTACTACAAGGGGACACGCTTGCCCCATACCTCTTTATCATCTGTCTAGACTACGTACTTAGGACATCGATCGATAACATTAGGGAAAACGGCTTTGAGCTGACAAAGAAAAGAAGCAGAAGGTACCCCGCAAAAACAATTACCGACGCCGACTACGCCGATGACATAGCGCTACTGGCCAATACATCCAACCAAGCCGAAACACTACTGCATAGTTTGGAACGAGCCGCTGCAGGCATTGGACTCCATTTCAATGCACAGAAAACTGAATTTATGTGCTTTAATCAGAAAGGCGACATCTCCACACTAGACGGAACCTCCCTGAAACTGGTTGACAAATTCACCTACCGAGGAAGCAGCGTCTCATCAACCGAAAAAGACATCGACACACGGCTAACGAAGGCATGGACAGCTATGGATAGGCTTTCGATCATATGGAAATCAAACCTGACCGATAAAATGAAACGCAGTTTCTTCCAGGCAGCGGTCGTGTCGATACTGCTGTATGGATGCACTACTTGGACGCTGACTAAACGGTTGGAGAAGAAGCTCGACGGCAATTATACAAGAATGTTGCGAGCAATATTGAACAGGTCCTGGCAGCAACACCCCACACGGCGTCAACTGTACGGCCACCTACCACCTATCACGAAAACTATACAAGCTAGACGAACCAGACATGCCGGACACTGCTGGAGAAGCAAAGACGAGATCGTAAGTGATGTGCTCCTGTGGACCCCTGCATATGGCCAATCAAAAACAGGACGACCAGCTCGAACATTCATACAGCAGCTATGTGAGGATACGGGATGTAACCCCGAAGACCTGCCGAAGGCGATGAATGATAGGGAGACGTGGAGAGAGAGGGTCAGGGATATCCGTGCTAGCTGCACGTCATGATGATGATGATATCGTGAGTGCAACTCTGGTACACATAAAATAAAGCATTTATGAATTTTTACCATTGATCATATTCAGCTTAAGAATAGCTCACATTTTCAGTTTTGCTTTTTTTATAATTATACACGAAAAAGTATACACTTTTTTTTATACAGAGTGCCGAAGAAATACCTCCCACATTTTAAACTGTCACCTACGTGATACAAATGAACTTAGGTAAGTGGTAATGGTAGCTCCATCTAGCTAATGTCTTAACTTTTTTTCCTTTTTTAGATACGATCAGTTACGATCCTAGCTTGGGTCATACAAACCATACGTTTGCTGCTGAAACGTTTTCTATGACTTGTAAATCTATAAATGCTACACTGAGAGCATTTCGTGCTCACTTCATGTTACGTCGGAATGATGCTATTCCGGATTTTAAAAAATCGATACTACTATGGGTTGAAAATTTTAGAACTATAGGTTCATCAGTTGAAATAAAGCTTTCTAGAAGACCTTGAATCACTTGAACTATAGATAATGTACAGATTGTGAAATATTTTTTTATATCAGTTACCTTGGGGGGGGTTACCACTTTTCAAAATATGGCCGGTTCAAAACATGATTATAACTGATTGTATCTGAAAAAAAATAGTTAGACACTAGTTTGACGGAACTACCATTGCTTTTTGCCTAAATTCACTTGCACCACACAGAGGAGTTCAAAATATAAGAGGTTTTTTTGCTTTACCCTGTATTTTATCATAAATATATTTACTGATTACAATTATATCTATTGGTTATCGTCGAAGGAAATGGCGATATTAACCAGTATTCAAAACCTGCTCGAGACGATTCTACTTCACACTAATGCCTCTGGGAAAGGCATGAAGCCATCTCTTCTCCACCCAACCTTCCTAGCTGTTGGTAAATAGTAGGGCAGATTGGCTTCTAGTTTGGTTTGGTTTCCACGATTAGTCGCATATCAACATTTGTAGGTTATTTAATGCTAAAGCTATTCTCCTAGAAGAAGTGGTGCTATTTAACCCATAGTTGGAAGGATAAGGGCGTTCACACCTTTCCCAAGGGTATTTGCCAGAAAGTAAACGCAAGAGCGCGACTGGAGTTCGAACTAGCTTACTACGATTCCGCAGTGTGTAGAGAAGAGGAAAATCTCATATTTTGTTTTGGCGCGCTATTTAATTCGACACCGAATTTCACCCAATCAGGATGACATATCCCATTCAGCCCGGACCTTCATTTCCGGCTAGCAAAACGGGTGAGCGGCCAAACACACTCTCTTCGGCTGGAGGCGGCGACTAGAACGGACGTGTCTCTGGTCGCCCCTGCTTAGCGATGCCTTATAGCTAAACAAGCCACCCGGTGTGGACATATCACCGTGGCTTTAACCCTAGCAGCAGCAACATGGACATTCAACGAGGGAACCTTCTAATTTATGGATTCTTTGCGTCTAATATTTTAGACCAAGGAATCCCAGTTGAATATGAATTAGATACGTTCAACATGCCTTCCACTAGCACCACAGAAATTTACTATGTCGATTCGAGCGCCACTCCGCTCTCGACAAGTTCCCATTTCACCTCTGGTCCACTGTAATGGAGACAACGCACGCCTCTCCCCGAAACACCAGACACACGAATCTACACGGTGGCCTTGAATACTTCCCTCACACATCCAACGACACGCTGCCATTTCCAACATCCCGCTAAGCTATCGCGTCTCCAAAAAACCCACAAGCCTAAATACCACGAGTTTTGCAGCGCCAAGAACAAACCTCCTCAAAGCTGCAAATAAAAACTTTCGTTCTTGTGTGTTGTTATAAAGCAAAGTCTTGTAATTCATTTCTTGTGCCCATAAAATCTATAGTGTTAGGGAAAATAACTAATTCCCACAAAACACGCTATAAGTGCATCGCTTTAACCATTACTCCACGAGGACACCCCTAGATTGGGTTCTCTAACTTCGGTAAGCTAACAAGTCTTCAAGAAGGAAAACCAGCTGTTCTCCGCTTTATAAAATTGTCCTTGTGTTACATTCTTCTTGTAGAAGAGGGTTTGTGTGAATACATATAATCTATATTCAGTATATTGTGGTGTAATCGTCTGCTGCAAAGAAAATTTAACATTCATGAAATTTTACCAGTGCTCACATACAGATTAGCCCCTATCTGAAATTATGTGTTCATAATTATACACCGATAGGCTGTCGATGGCATTTATATTTCATAATAAATATATTTTTCTACAAAGAAGAAAAAACTACAACTTTAACATTTAATTCTATAGCATAATCTTTATCTAAAAATACCGAATCCATTTTGATTGCATAATATTCCACTAGAAATAACAAAATCCAAGTATCTTTATTTTAGAAGAAACTTAGCTATTTATCTATTTATCTATTTTAATTCGGGAGGAGTTTGCTTATTTATGGGTGCTACTGTATATTTAAAAGCTTCTTTTGTTTAGAACAATATATGCTACAATAAACACCTGACCTTATAATTCCAGATGAAGCAATATGGTTCCTTTTTGACAACGAATATAACACAGAAACCTAAAGTTATTTTGGGATATTTTCCTCGGTATTGTTTCTTGATATTTGCATTCAACAAAGCTGAAAAGACTATTTGTACTACCCCATGCTGCTTTTTTAAGGTCTTTACTTAATACGCTTTTATCTGAGTAGCAGCCAAAATATTTGCTGTCTCTTCTTAAAAGTCATAAAAATGTAACTTGCAACATGAGACCACTTTTCCTGTCATTATTTACTCTTCCTCAATTATAACCACCATTTTTTTTAAATACTTAGTTTCTTCTTTTATTTTAACTCTTAGGTTTTATTTATCTTTCTTTTTTTTTTTTTTTTTTTCAAGTTTCATTCTTATTTTTTCAATAATTCTTCTTTTAATTTCTTCCTGGCCTCCTTCCTT
Organism: Sepioteuthis lessoniana; assembly: GCA_963585895.1. Classification (NCBI taxonomy): domain Eukaryota; kingdom Metazoa; phylum Mollusca; class Cephalopoda; order Myopsida; family Loliginidae; genus Sepioteuthis; species Sepioteuthis lessoniana. The sequence goes on along the minus strand of OY757933.1, from coordinate 31,889,245 downwards.
CCCCAAACTAATTTTTCATGCCTCATATCTTTTACTTATTGTCATTTATTTAACTTTTCCTCTCACTTCGAAAATTCTTTCACTTTTTCAAGTTATTAAATACAATGTCAATTTTGGTTTCTGGCACAAACAGAAATTATTTATTGTTATGTTAAATTGGGTTTACAGCTAACATGACTCATGTTATATAACATAAAACATCATATGTAATTTTATAATATCAAATATAAAGTTATGACATATGATGTTATATAACATTATATAACATATACGAGGGTCATTCAATAAATGTTATTTAAAAATAAAAAAGAAGCAAAATAGTTTTTTCGGAATTCTTTTGCATATATATTTGTTTGTTTGTTTCCTTTATGGGGCTTATAGCATATCAACCTTTGTAGGTTATTTAATGCCAAATCCATTTTTTATACAAATAAACAGTTCTATTTCAAGCCAGTTTAGCATAAATACACAGTTTAATTATCAAAAACATTTCTATTTCAAGCTATTCAGTTTAGTCAAACAGTTCAAATTCAAACAATTCAGTTTAGCATAAGTATAGTTTATGTTTACATACAGTTAAATGCCAAAACAGTTCTATTTACAACAATTCAGTTTAGTATAAGTCGTTTAAATGTCAAAAACAGTTCAATTTCAAGCAATTCAGTTTAGCATAAGTATTTAGTTTAGTTCTATTTGACCCATAGACAGGACCCTATCTGGTGCTACCACTACTCTGGGCCAAAGTGAACCAGGGATCGATGGCAATGAAGGGGTGCTCCGCATTCTCCAAAGCTCTAGCATTACAAGAACCTCACCATCAGTTTGTTTAGTGTCATATCAGGACACTGATGGGTGGGGTGTCTTACTCTTCTGCAGAGAAGCAGTCGGTGTATTCTACAGCCCCAGCCGACTGGGCAAATTTCGACTTTGTTAGGAATTGGTTTATAGCAACATTTATCTTAATCTCGCACAAATATTTGTTTTTTGGTAGCAAATCAAATGGAGTGCTCCAGGCTTGAACTGAGGTCTCTTAACAAATTTTTCATGGCTGATGCGTGCAAACTATGTGAAATTTAAAAAAGAATGTGTGTTGCGTACAAAGAAGTATATTTTAGTGAGAAAAATGTTTACAAATGGGTTAAATATGAGTCTGCCTCTACGAGCCTGAGTTGAAAAAGACAGTTCATTGAGTGTAAAAACAGACCCTTTGGTAAAGAAAATGTTCCGAGCACAGCGATCAGTAAAGAAGGTCATGCGGATAATATTCTGGAACATGATTTCCTTTAAAAAGGTACAACTGTAAACATCGCTTCCTATTGCTAATTCCTTAGAAAGTATTTCACCTTATTTATTGAAGAGAATAAACTACAAAGTTACCCCGATGATCCTTTCCGGGAATACAAAAGAGGCTAACTTCTGCCAATCAACTCTAATATTAAATATCAAGCACTTTCAAAATATTTGATTGTTTTGTGAATCGCTTGGGTTTTCTTTTTCTGTATCTCCTAATAGTAACCTTTTTTTTTAAGTGACTATTAGGGAGATAGAGAAAAACAAAATCCAAGTGATTCACAAAACAAACAAATATTTTGAAAGTGATTGATATCTAATATTAGAGTATATATATATATATATATATATATATATATATATATATATATATATATATATACCAGTCAAAAGTATTTTGCCACTCACAAAATCTTTTATTTCTCATCCTAAAAGTGTTATTTTTAATGAATCAAGCACCACAATGGGTTTTTTTATCATACTAAATACAAGTCTTCTTCAGTAACTTTGACCCTAGATATTATTTTCTTCTTCAGTATTAAAAATTAAAATTCACAGTAAAACAGTGTGAGGAGAAGACTTTGTGAAACTGGTCTATATGGCAGAATTGCTTTCAAGAAACCACTGTTGAGGAAGCAAAGCAATGTCAAAAGCTTCTAGTGAGCCAAGGCGCACAAAGATTGGACAATAAAGCAGAGGAATAAAGTCCTTTGGACTGTCGAATCAAAGTTCGAAATCTTTGGGTCAAATTGGAGTGTCTATGTGCGGCGAAGAGTTGGTGAAAGAGCTGTAAAACCCTCTATTACACCAACAGTAAAGCATGGAGGAGGCTCGTTTATGGTGTGAGGCCTTTTGCCAATAGCAAATTCGGGGATTTGCACCAGGTGAAGGGCAAATTGAATCAGATCGGCCATCACAGTATTCTGCTGCGTCAGACGACCCCATCTGGAACACGGTTGATGGGTCAAGGATTTGTACTCATGTAAGATAATGATCCAAAGCATCCGAGTAAACTCTTCCAGTGGTACAGTAGAAGCAAAGAGAAACAGCACATCCTTCAATTGATGTCTTGACCGGCACGATCAGCGGATTTAAATCCCATTGAACTGGATAAACTTCACCGAAAAGTCAGCACTAAACAACCCACCACAAGTGCAGCTCACCTCCGTAAACTCTTGCAGGAAATCTGGGAAGAAATATTTTCAGTCTAACTCCATTTTTTTGGTGGAAAGTATGCCAAGAATCTGTGAAGGAATGATAGCAGCCAAAGGGAGTAATTTTCATGAATGAAGAGTTTTTTTTTTTAATTGTGTTTTTTGTTGTTGTTTAGTTTGTATTTAATGAAGCTCAGAAAGACTTGTATTTAGTATAATAAATAAAAGAATTGAGGTGCTTAACTTGTTTCGATAAAAATTAGACTTTTAGGATGAGAAATAATTTTTTTTTTGAGATTAGCCAAATACTTTTGAGTGGTAGTATATATATATGTGTGTGTGTGGGAGTTTATATTCATGTATGTGTGTGTTAATATATATATATATATGTGTGTGTGTGTATATATATATATATATATATATATATGTGTGTGTTTATATACATATGTGTGTTTACATATACTTATATATATATATATATAAACACGCATATGTATATAAACACACACCCTCATAAACACATACATATACATATATATATGAATTCACACACACACATATATGAATATGAATATGTGTGTGTATATATATATATATATATACATAAAGATTAACAAACCTTCCTTAAAACAGCTTAACTTCGAATATCATCATCAGCATTATGTCGCACTCTCAACACGGATATTTCTGATCCCCTCTCGTCACCCCTCCCTATCGTCCATTGCTTTTGGCAGGTCTTCCAGGATACATGCAGTATCTGCACTGAGCTGCTGTATGTACGTTCGAGCTGAACATCCTGCCTTTGCTCGTCCCTGTGAAGGGGTCCACTGGAGTACATCACTTACGAGCTGGTCCCTACTTCTCCAGCAGTTCCCGCATGTCTGGTTCGTCTAATTTTGATAGTTTTCGTGACGGGAGATAGGTGGCCGTACATTTGCTCATTTGTGGAGTGCTGTCTCAAGGACTTGTCCAGTATTGCCCGCAGTATTCTTGTGTAATTGCCATCAAGTTTTTTTCTCCATACGTTTTGTTAGCGTCCACGTGGTGCATCCATATAGCAGTATCGATACTACTGCTGCTTGGAAGAAACTACGCTTCATTTTATTAGTGAGGTCTGACTTCCATACGACCGATAGCCTATCGATAGCTGTCCATACCTTTGCTAGTCGTGTGTCGATGTCTGTCTCGGTTGATGAGACACTGCTCCCTAGGTAGGTGAACTTGTCAACTAGTTTCAGAGCGCAACCGTTTGGTGTGGAGATGTCGCCTGTTTGATTGAAGCACATATATTCCGTCTTGTGTGCGTTGACATGGAGGCCGATGCCTGCAGCGGCTCGTTCCAGACTATGTAGCAGGGTTTCGGCTTGGAATATACCAGTCACATTCTAAAAAGCTTTTCTATTCTCAGTATGACTTTTACATTTGCGAGAAAAGTATTTAACACTTTTCTCATTAATTTTCACAACAACCTCTAGTAAAATTCTTTTCTTCCGTAAATTCCACCTCACCTTGTTCTTCCTCCTACTCTCTATATAAATGTATATGACTTGACATTTGTCATTTCATTATCCGTTCCCTTAAAAATGGGACCGAAACTGAGAAAAATACGGCTCCTTCTTGAATTCATTCCAACCAGAACAAAAAACTCTTGCGAAAAGTTGAACAGATCAATGATAAAATAGGCCGAAAGAAAATATCTACCCTATTTCATGAAACTTGTTTGAAAGAGAAAATACTGCCTGTTGGGGATGCATATATTTATGTATATGAATATAAATATACATATATAATTCATATAAATGTTTTGAAAAATATTCCCCTTATTTATTGAAGGACCCTCATATATATAGATATATATTCAGTGGAACCTCGGTTGTCGAACATAATTCGTTCCAAAATTATGTTCGACTACCGATTTGTTCGAAAATTGAAACAATGCTGCTTGGGTAAACTCGGCCAGCCGTTCGGCCATATTCGATTTGCCTCAGAAATCATTCATGCGCGTTTAATTTTCAACGGCTCGACTCGTTTGAGCTCCAAATATTCATTCGATCACAGAAGCATTTTTTACTCAAATCTTTTGGTCGAAATCTGAATCGTCTGACTTGAGAGTCATTCGATAACTGAGGTTCCACTGTGTGTGTATATATATATATATATATACATATATATATGTGTGTGTGTGTGTGTGTGTGTGTGTGTGTGTGTGTGTGTGTGTGTGTGTGTGTGCTGGTAAAAACTATCTTTTAAACAAGTTTGTTTACTAATTTTCTTTTGTTTTACACAAGACTGAATATTTCGTTCAAATTTATATAAAATTGTTCAAAATGCTGTTTTTGAGAATTTTTTAAACCATCATTGGTAATTTTCAAGGATTCATTTGTAATATATGGGGCATATGAAAGGTTTTTTTCGGTGTGAGGAATTGTTGGTATTGTTGGTAAATTCTGAGGTTTGTAAACTGACTGCTTCTCTTCTTCTTACCGCATTCATTTGTTGTCTTCTTTTTTGTTGGTTGAAGCTGTGAAGGAATTAAAGACGGAAGGAAGAAGACAAGGACACCTTCAGACTTAAATTTATGTTTTGGGGTTTACGGCTACGCGCGTTCCCTACTCGCAGCAGAGAGAAAAAAAAGTCACGTCCGTCTAAGTCGAGGTGATAAAGGCTTATGAGAAAGAGTATCTATTTGGCACCAGGAAGCCACTCTTTTTAAGCATGCACCAATTTCGCTTCCTGTCAGAGGCCTCCTGGGAAACTGTTACTTTACATTTATTTATTCTATTCTTTTATGTTTTGTCATTTTTTTTTAAAATGTCTTTTTAATTCCCACAAATAATTTTGTTCCTAAAGTTGAAAATGATAAAGAATAGTTGAAAGCCCTCAGGAAGAAAAGTTTGTAGAATTTTTACACAACTCTAAACGAAACACTTTATAAGAGAAGAGAAAATTTCTTATATGTATTAGTTTTGCATATACAATAGTGAGTCAAAAGTTTTGCAATATTTCAAACTACCAGATTAAGTTAACATTTTTTTCTGGTTTTTACAAATGATTTTTTGACAAGATGTATCTCCATGTTAAATCCTTAATTGGATTCAATTTGTTGTCCAATTGTAGCTGAATTGTTTAATCTTTTATTTTCATATGTAACATATAAACATTAATTGTTTATTCTTTATTTTATACCTTCGATAATGAGTGGAGAAAAAACTGCAATTAAAGCCATTTAATGCTACCTGTAGAAAAAAGTACTAAGCGCAAGGGCAATGGCAAATAAAGTTAATAATATGGAGGGCCCAGGAACTGTCAACGAACATATGGCACATAATTGGTTTAGACGTTTCAAGGAAGGTAACTCCAGCCCCAAAGACAAACCAAGATTAAAGAGACTTTCTGTTGGGGAAGATGAGGCCTTGCTTGAAATGGTTGAACAACAGCCAAGCACAAGCTCTCCTAAGTTGTTGACAGGACTTACACAAAGCAACATCAATCGACACCTCCAGATGTTGAAATACTTGAAATACAAAATAGCTTGAAATATAACAAAATTTTTAACTCACCCAAGTATATAAGAGTACTTACTGTCGATGTATGTTAACCAGTTTCTTTTCCAAAACCAACACTTTTTACTAATCTTTCAGATTGAAAATAATGTTGAAAAGTTCCTTCCAATGAAAGGAGTCCAAGAAATGAAGATTAAATAAATAAATAGTATTGGAGAGAAAGAAATCTGCTACCTGATTTCCCACTTGGGAGGAAATCTCTGCCAATTGAAGGTTGGCTGGAAATCTAACTTGATGCATGGCAACCCACAGGATGATTCATCGTGGGGGAGAATTCATTATTTCTACAGGGGCTAAAGAGTCAGGTGGTTTCTATTAGTCGGCAGTCAAAATAAATCTATTTCTAAATAAAGGACAATGTTATTTTGTATATATATAAATATGTATAAAAATATGTGTGTGTGTGTGAGAGAGTGTATATACATATATATATATATATATATATGGAAAGGAGTAGAACCCTCCTCTACACCTTGGTGTGGTAGCTATCAAAAAGGGAGCCCTCAATTATGGTCGCCAACTTTACTTAACTATTAATATATACATATATATATATATATATATATATATATATATATATATATATATATATATATATATATATATATATATAAAATTGGATTAAACACCCAACTTTCTCCTGATATATAGATTTTCCCTAGGTTTTTGTATAATCTTTTAAACATCTATTATTGATTTAACATCAATAATATCATCCCTCCCAGTCCTAATGATGGTTCATTAGAACTGAAAGGCTATTGTGTCGACTTTGTTTCTCAATATATCTCTCCTTCTGCTTGGATTACCTTGTTATCATTTCTCTCTCTCTCTCTCTCTCTCTCTCTCTTTATATATATATATATATATATATATATATATATATATATATAACTGTCATGCAAGTTGGTTTTACTAAAGTTATGGTCATAAGAGGTATTATTAGCACATTCATAATATCTTCAGAACTGGAGCCTCAGCACCAGATACAGGAGACATAGTCATCATATTATTAGCCTCTTGAAGAATCCTCCCCTATATATAAATATATATATATATATGGATAATCATTTGTAGGATTAACTTTTCATTGGTCAATTTAGAGTCATTAGTAATTTACTAAGCTTTGCTTAGTTGTGGCACAAAGCTAGATGTATGAGGCACTGTATGTGACTTGAAATCACGCACAATGGACATCCAGTCTAATTCACTAACCATTACACTATGTAAGAAGCCTATTAAGATTCCTTTGGAAACAAAACAAAATTCTGCATTAAATATGAAAATGAGATTATCATAGAAGGCTTAAAGTTCACTTCAGAAACATTTAATAGTTGAGCAAAGAAGGTTTTTGTCTAAAAATATATTTTCGTCATTGGCACTGAATTCTAAACAGTCAACAGAAAAATGATTAAAAGAGAATTATTCACAACTCTCCAAATTTCTCTTTTCTTCATCAACCCTTTCACCATTCAACATCATTCAGTGACCCCTCCCTCCTCACAACTCTGATGCACCCCACCACATATACCTGCTACTGTAGCTTACATCAAACTGTCTTCTGTTTCTTTCTTTTTCCCTATTTTTTTAAACTTTCCTGTTATGGGCTACCCTTCCCACTCCCTCTTAATGACCCACTCTGGTAAATTTTGTGGGTGTGGTGTCCTGCTAAATAGAACAACTAGTAGTTAGGTTATTCCTCTAACCCAAGCAAATGTTTTCTTTCCTAAATTTTGGACTAGACTCAATGGGTAGGGGTGCTCTAATTCTGCACCATCCAATACAGACCAATGCCTGCTTAGTAAGATAAAGAGAAAAATGAGTCTTGTTTTCAAAAAGATACAGAAAGAAAGATAGACTGGGGGAGAGACAGAGACAGAGACAAAGAGAGAGAAAAGTTTTAATGACCAGAAATATAAAAACTGAAGAAGGTTATTTGTTTTTAATTTGAGGAGAAAGGTGTTAAAATACAGAAATGAACAGAGAAATAGTGTATGAAAGAAAGAAAGAAAGAACTAGACAGAGAGAGAAGTTTAAAGAAAGAAGGAAATGAATCAGAGAGACTGAGAGAAGAAAAAAAGCAATAAAGAAATTCTCTAATGCTTGAGAATGTAAAAGTGACGATGAGAAAAGAAAGAAAGAAAGAAAGAAAGAAAGAAAGAAAGAAAGAAAGAAAGAAAGAAAGAAAGAAAGATGCGACAAGAAAAAAGAAAAAAGAGAGATAAGACCATAATGAAAAAAGAATATATGAGTGAAAAAAATTAAGAGGTGACTAAATGAAATATAGATGTGACCAGAATGAGAGAATGAATATATGAGTAGAAAAGAAAGGTGGATGTGATTTGAGGGAAAAAGAAATATGTGACGTAGTATGAAATAAAAAAGATATGCATTAAAAAAAAGATGTGAATCAAATGAAAGAAAGAGGTGATTTGAAAGAAAAAAACATGTAAGAAGAAAGAAAGAAAGAAAGAAAGAAAGAAAGAATGAGTGATAGAGTGAAAGAAAGAGGTGAGTTGAAAAAAAGAAAGAAAAGATGTAGAAGAAAGAAAAAACGTTAAAAAATAGATATAATTAACAAGAAAGAAAGAAAGAAAGAAAGAAAGAAAGAAAGATGTAATGTAAGAAAAAAAAGAAAAGTGAAAGAAAGAAAGAAAGAAAGAAAGAAAGAAAGAAAGAAAAACATCAAGAGAAAAAATTTAAAGTAGAAAAAATTTGGTAAAGAAATCCTGTTTCTATAATAAAAGCATTTACTATTAAAAAAATCTGTATGTAACCCAATTCATTCTATAATATATAACCTATCCCAATAGAACAATTCTATTTCCATTCTCTTGATATTTCAGTTTCTTTGTTTTATGGCATATCAACCTTCATGGGTTATTTAATGCCAAAGCCATCCTTATAAAAGAACAGACATCATCATCATCAAGTCGTGCTGATAGCACAGAGTAATCCTGCTCTCTCCAGCTACCCACTCCTATTATACATTACACCTGGCTGGTCCTCCTGACTGCACCCAATGTCTACACAAACCTGTTGTATGTAAATCCTAGCTGGTCAGCCAACACAAATGCATCTGTGCGGAGGAGTCGATAAGAGAACATCACTGATGAGTTTATCCTTATTTCTCCAGCAGTGCCCAGCATGTATTTTTGTTTTACATAGATGGTTTGTGAGATAGGAGGTAGGTGGCCACACAGTGTTGTTTTGTGAAGTTCTGCTTCTGTTCATTCAAAGCAGCAATGTAGCATTCTTGTGTCGTTCCCATCTAGCTTTTTCTCCATGTGTTGTATCCATGCAGTAGTACTGACATAGCCACCGCTTGGAAGAAATCCCATTTTATTAATGAGAGCACATTGCATATTGACTCTTATAAACTGGAAGACAGTAATGCATGGGCGTAAGGAGCTCATGTGGATTGACAGCTCATGTGGATTGACAGAAGAGGGTCACAAAACTGGAATGGATGGGTGTTAGGAAATTACATATATGCAGGTACTCACATTAGACACTCAGTCTCAAAAACACAGTCTCATGAAGAGCGGATAGCGAGTACCTAGAGAGGGGTTATTGCCCCCCTCCTCCTGGCCGAGAAACAGAAGTGGTAAGTGCGGCCCTGAATATGGAAGTACAACATGACCAAGAAGGGTCAATATAGCAGTCCTCCACTAGTCAGTGTCCACGTCCTCCGTCTCCCCATCTTTCTCTCACACTCACAGTTAACTTCGGACCTTTCGAGAAATAAAGTAATAAAATGAGAGATATATCTTCATAAAGAAATGTGTCATGCCTCTTCATTCTTTCATCATGTTATATAACAATTAAATTTCCATATGATCAATAACCTGTCAGTAGCAGTTCTACTTCACTCTGTGTGTGTTGACATTACTTTCAGTAGATGAGAAATAGTAGTAGAACTATTTAACCTATAGCTGCGAGGAAATAAGAGGGTTCATACCTTTCCCAAGATTATGTCTGAAAGTGAATATAATAGCACAACTAGTGTTTGAAATCACTTACTATGATGTTGAAGTACAGCACATTAGTCACTATACCAATGGAATTCACTCTTCTACAAATGTATTCATAGCATTCTTATAAAGAAAAATCTTCTTGCGGCCATCATTTCATTTTGTGAATTTTTGAGCAATTTTTCTACCTTGAAACGGCCAAAGTTGACTTAAATATGTATCAACATACCTACCTATTATCTAATCTTTTCCAATGCCTGAATGATTATAAAAGTTAATTTAATGCTTTTACAGCCACACAACACACATTCTTTTTTTACCTATTTTGCCTCTTGCACATGTGGGGGGTGTCCTCATGGTGTAATGGTTAAAGCAATGGACTGCAGGATTGTAGTAAGTGAGTTCATACTCCAGTTGTGCTATAACGTTCACTTTCAGGCAAATACCCTTGGGAAAGGTATGAATCCCCTTATCCTCCCAGCTATGGGTTAAATAGTACCACTTCTGTTCTTCTAGGAGAATGGCTTTGTCATTAAATGACCTACAAAGGTTGATATGCCATTAAACAAAGAAACTAAACCAAACCAAACCTCTTGCACATGTTCACACATTGTAAGGTTTTATTTGTGGTATTATAAGCAAGTATGAGTATGTAGCTATTCTCTGAGTTGTTCGATATTCAAGTTGATTTGAAGATCTGTTTTTTAGTTTAAAAAAAAAAGACAGTTGTGGTGTAACATTTAATGTCATAGGAAGTGAATTTAACAACCCAAGTCCAAAACCCAAATAAGGCTGTTGGCATTTCACCTAGCGCTAAAACTCCCCCAAAACGTATGAATTCAACAATTCTCCCTCCAGCTATGTTTAAATAATAAAACAGACAGGGTTCTTTTGCCTTGGTATGGCAACCAGTCCAGGAGTGTGTGGTAGCTGGAAGAATATTATTCAGGGATGTTTTAATGAAGTGACACTGCTGGCTTATAGATATGCATATTTGCATACACACACACACACACACACACTATGCAAATATAACCATACAGCACACATATTAGAATAAATATAAAAAGCAGTCATCAGCAGTCAGTACAGCCCAGTCTTTCTAGTGGACACAATGCTGTACATACCTACAATGCTCAAGTCCAACTACAACCAACACTGACGACCTCAGCCAACCCAACAAGAAGTAAATTATTGCATTCAAACCAAACCTGGAGAGAGATGAGCATCACCAGGCTATTCCTGCCCAAGACACGGTACATGAGTAGTGCCCCATAACTAAATTAGGTCATGGAACCAGGGAAAAATTTCACCTGGAGAGGGATGGGCTTCACCAGGCTATTCCTGTCCAAGACATGCTACATGAGAAGTGCCCCATAACTAAACCAGGTTATGGAACCAGTGAAAAAACTTAACCTGGAGAGATATGGGCTTCACCAGGCTATTCCTGCCAAAGACTCACTTCATGAGTTGTGCCTTCACAACCAAACCAGGTTACAGAATAAGTCTTTTTTTCTTTTTAATAAGAATCATGATCGGAAACACATTAGATGTCATTATGGATTGAAAAAAAAGCTATTGCCAAGAATATATAATAGCAACATTCTTTCTAGTTTAATATTTTTTTAATTGAATTTTTTAAAAATTTAAATTGAAATCTTTTCAATTATATATTTTTTAAATTAAATTTTAAAAAAATGCAAAATTAAGACTTTTTATTGTTTTAATTTTTTATTCTATTTTTAGATGAAGACTGGTTGGTTGGTTTTACAGCATGTCAACCCTTGTTGGGTTATTTAATGCCAATGTCCGTCTTTTTTTCTTCAAGCAATTATATGGTTTCAAATAACTAATGATAATCATTTGTAAATAATTATAGCTTTAAGTAACTATTCTTAATACAAATAAGTTAGACATGTTTATATGATATCAAGTATTCCAATCTAATACATTGAGATCTATTTGACACTAACAGGTACTATCACCTCTGATTAGAATAGAGATTGGAGTAATGACAATGAAGGAGTGACTACCCACTTCCTAGTGTTCTAAAACTAGAGCTTCACCACCAGATGGAGTTTAAATTTTATCAAAGAACTTTTTTTTAGGTGTCTTTAAAACAGAAACAAAAAAAGAAAAAAGCAGACAATACCCAGTATAAACTATTAAGCAGCACAAGCTAGATTATGCAGATGACATCACACTCCTGGTGGATACACCTACCTAAGCCAAATCCCTGCTGATAAGTCTAGAGCAGGCAGCAGATGGCATTGGTCTCCATGTGAATGCATACAAAACATAGTACATTTTTTTTCATCAAAAAGGAGACAGAGACATCTCCACATTAAATGGTGGCTCTCTGAAACTTATGAACATGTTCACCAACCTCGAAAGCAGCGTCTCATCTACTGAAAATGATATCAACTAGCAAAAGCATGGACTGCTATCGATTGGTTGTCAACCATATGGAAATCAAACCTATTCAATAAAATAAAATGCAATTTTTTCCAAACAGCAGTTGTGTCAATTCTGCTATGAGGATGCATCACTTGGATGTTGACAAAGCGTACAGAGAAAAAGCTTGTCAGTAATTACACAAGAATTCTATGAGCTATATTGAACAAATCCTGGAAGCAACAACCCATAAAACAGCAGCTGTACGGCCACCAACCTCCCATCTCTAAAACTATCCAAATAAGATGGACAAGACATGTAGGACACTGCTGGAGAAGTAAAAATGAACTCATAAGTGACGTTCTCCTTTAGACCCCTACACACAGACATGCAAGTGTGATAGGACCAACTAGCACTTATCTACAACAGCTCTGTACAAACACAGGCTGTAGTCTAGAAGACCTGCAGGAAGTGATAGATGATAGAGACAAATGGTGAAATCGATGCAAGCAGCACGACATGATGATGAACTCTCAGCAGAGGATTAGTTATTGTATCTAAGGGTCTTCTCATAGGGCTTTTAGATGAAAGATGAAAATAGTCAAAATCATTAATAATAATCTAATTACCAAAATAATCCATTTGTAGTCTTATATAACAATACTGAATAGTGATTCTAACCAAAACATAGTATTATAAAAGAGCTCAAATACAAGGGTCGTTCTGAAAGTAATACCTTATATTTCATTTTCATGGAAACTATAACAGATGCAAAGAGAACAGCACTTAACTTGGAGTAATGGTTAACAAGCTAGGGTTGCGGAAAATTATGAGTAGACTTGCTTCTCACTGGGTGCTTCATACTTTTGGCCACGTGCTGTAGCAAATTTAATAACTTGGATGTCTTACATAGCGCTATATTTTGGGCCCATGGTGTAATGATGTAATGATTAGAGAGTTAGGCTAGCAGATGATAATTCAGGAGTTTGATTCTCACTGGATGCCACATACTTCAGACCTTGTGCTAAGTTAGTAAAAGACAACCGATACAGAGGGCACATTAACACTGTTAGATTTAACAAGTTTTTTTTCTAGAATCATTAACATTATCATCATTTTAGCCAATAAAAAACAAAAAACTACATGTACTCATATAAGAGGCCCACAAGGAGGACGTTGATGTTTTAATAACTGAGGTTGAACCATCCAACTGATTGGTTATTTTTTTTGTCTTGTTCTAGATAGCAGTTTAGAGGCAGTTTAACAAAATGGCATTTAATATAAAAGCAGAAGTATATCACTGAATTCTTTGCTACAGAAAAAATTGCACCCATTGACATTCACTGACACTTGTTGAACATTTACAGCAGTAAAAAAATATAGTGTGGATTATACTAATATACACATATTTAATATATATATTATATTTAATTTTATATCTAATATATATATATATATATATATATATATAATCATGATGAGTATCTTATCAATATAAGAATAGAAAAAGAAACAATTAAAATCTAATTGATTTTATCAATTGATGATATTAATGAATTTTGTTCTTATATGGTTGGTTGGTTGGTTGGTTGGTGGGTTTGTTTATGGGTCATTCAACACCAAATTAAATTTCAAACAATTTAGTTTAGTATAAGAATAGTTTTTGTTTACAAATAGTTAAATGTAAAAACAGTTCTATTTCAAATAATTCAGTTTAGCATAAGTACACAGTTTCAGTGTCAAAACAGTTCTATATAAAATTATTCTGTTTAGTATAAATACACTGTTTAGTTCAACTGGACCTATAGATAGGACCCTACCAAGTGCTACCACTCCAGACCTGAGTGGACTTGTGAGTGATGGCAATGAAGGGGTACTCCGCATTCCCCGAAGCTCCAGCATTACTGAAGCCTCACCATCAGATTGATTAGTGTCATTTCCAGGACACTTGTTGGGGGAGTTTTACCCCTCTGCAGAAAAGCTGTTAGTGTATTCTACAGCCCTAGCCGGCTGTGCAATGTTCTTATATGTAAGCTGTTCTAATTATTTTTGGTTAGTATATATGAAATAATCAAATCTCAGAACTATAATCTTCAATCATTTTTTTCTACAACTGAGCCAACTTAAAACAACCTTTTCAGATTAAAAATAAACCTTTTATGCTGATTTTGACTCAGATCATTATAATTTTCAGCAAAAATTATTTTTAAAAAAAGAAGGAAATTAGAGGAAATGTCTATTCAGTTAGTTTGAATATCACTGTATTTCCTGGGATCAAATATATTCTGGTGTTAAAATGCACTTCTGTTTTCATTGGCTATATTTTCAGGAGATATAAACAAAACAAATATATATACATATATATATATATGTATATATATATATATATATATATAAACAAAGGGGAAAAAAAAGAAAGATCCCAGCATTTTTTTGCTGAATTTTCCCAAATATTTCTTGAATTGCTAATAAAAAATATCTTTACACTTACTCATTGAAAAATCAAATTCAGCAGCTTTCAGCCCAACTTCCAAGTCATTTCCTATATACAGTATTTATATCATAATTAATTGCAAATAAATAAATAATATGAGGAAATACGTTATTATTTATAATATAACTTCTTCACTTCATTTCACTGGTCCTGTAACCTGGTTTGGTTGTGTAGTTGCCACTTATGTAGTGTTTCTTGAGCAGGAGCAGCCTAGCAAAGCCCATCCCTCTCGAGGTCTATAACTGATTTGAAATTTGATTAGTTTTTTGGTTTCTTTGTTTAATGGCATATCAACCTTTGTAGGTTATTTAATACCAAAGCCATTCTCCTAGAAGAACAGAAGTGATACTATTTAACCCATAGCTGGGAGGATAAGGGGGTTCAATACCTTTCTCAAGGGTATTTGCCCGAAAGTAAACGTAGTAGCATGACGGGAGTATTAAGTAAATAAATAGAAGTAAATAAAAGTAAATAAAATAAAACTCCAAGATATATAGTACATTATAATATGGTATACTATTATGGTATGCAAAGCAACACTTTATATTCTCAGTCTATCCCACTATTTTACCAATAGCTGGAGGGAGATAATTTTGATTCATACCCTTCCCTGGTGTATTTGCGCTATGTGAAATGCAAACAGCCTCTTTCAGGATTTGAACCTGACGAGTCCACTTCCAATGACAATAACCGTTACACTACGAACACCCCTAATTTTATATAAATCATTGCAAATAAATGAATAATATAGGGAAGTACTTAATAATTTATAGTACAGATAAGGAAATATGTCTAAAAATCAATGTATAATAGAAACAACACCTCATTTATGAAATTTAGAGTGAAAGAGGCCCAGAGTACTGCAACTGATAAAGACAAAGAAATTGGTCTTAAAGAATCAATGTATAATAGTAACAATTGCTCCTATTAGATATTGGCATTAAAATAATGCTTATGACAAATATACAATAATTATTGCTATTTGCATTATTGTATTACAATAGTCAACACAATCTTATGATAGATATAATCTTCCCTCAAAACACAGACAAGGAGGTGAAGTAAAAAAAATGAATTATTTAAGATGGTGATATAAATTCACCTAGAGACTCTTGCTTGAGTGAGTTATATGAAAGATAATAATAATGAAAAAGCTTTCAATGGGCCATGAAATATCTGACTTACAAATAATAATGACAAGTAATGTCTAAAAAAATATGTCTGTATGTCAAAAATTCCCTCTCAATAAATAAAAAGCCTGTTTCTATTTAAATGTAATGTAAATTCACATAATTGAAGTGACATTACTTTTTTTTTTGTCTGATAGCTTAATAATGGATTACTTATTTTGAAGCAAAATAGCCTTTCTGTGTTTCCATAGCAATGAACGAATAGAAAATTTGATGAGCTGAAAAACTCCAAAATTTTATGTCTCCAAGGTTGGTTAATTTTCTAGAAAAGATGTCAAAAAAGTGAAAGGTATATATCTATCAAAATACATAATGGGTGATTAAAATAAGACTTGAAAACTGTGCCTAATATTATGTATCGTGTAAGTTAGATTTACTCTTTTTAAGTAAACCCACTTACAGACCGGCATCTGTAGCCATGGAGTTTGTTGTTGAATCCCATCCTATTTATAAAATGCATATAATTAATTGCAAATGAATAAATATATAGGTCAGGGTGGAATAATCAAAGTAGAGTTCAAATTTCAGCTAAGGTCATTTGTTTTCCCCGATGTCCTTGGAAAAGGCATGAATCTACTTTTCAATTGAACAATGATTGATTGATTGATTTTAACTGCATGTAAATCCATCAAGGATTATTTTATCCTCCGAGGTTCAGGAATTACATTCATTGCATGTTCAGTTCATATTTACATTTTTTGTGTAGTTGCATCCAAAAGGTTTTTTTACCACATCATCCCATAAAATACACATAATTTTTAAACAGATTTAATTGGCCTATAAATGGGACTGTAAAAGAAACTACTATTAGTTCAGAGTGGACTTGGAAGTAATGGCAATGAAGGAGTCCAGAACTACAGCCTCACTATTAGATGCAGTTTAGTTTCATACAGGAAACACCCCTTTGATTTAGAGTGTCTTACCCCTTTACTGGGGATAGAGTTAGCATATTCTAAGACATTTAAACAGGTCTATTTGAACCATGGATAAAATAGGAAGGTAAATTGAGCTATCTAGCCATGGATGAAAACCAGTCTAGGAGAAGGAAAATTCAGAATTCAAACAGTGGAATAACAGGAAAACACTCTATTATCTTCCTAAAGTGTACTTATCGTAATATAGAGTTTACTAAAGAAGGAAGCAGTCAAGAGCCATGATCATTCGTGTCCAAAATATGTAAGGGAACATTCTCTGTCATTGTAAGCAAAGTAATTTCACAGGCCTGTTGTAACCAATTAGTGAGTTCAATCCTCATTGGACACCTAATATTTGTGGCCTTGTACCAAATCTAAGCTATACTTATTCTAAGAGCTTACAATGGTCATTCTGAATGTACCATTTCTCACCAGATCTCCAAAGTTAAGTACCAATGAAACGGTGCAGTTTTTGTTTGCGTTTGTTTTTAATGACATATCAACCTTCTTAGGTAACTTTATGCCAAATCTTCTTTTAGAAGAATAGTAGTGGTACTATTTAACCCATAGCTGGGAGAAAAAGGGGGTTCATACCTTTTCCTAGACTATTTGTCAAAAAATGAATGTAATAGTGCAACTGGAGTTTGAACTCGCATACTATGATTCCACAGTCCATCTCTTTAACCATTACACCATGAGGACACCCTTAAGTTCAGTTTTTAGATTGATGACCACTTAATACTAGCCATTACTGTAAGCAAACTAAGGCCGGTGTGACAGACTAAGTACAGCTTAGTAAGAAATGTAATGTTTAGTGTGAGTGTATTCGACATAATTATTTTATAGTTTTCCACTGGTTGATATCACCTCTGAAACTCATTTTTTGATACAGTATAAATCACCAACGTTGTATTTCTTTTAATATCCTCCATATCTTTTCAATTTAGGAAACAAGAAAAAATTCACACAAAGATAACGAGTATCGTGAGTATTGAGTGTGCTGCACTTGCGCAATCCTGTATTTCATAAAAAATAGTTATTCTTAAAATATTAAAACTGGCTTCATTAATTTCTATAAAATTAGCATTGACTCATGTAGACTTTATCACTTAGTTATATGTTGCTCAGTTGTGCACATTTTCATTTAAATTTTACATTTTTGAATTTAAAGCTACAGTCTCAAAAATTTTGATCATATCTTATATAATAGTTATGTGTCTTGAGTATTATGTACAGGTTAAGTCATCATATATAAAAAAAATTAAAGTTGGCGACTGCAGTCGAGGGTAAAATTGAAAATTGAACTGGTGTTATATAATTACGGATGATTTTTTTTTATTTAATCATTTTCGTTAGTTATATCTTATCATTCAGTTTGGTTGGACTTTGAACTATTCGGCTTAGTGTATGTGCTGGTGCACACATTGAGTACAGTTCACGCTCGCACACAGGGGATGTGACAATCACAGATGTCATAAAAAAAAAAACCCAGATGGGAAATGGACTGGAGTGTGAATGATGTCAAGCCCGGAAGCGATGAGCTGGGAATTTTGGTGATTTTTTGGAAAAAAGCAGTTAGTTGAGATTCGACTCAGGGCGAAGTGAGTTGAGATTCAGACCTGGGTGAGGTCAATCCAGTTGGGGTCTACGGGATGTGCCACACGTTTGTTGGGTCAGGGAGTTGAGATTCTGACTCTGGGCCGAGAGTTCAGCTGGGGGTTGACTGAAGAGCAATGTAGGAACAGTCAGCATAGTAAAAATTGTGTCTCTCTCCTTGTGTCGTAAAACTAAAAGTCAAAAAAAAGTTAATAAACGTTTCGTACCTGAATTAAAGAAAGTTGTCAGTATTCTGGGATTCCTTATGTATATCGGTATATTTGTATATTCGTATTATGTATATGTTACACTGGTATTTGTCAGCCCTGTCACCAGGGTTTAGAATATACTGACTGTATCCTCAACAGAAGGATAAGACCAAAAAATGTTTTTCCTGGGTATAACATTAAACTACATCAGATATTGAAGGCTTCCCATCTGGAGATCTGAGAATATGGAGTCACACTTTTATTTCCAAAACTTCCAGGTCTACTCTGACCCAGAGTAATAGTACCTGTTATAGTCCCAGTCAAATAGATTTCCTGGAAAATTATTTGTATTAGATAGGAATACTTGAGAGCATAGAATTGTGAGCAAACAAATGATTATAGACAAAGGTACAATTAAAAAAAGAAGGCAATGAACCATTAAAAATATAGTTCTGATTATAATCAAACATTTACAATCATAAACAGATCTAATTTTAGCATTGAATAACCCACAAGGATTTGATATGCCATTAAATAAACTAAACCAAACTGGAATTTGTTTGATTCTCTGAAAAATAATATTTTTAATACTATTATACTAATAAATATCTGATGACAATGTGTCATTTTTTGCTCTGTTACAGTAACTGGATTATCATAAACAATTCACCAAATGTCTGTCTTTTCATACCACTAAGGATGTCTCATTTTTAGACATTTCAGAAATTGTTCATAGTATCTATGAAAAGCTTTTAAACTGGATTCAGCTAAGTTTACTCATTAGAATAAAACTATTTTATGTAAATAAAATGTTAACTAATCTGAAAAGTTACAATTTATAATTTGATGCTTAATATTCAAAGAGAACTTAAAATCATTTTTAAAGCTCTAAATGACAATTTCTTTAATTTTATTAAAACTAGCAGTGAATGGAACATAATTTTATGAAAAAAAAAAGATTTTTGGCATTCAAAGTGAATGTGTATCATTTTCAGAGTAAAAAGAAAGCCATGATTTCTTTATTATACATAACAGGAAAGGCGTTCATTGGTTGGTTGTGTTTTATGATATACACATATCAACCCTTGTAAGTTATTAAGGCCAAATCCTGCTTACACATATATATTAAATATATAGGATTTGGTTTGGTTGGGTTTTATGGCATAACAAACATTGCAAGTTATTTAATGCCAAATTCTGCTTATAAATATATATAAATATATAGAATTTGGTTTTATTGGGTTTTATGGCATATCAACCC
Organism: Sepioteuthis lessoniana; assembly: GCA_963585895.1. NCBI lineage: Eukaryota > Metazoa > Mollusca > Cephalopoda > Myopsida > Loliginidae > Sepioteuthis > Sepioteuthis lessoniana. The sequence goes on along the minus strand of OY757933.1, from coordinate 31,869,209 downwards.
TTGTAAATTATTTAATGCCAAATCCTGCTTATACATACATATATTAAATATAATCTTTTAGCAAATTGTTCATTGGTAACATTATTTTTTTAATGAGCTAGAGCACATTTGTTTGAACATTGTTAAATGGTTTCAAGTATTGCTATCTAATACTAATAATTCTAGTCAACATTATGCATTCATTTGAGCACAGTTAAATAGTTCTAAGTATTACTATGTAATACTGATAATATAATTTTACATCAATCATTTGTTTGCAAACAGTTAAATGTTTTCAAGTATAAGTAAAGTAAATGGTTGGTTGGTTGGTTGGGCTTTAAGTAAAGTAAAGTTGGCAACCTTAGTCAAGGGTGACTGAAAGGCTCCTTTTTCAATAGCTACTCCACTGAAGTGTAGGGGAAGGCACTACTCCATTCCTTGGATTGCTCCACTTTACCCTTGATCCTTACTTTATAATCCTGAGTGTTAAGCAAGGTAGCATCAAATACCAGTTTTTGAGTCTTTGGTATGACTCAACCTGGGATTGAACCCTGGTCTTCTAGACCATTGGCGAACTCATAGATGGGTCCCTAACAGGTACTACTTCTCCAGATCAAAGTGAACCTGGGAGTAAGAACAATGGAGGAGTATTTGACATTCTTCAAAGCTTTAGAACTGGAGCCACACCACCAGATGATTTAGCGTCATATTCAGTACACTCATTGGTGATAGTAAGATTCTTACCCCTTTATAGACATGCAATCAGCATATTCTACAGCTCTTGCTGACTGGGCTGTTATTGAAAAGTATCCCAGCTATGGGTTAAATAGTATCACAACTGTTCTTCTACAAGGATGGCTTTGGCATTAAATAACCTACCAAGGTTGATATGCTATTAAACAAAGAAACCAAACCAATAGAAATGTGAAGATTTATCTATTCATTTAAATCTGTTATATTCATTATCTATTTTTCTATTATATTGAATAGTTTAAAGTATTTACCTTAAAAAATGTAGCTTGTATAAACTAGAATTTAGGAAGTATGTTTAGCATAACTGTCATTTTCATAGGAAATGGAATTGGCAACCTGAATTTAAAATCCTGGACAAAGCTGTTTGCCTTTCACTTCCCACTAAAGATCTTGAGAAAGGCGTGAATCCATCTCTTCTCTCCTCGGCTATTGGTACTTAGTAGGCCAGACTTCGTTCTCTAGTAAAACAACCAATTTAGGAAAAGGAAAACTGAATTCAAATTAGCTTTACTCTTCTTCAAATTTGACATTGTGTCACATCTTGCCTGTGATTGCGTAAATACATACATAAAATAATTTTTTTAATTAAATTTAACATCTTATTTATCTAATTTATTCATTCATGTTTTATTTTATTTTAGTCTTATTTTTTAAACTTTTATATATCAATATTACATATCTACCATTATGGTTTTCTTTTTAAATCTACACAGAGATAATTTCACAACACTGTTTTCATCTATAATATAAAAACCATTTTTTTTTTTAAATAGAAAAGACTTAGAAAATAAAATAAAGTAATACCATGTTTATTTTGAAGTTAGGGGTTCAGAATACCATGAAATTGAGATCATAATCACAGAAAAAAGAAAATGAATCTTATCTTCCTTTTTTTTTTTTTTGCTCTTGTTAATTTTCCTTAGATTAAGAAAAATACCCTCAGCCTATTTATTTGTTTATCATGTCTCCTTTTTACTATCTTTCACCTTTAAAAAAATTTGATGCACAGAACTTATACACAATTATTACAATATCTATGTACAGATCAAATTTTGTTAAGTAATTTATCCAATAGTTTCCAAAAATGCCCTCTTAATTTCTAATATCATTTTTTACCGTTATTTCTGTAATCATCGAATTCAACCTTAAAATTTTTTGTGCAACCTTAAAATTTTTTGATCTAATTAGCAATTTAATCCCAAAATTTGCTACTCTATTAGCAAAATATCCAACTGGTTAGTAGATTTATCTTTTGATATATGCATTGATAATAAATTTCCAGTTTGGGGAGAAATATTAAAGAAATTTCTACCATAATTAAAAATTCCATTAATTATTGCATAAGTAGTTGCATAAAACTGTACACTAATAAGAGTCCAGTTTTGTAGTGTACATACATTTTAATTTGAACATTTGCAGACAAAAGGATGACCATAAGTGGTAATATCTGTTAGGCTCTCGTCTATGGGTCAAATAGGTTTGTTTAAAATCATATATATTCAATAAGACCATGATCAGTGTGCAAGAAAAAAGTCTTGAGAAATAACTCCATAAAAAATGTAAATATGAATGTATAATGAATGTAATTCCCTAACCTCTAGGAATAAAATAGCTCTTGACAGGTTGGCATACCATTAAACACAATCAAGAAAAAATTCTAAGGGTGATGAGAACTAGAGGAATGGCTGGTATAATGGTCAGTGTCATAGAAAATGGCTCAGGTGAGCCTGTTTTAAATTCTGGATAAAGCTGTTTGAGACTCATTGCCTTGGAAAAGGCATGAATCTATTTCTTTTCCTTTCAACTAAAGGGTTTGGTAGACTAAGCAGTCAAGCTTTGATAAGGGCAACTGGTCCAGAAAGAAAACTTTGAATTCAAATCCTTCTCCCAGCTGCTGGAGTTTTTAAGGCAGTCAGACATTTCATTTAGTTTTGTTCTGGCAATCACTTAATTAACACTTTCTCCTTCATTGTCATTACTTCCTGGTCCACTTGGACCAGCAGTGGTAATAACTGTTAGATAGATATACTCCTTAAATATACTCCTTAAACTGTTAAATAAATATACTCCTTTTGGTGGGGTGCCTTACTCCTCTTCAGAAGAGTAAAGCACCTCACCAAAAGGAGTGCTATGAGTATGACACTAAACTGCATTATATGGTGAAACTCTAGTTCAAGAGATGTGGGTAGTGTGGAGTACCCATTACTACCAGGTCTACTCTGAACCTGAATAGTCATACCTGTTAAGAATCCATCAATGGGTCAAACCGATCTCTTTAAAAATTGTTTATATTAGATAGGACCATGTGCAAAAAAAAAAAAACTTTTCAGAAACAATACAAAAAATGTATAAATGAACATACAATGCATTCAATTTCCTAACCTCAAGGAATAGAATAACTCTAGATGGGCTGATATGCCATTAAAATCACCCAATCTAGCAACATTGATGCCAAGTTGTACAGCATCTTGCTCTTGCCTTTGGAAACAATGGTTTCATGAAAGTGGGAGACCTGAAACACAGGCAACTTCTGGTCTTCTTTATAACTGATACCAAAATCCAGATGCATGATTGACAGACACTATTATAGAAAGCAATGGTTTGCTAGACTGGTTTGCTAACCATAACTTACAGTTGGAATGAAACCAGAAATATATAAACACCTAATGAGGATCAAACTCATTACTTAATAGAAATGGATATGCAAAACCAGCTTGTTAACCAGTACACCACAACAAGCATAGTCTATATCTAGCACAAGCAGGCAAGTAGAAGACACCTGGTAAGGATTAAAATCCCAAGTCAGTAGTAATTAATCTTTAAGATTAACTTGCTAACCATTATACCAAGCATAAGCACATCCATAATAAAAAATGGAATAATTTGACCCAAGTTCAAATGCTAGATGAAGCTATTTGCATTTCACTTTGTGCTAATGCCTTGAGAAGGGTATGAATCCATTTGTTCTCCCCTCAACAATGGGCAAATAGTACGGCAGACTGGGCTCTTTAACTGAGGTTAGGCAACCAGTTGAGGAGATGGAAAACTCTGAATTCAAACCAGCTTTACTCCACTTAAAAATTGACCTTGTGTCACATCCTGTCCATGGCAGAGGGATTGAGTAAGCCCATACACCATTTTGAATAACATTTCCTACTGTGATATTGCCTGTCAGAGAGATGAGTTGTTTGCCCTTACCCAACAGGAAGAAGAAAGCAAAGATTAAATTTCTCTAAATGTTCCAGTTTGATAACAGATAAAAACCTAATGACTCCATAGATAAGATAAAACTTTATAAGTTTTTTCTTTTTCAGTGGAATACAAGACTTTGTATAGATAAGAAGATATCCAGCAGATTGCTCTATAAAAGCTTTATAAACTTTTGAAAAGAATGAGTATCTAGTCTTATGCTAAGATTTATTGGCAAAAACAGAGGTTAAAGGTCAAACAAATTTCAAAGAAACTGAATGAGTGAAAGGTGTTTCACTATAAACTATACTGGGTGAACCTGGCGAAATTCCAATAAATTCATCAAGTAATTTGATAATAATAATAATAATAATAATAATAATAATAATAATAATAAGAAGAAGAAGAAGAAGAAGAAGAAGAAGAAAATGATGATGATGATGATGATAATGATGATGATGATGATGATGATGATGAAAAAACTTGAATTTTGCCATTCTGGCAGACCACAGAGTGAAATTAAAAGAAAGCAAAAAAAAACAAAAAAAAAACAACAAATATTTGGACCTTTCCAGAAAAAGGTGGAACATAAGAATGATGGTGATACTAATTGTAGTTGGCATACTTGGAGTGATCTCCAAAGGCTTGAAAAAAGTCTGGAAGAATTGGAGATCATAGGAAGAATCGAGACATAGCATTGTTAAGATTAGCTAGAATACTTAGAAGAGTCCCAGAGACTAAAAGAAACTTGCTGCCACTCAGACTCCAGAGAAAGACCACTGGCTACTGATGGTGTAAAAAACTCTAAGAAGGGAAATTATAAAAATGCACAAATCAGAATCCGTCCTTGAAAATAAGATGCATAAAATTCCCTGGGACTTTGTGATACAAAGAGATCCCTCAAGCCCAGTCATCATACCAGATTTAGTGTAAATTAGCAAAAAAAAATAAAATAAAATAAAATAATCAGCAAGAAGATAAGAAAAGACCACAGCATTAAGATTGACTTGGATACTCACTTAGACTTCAGTGAAAGACCAACAGTTGGTGCTGATGGAAAAAATTCACAAGGAATAAAATAATCATAAATTAAAAATTCTAATTATCTAATTTAATTCCAATAGTTTAATTTGTATATACATATAATATTATAGAATTATTAGCCTATATATATATATATATATATATATATATAAAGTAAAGTTGATGACCATAGTTGAAGGTGACCCGAAGGATCATTTTTCCATTTGTGTAGGGGAGGGTGCAACTCCTTTTCCTAGATTGCTCCACTTTACCATTGATACGTACCTTATAATGCGGATTGTTAAGCAAGGAAGTATCAAGTACCATTTTTTGAGTCTTTGGTATGATATGACCAGGGATTGAACCCTGGTCCCCCAAGCCATTGGCGAACACTTCACCCTCAAGGCCAATTGGCTGAATGCACAATTGGTATTATGTAACCTGGCACTACTTGTTTCATTGTTGTGTCATTGGCAACTAAACCAGTAGCCCCACCAGGTTTGTCAGTTGAGGAGGGTGGTTAGACACCCTGAAGGATAAAAACAAGACCTGTTAAAGAGTGGAGAAAGCTTTTTGCTCAACGACCATCAAGCACATTATTCCTGGGAGCGTTGGATAGTCATCATGAAAACTTAAAGAGTCTATAATACCATGATGTACAAACATTCACTTATGATCTTTTCATTTACTAACATTTCTCTTGAAAACGTCCTACGGCGATGGAGATGTGGTGATGTTTGCAGACTTGACTAGTTTGAAGCATGCAGTTACATATCTACACATGGGCAGCAAGAGACCTATCCAAATGTTGTTATGTCCTCCCATGACAGGAACTTGTTTGAGCAGCCCAATTTGCTCATCATAGTTCTATTTGACCCATAGATAGAACCTTCTCAAGTGTTACCACTCCAGGCCAGAGTGGACCTGGGAGTGATGGTAATGAAGGGGTACTCTACATTCCCCTAAAATTCCAGCATTGTTGGAACCTCACCATCAGATTGTTTTGTGTAATATGCAGGACACCCATTAGGAGAGTTTTAACCCTCTGCAAAGCAGCAGTCAAAGTATTCAACAGCACCTGCAGCCGACTGGGCATCTTAAGGAGTAATAATGATAAAATGAAGGGAAAGATAACTGTATACATGCCAGCAGGAAAATTAGAGATTGTTTTGATATTTCATTAATATTTTAAACAGGAAAATCTTAAAGCATATGAAATCAATAATTTTTTAAAATGGTTCATGTTTTTTTTGTTTAATGGCATATCAACCTTCATGCATTATTCAATGCCAAAGCCATCCTTATAGAAGTATAGCAATGATACTATTTAACCTATAGCTGGAAGAATGAGGGTTTCATATCTCTCCTAAGGTATTAGTCCAAAAGTGGACTTGCTTATGTTGAGGCTCCCAAATTTGACAAATTGCCTTAGTAAAAGAAAGTCTTTGGAATAATTTTTTTTCTGGGGGTATCCAAATGGTTTAGATGTCTTCAAAAACTGACTTGAGCCATTGGATGAAAAACCATATGAATTTCCTTAGGCTAGATGTCAACCAGTCAGTGGGGCTTATATATTCTGACTGTATTCCATATAGAGAGATAAGACCTCATCAAAAAAGGAATGCCCTAAATTACATCATATGGTTAGGCTTCAGTTCTGGAGATCTGGAGAGTGTGGAGTACTCCATTGATATTACTCCCAGGTCTACTCTGACCTGAAATGGTAGTATCTGTTAGGGTCTCATCTATATAGATCTGTTTAAACATTAATTGTATTTGATAGGACAGTATGCTAAAAAAACAACCTCTAAACAAACGATTAAACAAAAAATGTAAATAGGAATGAATAATGAAATCAATTCCATAACATCTAGATATAAAAATAACCTTAGACAGGTTAACATGCGGTAAAAATCCATCAATCAATCATCTCAAACTTTCATTTTTAATAAGATATGACTAAAACTAAAAATATGAAAGAAAATTCAAGTTCCAAATTATAAGAATTATAATAAATGTATTTTTGAAAGTTTTATAAATTTTGGTGACCAAGAGTATATCTATACTCTCCTCATTATGATATCATCTCTCTAAGGGTAAGTGGTAATTTTGCCATTGGCTTAAATTGATTCTCCTGGTACCATTTCTTCATTATATCTGAGGCTCCCTTGATAAAACAAGCCATATTGCTTGCATTCTGCCAATACACAGAGGAGAGTATCAGTTTTCAATTTACATTCAAAACATTATGATAAATATCATGCTTGATACAGGTATAAGGATACCAAAATCAAAATTTTGAACTCCAATATAAAATAGACCATATGATAATATATATAATATATATAATAGACATATATATAATATATATAATAGACCATGTAATATAAAATTAAAATCCTAGAGTTGTTTTTAAGGCTTTTGGTGGGAGTTGCTTATATAACACATGGACAATTTTTATCAAAAATATACTGAATATTGTTCTTTTACAAAAATTCCAAAAAAGAGGCACTCATGACGAAACGGTTATCATTGTAGGAAGTGGACTTGGCTACCTAAGTTCAAATCCTGAATGAAGCTGTTAGCATTTCACATAGTGCTAAAACCTTTGGGAAAGGTATGAATCCAACTATTCTCTTTCCACCTATGGATAAAATAGAAGGAGAAACTAGGCTCTTTAAGTTTGGTATGGCAACTGGTCTAGGAGAAGGAAAAATCTGAATTCAAATGAGTTGTAGACCTAGAGAGAGATGGGTTTGTGCCTTCGTTGTATTTCATACATTGAAATAAAGAGAGATGGGTTTTGCAAGGATTTTGTTGCTCAAGACATGCTACATGAGTCATGCCCCCATGAACAAACCAGGTTACAGGGTCAATGAAAGACAAAATATAACAGTTTATTAAATTATTTTCATATCTTTTCATCTGTTTGGATTATTATAGAGAAATCAATTTAAATATTCAAACTGAGAAGATAAATTTTGAGGTTCACCATAATCATTCCAAGAGTTATTTGAATAATAGATCTCATTCTTTGTATTCATGTTGCTGTTGCCATAAAATTTTGACCAATTCATTCTACAGTCTATAGTAAAGTTTATATGAATTTTTTTCATATTATTTCAGCAATTGATCTCATTCTTTTCATTGATCTTGTTGCTACCAATGCAGCATAAAAATTGTTATAGGAATTGGATTCAGCTACCAGAATTCAAATGCAAAACAAAACAGATCTTGTCTTAAAAGCATCCTTCAAGTAAAAGAGAAATAGATTTTTTTCACTTTTTACTTATATATTGTTTTAGCAATGCCATCTAGTGATCATTAACAGAAAACCTTTTGGCAGAAAAAGGTGGTAATCCTACAAGTATTTTTCTATTTTCACATCACACTGTCTACATGACTAAACTTAGCATAAACTGATGCTTTATTTCCATCCAAAATGTTAAAAGATCAAAAAAACTGTCTTTTGTAATTGAACCGTAATCAGTTTACAACTGGCCTCTTTACTTTCACCAAATCTGTCCCAGTCAGAGCAGAGAAAGTAACCTTCCATGCTTTCCCTGGAATAAGGAGGGTCAGTGACCTCCCTTGATATTTAGCTAGCCATCAACAAAGATGACACACCCAGATGATTATATTCTCCACAGATGATATTTCTCAGGGTACAGGGCAACAAAGATGACTGATAAATTAACATTAAATTCATATAAACTGTGTCGTGGGACACAAATAGACTGAGATTATTTTGTCAGAAAATTTTTTTCTTTTTTTTTTTGGCTTTAATTAATATTTAAGGATAAAAGTTAGAATATGGCAAGTAGAATACATTAAAAATGTATGGTTTAATTAGCATATACAAATAATATTTTGTAATATTCTTCTCTTAGATTTTCCTGGTCAAGCAAAGGTTTGATGTCAGAGCTTCCTGCTTTAGTTTTACTTTTGAAGTTAACTTCTCCTAGAAGAATTGCCTTCACCATAGTTTTGTCATTAGACTAGAGCCCCTTTTACACATACACACACATACACACATACACACACACATGAAGCAGTGTCTCATCAACCAAAAAAAAACATTGACACACGGTTAACGAAGGCATGGACAGCTATCGATAGGCTTTCGATCATATGGAAATCAGACCTGACAATAAAATGAAATGCAGTTTCTTCCAGGTAGCAGTCATGTCAATACTGCTATATGGATGCACTACTTGGACGCTAACTAAACAGCTGGAGAAGAAGCTTGTTGCAAGCAATATTAAACAAGTCCTGGCGACAACACTCCACAAGGCACTAACTATACGGCCACCTGTCTCCCATCACAAAAACTATCCAAGTTAGACGAACCAGACATGCAGGACACTGCTGGAAAAGCAAGGACAAGCTCATAAGTGATGTACTCCTATGGACCCCAGCATATGGCCAACCAAAAGCAGGACGACCAGCTCAAACATACATACAGCAGCTATGTGGGGATACGGGATGTAGCCTTGAAGACCTGCCAGAGGCGGTGAATGATAGGCAGAAGTGGCGAGAGAGGGTCAGGGATATCCGTGCTAGCACATACACACACACATGATATATATATATATATATATACACATCATAAATTTGACCATTGTTAATGAAGACATGTGTAATCTGATTTCACTATTAATGTAAGCATTGCTCATCAATCCAAGTTCAGATTAACAATCGTCAAATTAGTCCCAGATTAAAAAATATATTTATATTGTAAACTAGACCACTTTCATTCAAAATTCTTCCGCATGGATACAAATTCTTGTATATTGTTTTTCATCAAAAAAATAAATACCCCATAGAACTTCTACAGTATATATATATATATATATATATAAATATCAGTACACTAAATCTTGAAATGCTACACAATACAGCAGTATATATATATATATATATATATAATATCAATACACTAAATCTTGAAATGCGACAATACAGCAGTATATATAAATATGTATATATATATATATATAAAACATCAATATGCCAAATCTTGAAATGCTACACAATATATGTGTATATATATATATATATATAAAAGCAAAGTTGGCGACCATAGTCGAGGGCTAACCAAAAGCTCCTTTTTCAATAGCTACTACACTGAGATGTAGGGTAGGGCGCTATTCTTTTCCCTGGATTGCTTCACTTTACCCATGAAACGTACCTTATAATGCTGACTTTGGTATGACTCGACCTGGGATTGAACCCCAGTCTCCTGGGCCATTGGCAACCACTCATTTAAAGATTTTTTTTTTATCATTAAGGTTTTTCAGACGATTGTCTTCATCTTTATTGTTATTTCCACAATGTTTCGGCCGATATGTCCTCCGGCCTTCTTCAGGTGTTTGTCGAACTAGGGAACCTTCCTTTATTGAAACCACGGGGGTCTGATTCCGTTTGCCATAACCGGGTACAAGTGTTAAGTATTCCTGTATATTACTCGCCTGTAGTGAGGATTGAACCTGCAACCTTCAGATGATTGTCTTCTTAGCTCAGGGAACCAACACCTATAATCGTTACGCCATGTGTCCTGCTGGACAATTCAGAATGAATTTTTGGGTATTATAAACTTAATGTTCTTACTTTAGCTAGAATTATTACTATTATGTCTGATTTTTTACCTGTGCCCATATTCAGATTGTTTTTTTGGGTTACAATCACAGCTTTTGGACGAATTAATGATGTAGATTGGGGTATGACTCTCTCTCTCTCTCTCTATATATATATATATATATATTGATTGAATAGGACAGACTCTTTGTATCTAACTATTCTATTTGATCCATTCAAGTATTCGTATGAGTTGTTAACATTTGGGGGGAATGAATTTAGGAAGGCGCCATATTTTTCTCAAATACTTTTGGTTCCAACCAGAGCCATCTTCGGTGGAATGAATAATGAAATGACATACACAATGACAAGTCATATACATTTATAAAAAGAGTAGGATGAAGACAAGAGGGAGGGAAATTATAGAATAAAAGAATTGTACTAGAGGTAAGAGGAAGAATTAGTGGGAAAAGTGCTATAGGTATTTTAGAATTTGGCTGTTATATTCAAAGTTGATCTGGTTAGTCAGTTGGTTGGTTGTGTTTTATGGTAAATCAACCTTTGTTGGTTATTTTATGCCAATTTCTATTTATACATATATCTCAAATACATATGATTTGTAAACAAATAGTTTGTGAGAAATTACTTTTACATGAGCCAGGGCTAATTTGTTTGCACACAGTTAAACGGTTTCAAGTATTGCTAACACTAATAGTTCCATTTGCCACAGTCAAATGGTTTTAAGTATAGTAAATGATTAAACAGTTTTAATGGACTCATAGTCAGGATCATAACAGATACTATTATTCTGGGTTAAAGTGGACCTGGGAGTAATGGCAATGAAGGAGTACTTCACATTTATAAAAGCTCTAGGACTAGAACCTCACCATCAGATGGTTTAGTGTCATACTTACCCCACAATCTTCTATGCTTAGGGCTATGGTAGTGTATCTACTTTTCATTGCTGGTCCTAATATGATGCAAGAAACCTTTCCTTTTCTGCCGTTTAAGCAGCTGTTCACACAAGACAAGACGTTTTTTGATGTTTCTCAGCTTCAACTTGTACAGCACCTAATGTCCTTGTTTTTGAATCATTCCTAATCCTTTCAAATGTTTTGAAACAGTTGTGTGATCCACTCCTAATGATTCTACAAGTTTAGCTTGCACCTGACATGTGTCTTCATCAAGTAATGCCTCCAATTCTTCGTCTTCAAACTTTTTCAGTGCGCCAGAGCGTTCTTTATCTTCAACATCAAAATGATTGTCTTTAATTGGAATCATTTTGAGATGAGGCTTCTTAATCTGAGAATTAATTTTTATTTATTGCGGACTTTTTGTCCTCATCTTGATAGTTTTTGTGTTGTTTCTTCTTTCTTAACGTGGTGCGATAGACAACAACTATGGAAGGCAGTAATTACTGGGGATACGGTTACAAGACTCAGCATTCCTATCCGAGGTCGCAGTAAATCACCTGAAGAAGGCCAGAGGTGAAATTTGGCCAAAACATAGTGAAAGAAGAAACAACACAAAAACTACCAAGATGAGGACAAAAAGTCTTCAATAAATAAAAATTAATTCTCAGATCAAAATGATTGTTTTTGAAACATCTAAACTAATCTCTGCATGTTGTTTCTGATAGAGTATAGTCACCGTAAGTCTCAACAAGAATTCTGTGTGCTTCAGCTGCAAATTTCTTTGAATAAAGTAGTGTAGTAAAACTCCCAGCAATTACATTTTCTTAGGCATGAAATCCTACATGTTTAACGCTATGAAAAACAAAGTTGTTTACACTTTGGCAAAATGACATTCACTGAATTTCAAGCTTGCTTATAGCACTTCCTAATAGATCTGTTACCATCTGAAACTACACACACACAGTTTTGGGAACATCGTCTGTTGGAAAATGACGAGAACTTATTCAAGGTCCTAATATATACAAAAATAGGTAGGGTTCAGGAAATTGTTGCTTGTGTCTGGAAGAAAAATACTGTATAATAAGATACTCAGACTTGAATAATTTACTAAATAAAGGATCAGAGTTGGTAGTGAGATGTCACTATAAAAGTAAATATATAATTTGTAGTTTGGCACCAGATTAAGCCATGTGACTTATACCAACTATGTAATATTCATATGACTTATTATACCAACTATGTAATAGTCATGTGACTTATTATACCAACTAAATAATAGCCATGTGACTTATTATACCAACTAAATAACAGTCATGTGACTCAAAACAAGAAAATAAAGAGTATCAGTTAAAGAAGTCAGATGTGTTAAATACTAGCTCAGTTGAGGATTGAAACACTGAAGAGTGAGTTTTACACTGTTTTATATCTTTACATTTTATATATATTTGTACAGGTGAAATTTATTGTAATATTCCTCAGCATTTTCATCCACTGAGAACAGTAAATATTCTATGGAGCAAAAATGTACTAAATGTTAAATTTTGATGACAACTTTAATCATATATATATGTACATATATATATATATATATATATATATATAGAGAGAGAGAGAGGCAGACAGACATAAAGAGAGAGAGAGAGTGCTCTTTCTCTCTCTCTCTCTCTCTCTCTCTCTCTCTCTCTCTCTATGTCTATCTGAGAGAGAAGAGAGAGAGAGAGAAGATAAATCACATCGGTTTCAAGCTAACAAAAATTGTAACTTTGGGCATTGCTTGAATTGTAAGACTGTCCCATCCAAAAGTGTTTGTAGCTGTTAGCCTCAAAATATTGGTGGAATTTAATACAAGAATAAAGATAAGAAAGTTTTCAATTGAATTGTTGCAAAATTATGGTTTATTTTGAAATAATTTAGTTTTTAAATAAGATGGTCGAAAGATGGTAGAGTGTTCGCCAATGGTCCGGGAGACCTACGTTCAATCCCAGGTTGCGTCATACCAAAGACTTTAAAAATGGTACTTGATACCTCCTTGCTTAACACTCAGCAATATAAGGTATATATCAAGGGTAAGGTGGAGCAATCCAGGGAAAGGAGTAGTGCCCTCCCCAACACCTTCTGGTTGCCCTCGATTACAGTCGCCAGCTTACCTACATCTTATCTCCTACTATCCCTCCTAATATAAACAACAAAACAGTTTATATATATATATGTAGAGAGAGACAGACAGACAGACAGACAGACTGACAGACAGATAAATAGAGAGAGAGAGAGAGAGAGAGAGAGAGAGAGTGAAAGGATATATCAGTTGAATCATAATCAGTAACCTGAAAAATTCTAATTGATCCCTTATTCTATCCAGTTTCTTGTTTGCGTAGATATCATTTGTTTGCATAGTCAAACCCTTGTCATTTGCACAATTCCCGTAATTGTTCACCTTCCCCACATAGTCGTATCAATTTTTGTATTCCTTATCATAAAATTTACGCCCTTCAATAACGATTAGCCATTCCATCTTTCTCTGCACAGATTGAATTTTTAATTCCATGAGGCACTGTTTGTCTTGGTTTATTGCAATTTGCTCAAACTGAATTGTTCTTAAGGACCATTAATATAAATTCAGTTTCTCTCTTCAAGTGTCCTCTGTACAACAATATCAAAGTTTGTAATTCTCTTTGTCTTTTGTAACAAGACAAGAGAGTGAGTGAATGTACTTACCATTGTTTATCAATTTATTTGCAAGTAATTATTACATAAATTCTATAAACAAGTTGACAAGAACTTAATAGGTGATAAAAATAAACTTGGATGAAGACTGAATAAAAATCTTCATTTATTTATCTATAGATATTCATTTACTTGGAAAGGGTTAGGCTTCACCAGGTTATTCTTACCCAAGACATACCACATGAGTAGTGCTCCCCCCACCACCACAAAACCAGGTTATGGGGCCAGTTAGAGAGATGTTTTAAGTATTTTGTCAATACAATAAAAGCTGCTATAAGTAAGTAAGTAAAGTTGGCAATCGTAGTCAGGGACACTACCTAAAAGCTCCCTTTTCATTAGCTACTACACTGAGGAGTAGGAGAGGGCACTACTCTTTTCCTTGGATTGCTTCAGTTTACCCTTGATACATACCTTATAATGCTGAGTCTTAAGCAAGGAGGTATCAAGTACCACTTTGATTCTTTGGCATGACTCGACCTGGGATTGAACCCCAGTCTCCCAGGCCATTTGTGAACACTCTACCCACTAGGCCAATGGGCCGGTAACAGCTACTATAAAAAAAAATTAAGTAAACATAAAGTAAGCGACCATAGTCAAATGTAACCTGAAGGCTTCCTTTTCATTAGCTACTACACTGAGGAGTAGGGGGGATACTCTTTTCCTTGGATTGCTGCAGTTTACCCTTGATATATACTTTATGATGCTGAGTGTTAAGCAAGGCAGCATCAAGTACCATTTTTTTTGAGTCTTTGGTATGACAACCTGGGATTGAACCTCGATCTCTCCTGACCATTGGTGAACACTCAAACAAAAAGATGTCTAAATAGAATTAATGGATATAGTAATCAATTTTTTACCATGAAAACAATTTAAATAAACAAGATTTAATGAAATGAAGATTAAAAACCCATGTGTATCAATCTATCTATCTATTTGTTTCCTTTAGTTCATATCTATATCTTCTATATCAGATCTATATATCTAAATCTGATCTCTTTGATAAAACAGTATTGGATTTCTTCCACGGTATGGCTGTGTCGGTATACTGCATAGATTAACCACCTGGATTCTTATGAAACACTGGGAGAAAAAGCTAGATAGAAACTCTACAAAAATCATACATTCTGCTTTGAACATATCCTGGAAGCAGCACCCTACAAAACAGTACAGCCACCTATCTCCCATCTCACAAATGATAAGTAAGACAAACAAGACACTGCTCAAGAAGTGAGGACAAATTTATTAGCAACGTTCTCCAATGGACTCCTGCACATAAATACACCAGTGTTGGAAGACCAGCGAAGATTTATGTACATCAGCATGTACACTGGATGCAGTCTACAGGACTTGCCAGGAATGATGGACAACAGAGACAAACGGCAAAAGAAAGACAAAGGATTTTTTAATATCAGCATGATTTGGTGATGATGATAATGATATATCTATCAAGCTTAGTTTCTTCCTATCAGTCTGTTTCTTTCAGTTCATATCTATGTCAGTCTGTTCCTATCAGTGAGTCTATATATATATATATATATATATATATATATATATATATATATATATAAAAGCCACAACAAAACAGCAAATAGATAGCTTAAAAGAATTAAGGGTATACTAAGCAATCTTTTCTTACTGCTAAAACAATTTAAAGAATGACAAATTAAAAGAAAAAATGGATGACTGTTTGATTTGAAAGAGTTAAAACACGAAACTCCCTAACAATAGAAAAGAAGTTGGTACTTCAGACCAGATACGTCACAAAATTGTATTGTCTGGGCTCTTGTATATCATGCATCAAATGTTTACAATGGAATTCCATACACTGCTTGTTCAGTCTATGGCATTGGTTTATTTCATGACTAAATTTCTCAGCTTGTCAGTATGAAGTACAAGAAAATATAAACCTTGTACAAATTGTTATCAGAAATAAAAATTCCAGAAGTAACAAAAGAAAAATAATTATTTCATATATATATATATATATATATATATATATATATATATATATATGTGCATGTGTGTGTGTGTGTGTGTATGTGTGTGTATGTGAAAGAGAGAGCAAGAGAAAGAAAGAAAGATTTAGTTATTTATTTTAAAACATTCCTGGAAAAGTAACTCAGTATGATATAATTCATTCCCTGTTCAAACATATTCACAAAGTAGGCATATAAAAATATAAACATAAATCTCTACTTCAATTTCTGTTAGCCAGTTAATATATATATATATATATATATATATATATATATATGTATATTTCACTGTGTTGGTACCTGTCATACTCTGTTTCTATATATCTATCTCATTTTGTTCATATATATATATATATATGTAAGTAAAGTTGGCGACCATAGTTGAGAGCAACCTGAAGGCTCCCTTTTCATTAGCTACTACACAGAGGTGTAGGGGTGGGTGCGATTTCTTTCCCTGGATTGCTCCACTTTACCCTTGATACATACCTTATATTGCTGAGAGTTAAGCAAGGAGGTATCAAGTACCATTTTTAATGTCTTTGGTATGATGCGACCTGGGATTGAACCCAGGTCTTCCGGACCATTGGCAAACACTCTAGCCACTAGGCCAATGAGTTGGTAGTGTATATATATATATATATATATATATGTTTTACAGCATTGGTATCGGTTTACTCTCTTTCGATTTATCTATCAACCTTTTTTCTTTCTTTCTTTTTAATGGCATATCAACCTTTAAGGCTTATCTAATGCCAAAGCCATCCTTGGAGAAGAATAGCAGTGATAATATTTAACCGATTGCTTGGGGGATAAGTGGGTTCATAGTTTTCTGAGGGTATTGATCCAAAAGTAAGAGCACAACTGGAGTTTGAACTCACTTATTTCAAGGCCACTGTCCAGTACTTTAGCAATTACACTATGAAGACGCCCCCATATATCTAATCATGTTGCCATTAGCGTTTATTGCAAGTCTCTTCATATATGAATTGAGGTCTCGGTAAACGTTAAACGGATGTATGTAAACAATAGTAATTGTGATTCATAACCGTTTAAAATTTACTTTGCTGCTACTGGCTCCTCGTGGCTGAGGGGTTAGAGGCTTGGATTGGTGTTTGAGTCAACCGGGTTTTGATCCCTGCTATAGGAAGCTAATATGTCTAGCCACACTGATGAGTTCTGATAGAACGAAACAGATCTGTCTGTGGATGACTACAGAGATATCTATCCATTATATATATATATATATATATGTGTGTGTGTGCGTGTGTGTGTGTGTGAGTGTGTTTGTGTGTGTGTGAGTGTGTATGTGTGTGTGTGTGTGTGTTCTCTGTAATGCTATCTGTCTTATTCTGCTTCTGTTCCATCAATCATTTAGTCTATCTCAGACTTTTCATTATCTATTTTTTTATCTAATATGTTTGTGTATCTGCTTCCATCTATATAGGAAGTTAAAACCTAAATGTACTCATATGTATAGATCAAAATGAATGAACACACACACACACACACACACACACACACATATATATATATATATATGTGTGAAAACAACACACTCCATATTATTTGGTCATTTGTTGATTATAAAGAAAAAATTCTGAACTATCAGGTGGGATTCAACATGATTATTATTATCCACCCAAACGCATATACATATGTATACAGATGTTTGCTTACTTAAGTATATATATATATATATATATATATATATATATATATATATATATATATATATATATATTTCACTGTGTCAATACATGCCATACTGTTTTTATATATCTTTCTCATTTTATATATATATATATATATATATATATATATATATACATATGGAAGTACATCATGGAGTGTTATAAAGGGTAGACTTTGCTTCTCAATAAATCTCTCCTTCTACTTGGATTACTTTGTTATCAATTTATCTCTCTCTCTCTCTCTCTCTCTCTCTCTCTCTCTCTCTCTCTCTCTCTTTCTCAATATATATATATATATATATGTTGTCTATAAACTAGTACATCACTAACATTTTTTATAAATAGTTCTTCTAAACCAAAAATACAGAGATTTCATTAATTTTAGGGGAACATTACTTAATCAAAATGGATATGAGTAGATACTATTTATCAACAAAATCTATAGCCATGAACTTTGTAACCATTTCAAATAAAATTACAACTCTGTAACTAAAAATAAAACTGTATGAATGTATAAGAGAGCTACTTATTTTTGATTGCTTTGCATTTGTATTTTTGATAACAGCATTTCAATGTCATCCAGAAATAACACAGATAAAGATACCAGTTTTTGTTACAGAATTTCAATGTCATCCAGAAATAACACAGATAAAGATACCAGTTTTGGTTACAGCATTTCAATGCCATCCAGAAATAACACAGATAAAGATACCAGTTTTTGTTACTGCATTTCAATGTCATCCAGAAATAACACAGATAAATATACCAGTTTTTGTAACAGCATTTCAATGTCATCCAGAAATAACCCAGATAAATATACCAGTTTTTGTAACAGCATTTCAATGCCATCCAGAAATAACACAGATAAAGATACCAGTATTTGTTACAGCATTTCAATGCCATCCAGAAATAACACAGATAAAGATACCAGTTTTTGTAACAGCATTTCAATGCCATCCAGAAATAACATAGATAAAGATACCAGTTTTTGTAACAGCATTTCAATGTCATCCAGAAATGACACCGATAAAGATACCAGTTTTTGTAACAGCATTTCAATGTCATCCAGAAATGACACCGATAAAGATACCAGTTTTTGTAACAGCATTTCAATGCCATCCAGAAATAACACAGATAAAGATACCAGTTTTTGTTACAGCATTTCAATGCCATCCAGAAATAACACAGATAAAGATACCAGTTTTTGTTACAGCATTTCAATGCCATCCAGAAATAACACAGATAAAGATACCAGTTTTTGTTACAGCATTTCAATGCCATCCAGAAATAACACAGATAAAGATACCAGTTTTTGTAACAGCATTTCAATGCCATCCAGAAATAACATAGATAAAGATACCAGTTTTTGTAACAGCATTTCAATGTCATCCAGAAATGACACCGATAAAGATACCAGTTTTTGTAACAGCATTTCAATGCCATCCAGAAATAACACAGATAAAGATACCAGTTTTTGTTACAGCATTTCAATGCCATCCAGAAATAACACAGATAAAGATACCAGTTTTTGTTACAGCATTTCAATGCCATTCAGAAATAACACAGATAAAGATACCAGTTTTTCTAACAGCATTTCAATGCCATCCAGAAATAACATAGATAAAGATACCAGTTTTTGTAACAGCATTTCAATGTCATCCAGAAATGACACCAATAAAGATACCAGTTTTTCAAGTTGCCAAACTGTTCCCTTAAATAAACAAACATACAAGATGTAATGAAATGCAAATTCATATGTATCTGTTTCATTCTGTTCATATCTATTTATGTCAGTCTTTTCATATCTATCTATCTATCTATCTATCTATCAATTTATTTCAGTCAGTTTAGATCACTCAATTTCTCCGCACCCCCTCTCTCTCTCCATTTTTTCAATCTATTCATATCAACCAATCTATTTCTATCAGTTTGTCAATATCTATTGACCTATCACTCTGTGTTTTTTAATGTTTTTCTGTCACCCTCATAATCCAGCCCTCATCTTATGCGGTAATAGTCACCATGCAAGTACAAAAACATATGGGATTGTGTAAATCTATAATGAAGACAAGATACAACATTTGGGGAAAAAGAGACAAAGTTTATCTCACACAGCTGCTGTCTACATGTTTGCAAGGCATTTGTCTTCTCAACAGGAAATTTTGAAGCCATAACTAATTAAACATCCAGTTCACTTTGATTATCATTTAATTAGCAGGGCTCCATTTTTGGCCCTCCTGGGTGGTCTATTTATCTTTCTATTATATCACATAATACTCCAAATGATACTTTAGGGTTAACAAAATGGTAATAAGAATATTACAAACAAGATTTCATAATATCATAAAAAAACACCTGTTCTGAGTAAGGATTTGGTTGATCTTACATGTTGTCAAGAATCTATATATTAAAACCATTGTAACTACCTACCTACCCACCTTCATCAGAATTTATATGTCACTCTTTTAGGTAGACTAAACAAAGTGAAAACTAACATCTTCTTGATGTTACAAATTAATTCTTAGCACACTAGCTCTCCATGACAACTTCACTGTGATACCCATTCCAGTCTAGGGCTTTTCACCCTCCTCTCTCTCTCTCTCTCTCTCTCTCTCTCTCTCTCTCTCTCTCTCTCTCTCTCTCTCTCTTGCTTTTAGATTTAGGTGACTTATATCTTTTGGCCAATTTGCAGTTGTGGATTTAAAAATGGTGCCCATTTTTGCCTATCCCATTGAGGTTTTGTTTTATGGCACTCTGATAAAAATTTAATCGTATTAATTTTCTCATATGAGTGGTCTGAATTTTGGAATTGTCAGATTTAACTAAAAAATCTAAGTATATTTCAGATGTTCTTCTATGTACACCAAAACAGATAGACTAGTGTAGGTTGACCAGCAAAAATTTAGATTTGTGCAAACACTAGATGTCATGCAATGGCCAACAGAGACAGATAATGAAAGAGAGCCAAAAGAATCTGTGGTGTCAGCATATCTTGATGATGATGATGATGATGATGATCATCATCATCATCATCATTGTGTCACATAGGCAATATAATATAAAAATTTGTTCAGAAAGTTTAAAAGTGAGCTGATATGAGTAAAGGAACAGTTACTATTGATTTACTACATTTTTTATGTTTTTACTTTTTAGGGATTGAAGTCCTAAAATAACACAAATCAGAAGAATGACCTCAACTCGAAGATACTGTCTGAATTCTTTTTTGCTATATTTGCTACCAAGCAAAAGGATTTTGTAAACAAAACTTGACATTATAGGCAAAAACAGATACCATTTTTGAAATCAATGACTCCAAATCAGCTAAACGCTGCACTGAAACCATCATCTCCAAAAAGTTCTGGTATTCTGGCAATAGTGGGGGTGTCACCTCTGTGTTGCCATTAATTGAAACCAAGTTTGGATCGCATATAGGGGTCAAATAGATCGATTTAAGAATGATTAGAGTTAGATTAGAATACTTAAAACCATATTAGTGCAAGCGAATTATTTCTATTTGAAAAACATAAAAGTATCTCTTTCTTCTGCAAAGTAAATCTTCCTTCAATATATCTAACTGCCTTTTTGTAATCCATTAACCAAATGTTTCGTCTCTCTCTCTCTCTCTCTCTCTCTCTCTCTCTCTCTTTCTCTGTGTTCATTGGCTGACACATGGTTCAAGACGCACAACTCCCACTTTTTTTAATGAAAATTTCTTTCAAACAAATATCATTATAAATCACCATCTTTTTTTCTTTTTTCTTTCATAAACTTGTTAATTCTTTAAACTCTTCTTTTTTTTAAAATTATGACACCAACCAATCTCAAAACTCAATTAACAGGGTGGCAATTTGACTGTCCTGGGTGGTTTATCATGTTATCATGACACAAAATGCTCCAAATAATAGTCCAAGTTTAATATATAATATGAATGTTACAAATTCGCAGAAATCCTTACATGTGTTCCAGCGTCATTAGTCCAAGCAGCACCAGCCCCCTCTATCCAATTATCTATAAGGATTAAGAGCTGCTTGATGGCTGAGGTACTCTCTTAAAGGGATGATGCCAAAGAGTCTAGGGCAATTTTCGTTCCTACCACCAGGAGGATTGTTGCCTGAAGGTTCCAGCATTAATCTAGCTTCATATCATAAATATATATGCATATATATTTGTGTGTGTGTGTGTGTGTGTGTGTGTGTGTGTGTGTGTGTGTGTGTGTGTGTGATTAGAAATAATGTTAGATTCAACAATCTTTCTCTATTGTTTACTATGTATATCAACTAACATCTTAAAATCTTTGAAATTAAAACTATGTTTGGTTTCTAAATTATGTTTCACTAATGCACTAATGCATTTCTGTTGTCACCAATTCTAAAATCTCTGATGTGTTCATAAATACATTTTTTAATTGATCTTGAAGTCTCACAAACAAATAGATAGATAGATAGATAGATAGAAAGAAAAGAACAGAGAGATAGATTTTTTATTTATTGCTGACTTTTTGTCCTCATCTTGGTAGGTTTTTTTTTTTTGTGTGTGTTGTTTTTTCTTTCACTACGTTTCGGCCAAATTTCACCTCTGGCCTTCTTCAGGTGATTTACCGCGACCTCGGATAGGAATACTGAGTCTTGTAACCGTATCCCCAGTAATTACTGGGGATACGGTTTGGCCAAAACGTAGTGAAAGAAGAAACAACACAAAAAAAAAAATACCAAGATGAGGACAAAAAGTCCGCAATAAATAAAAAATTAATTCTCAGATTAAGAAGCCTCATCTTAAAATGATTCCAATTAAAGACAAGAGAGATAGATATAAGCAGACTGTCAGAAAAGATAGATAGATAGATAGATAGATAGATAGAAAAAAAAGAACAAAGAGATAGATATTAGTAGACTGTTAGAAAAGAACAAAGGTAGATAGAAATAGGCTTTTATATATATATATATATATATATATATATATATATATATATATATATAGAGAGAGAGAGAGAGAGAGAGAGGTGGGGGTAAATAGATAGATATAAACTAGCTGAGATAGCAAAGTACAGAGACAAATATTAACAGAGAAGAATAAAAAAGATTGCCTTCTGATGGTTCCATTATTAATCCAGCTTTGTATTGCATTCCTGCTATTTCACAGGGGGTGAAGTGGGAGTAGATAGATACAAAATAAGTAGAGATTATGATATCGTAAGGAAAGAAATAAAACTAGTTATGAAATACTTGTCTATAGAGGAGATTCAACTGATAGCACAAGTTACATGAGATTATGGTTGAAAAAAATCAACAAAATACTTTAAATATTTTGACTCTTTCAAGGGCATGGGCAAATTTACCCAAATAGGGACTGCTCATTGCATAACAGTTATTAGTATATGAAATAAATATGGCAATCCAAGTTCAAAACCTCAAAAGGGCTGTTTACATCTTATATAGCATTAATACTCTTTGGAAAGGTATATATCCTGCTGTTCTTCCCCTCCCCAACCAGCTATAAGTACGTATCTATCCAACCCCACTTCTACAAATAGGATGCGAACTTTTAACTTTTTAAGAGTACAATTGGTTTGAATTCAGAATTTTTCTTGTCACACGTGAAGGCAAAAGAACCCCATCTACTCTGCTGATTTACCAATAGAGGGAGAAGAGATAGAATCATACCCTTTCCAAGGGTATTGATGTGAAATAAAACACAATTAGCCTCATCCAGGATTTGAACTTAGGTTGCTGATTCCATTTCCTATGACATTAACCACCTGTTATGAGTAAATAGTTAAGTAGACTGGGCTCTTTAACTTTAGTATGACAAACCAATCTACGAGAAGGAAAACTATGAATTTAAACTGGTTGTACTCTGCTTAAAAACTGACCTTACATCACATTTCACCTGTGGTGGATAGGTTCAGTAAATGCAAATTTAACCAAATTTAATATTGGTTGGTTAGTTGGGTGGTTTAATGGCATGTCAAACCTTGTTGGGTTATTTATGCTCAAGTCAGTTTAACAATTAAAGGGCAACATCAACAGTTGGGTTCAATCTTATTTTCAAAATTATTTATAAATTTGTGTTTGTGAGCATAGGATTTTTTAAAAAACTGCATAATTTAATGAAGATACATTTTGCTGAGGCTAAAATCTGAAAAATATTTTTATATGAATATGTTTCTAATTTAAAATTCCAAATTGGCCATTTTAAATTTTTTTTTCTTTAAACTATGACCTTTTTGTAATAAATTTTGCCAGTGTTATTTTATGAGAATTATAAGTCTAAATGGCACTGTCAATTCGGTTTACCATCTGCTATTGCTCATTGTTTTTACATTTGAGCCATGATTTGATTGATTTTATATTTATTGACTATATTGATTAACTGAGGCAGAAGAATTTGAAGGGAAGAGGCTGAAGAGAAAATATAAAATGGAGAAGATTAAGTTAACAAAGGAATTGAAAATAAAATAAAAATGATGAAGAGTAAACTGAAGAAGAATAGCAAAAACAAAAATACAAAAGAAGATTATTATCTATTAAGAATAAAATGGAAAAAAATTGGAAATGGAAAAAAGAATGTTTTAAGACTAAAAGAAAGAAAAATTAGAAAAAAAAAGAAAGAAAAATAAACCAAAAATGATGACGGTAGTAATATGAATAATTTAAAAAATCAAATGTAAAAAAGAATCAAAAAGAAAAGATAAGCAAGATATAAAAACAAACGAAGCAATGAAAAAAGAAAGAAAGCTAGAAAAAATAAAAATAAAAGGAAGAAAGCAGGAGAAAAGGAAGAAAAATGGAAAGATAAGGAAATGAAATAAAAAGAAGAAAGCAAAACAAAAAGGAAAATGAAAGAAAAAAGAAAGAAAATTAGAAGAAAGAGAAAAAAGAAAAGAAAGAAAAAAAGGAAACTAAATTCCAAAAAGCAAGTAAGAAAGAAAGGAAACTGAAAGAAAAAGTGAGGAAGAAAGAAAGAAAAAGGAGAAGACAGAAAAAAAAAAAAGAAAAAAAAAGGAAAGAGGAAAAAAGAAATGGAATAAAAAAAAGAAAGTAAGAAGACAGTAAAAATTGAATAAAAAGAAAGGACGAAAGGCAGAAAAATGAAAAGAAAGAAAGAAAGAAAGAAAGAAAGAAAGAAAGAAAGAAAGAATTAAGAAGAAGAGAGCAACAAAAATGAGTAAATATAAAGAAAATGAAAAATGCAAAGGAAAATAAAGAAAAAGAAATGAACGAAGGATGTATATTAAAAGAAAGAAAGAGAATTTAAAAGAATAAAAAAGAAGAAAGAGGGAATCCTCATAGTGTAATGGCTAAAGTGTTGAACTACAGCCTTAAAGTAAGCGAGTTCAAATTCCAGGTGTGCTATTATGTTCACTTTCTAATTCCTTTTTGGAAAGGCATGAAGCCTCTTATATTCACCCCAGCTATAGGTTAAATACTATCACAGCAGTTTTTCTACAAGGATTGCTTTGGCATTAAATTTCCCACAAAGATTGATATGCCATTAAACAAAGAAAGAAGAAAAGAAAGTCAAAAAAAGGAATTCGCTTGTTTTAACGTTTCGGCTGATATGTCCTCTGGCCTTCTTCAGGTGTTTTTCGAACTCGGGAACCTTCATGGAATTTCGAACTACATCCTTTATTGAAACCATGGGGGTCGCCTGATCTGATTCCATTAGCCATAACCAGGTACAAGTGTTAAGTATTCCTGTATTGTTACTCGCCTGCAGTCAGGATTGAACCTGCAAACTCTAGATGATGTCTCCTTAGAAGCTCAGGGAACCAACGACTATAACTGTTAAATTTTGTGTCCTGCCAGACAATTCAGAGTGAATTTTTGGGACTTATAAACTTAATGCTCTTACTTTTTCTAAAGCAAATTCCTTACTTAGATCTAATAGAAAAAAGGAGTTAATGAAGAAAAGAAAGCCCAAGGAAGAATTAGAATCCTAAACCTCATCTTAAACAAACAAAAAAAAAATTATATAACCAAGTGAAAGATTCTTATAAAAGTACAAGTTTGATAATAGTTGAATATTTTTAAGAAAAAAAAAAAAGAAGTTAAAGATACCCAAGAAAGATTGAAG
Source organism: Sepioteuthis lessoniana (assembly GCA_963585895.1). Classification (NCBI taxonomy): domain Eukaryota; kingdom Metazoa; phylum Mollusca; class Cephalopoda; order Myopsida; family Loliginidae; genus Sepioteuthis; species Sepioteuthis lessoniana. The sequence continues at coordinate 31,843,310 of OY757933.1, read as the reverse complement.
AAAAAAAATGAATAAAGAAATAGGAAAAGACATCAAAAGAGAAGAAAAAGAATGATATATTGATAAACAAAATGGTTAATACTGCAGACATTTGATTAGATTTAGTCATTTAAAGGTTGAAAATATCAGAGCAAATTATATAATAATACAGCACATTGAAACAACATTTAGAACTAGAAGAACAAGAAAAAAATAAAGAAAGAAAGAATTCCAATAACTTAGTTGCCAGCTAATTAAATCAATTTTTTTTTTTATTCTTGTTATTTTGAGAAACGGGTCTCATTAAAGGTAATGAGTGTCACCAAATATTGACAAGATGGTTGTATTGATTAGTCTATCTCTCTGGAGGGAAAATTTTGATTCTTTTATTATTTTCTTGAATTTGATATTTTTTTATAAATTAATAACAATTTTTATTAGTTTTTAGCACATCTTGCTCAATAAGTAGCAATTGACATTCACTCAGAAGGATAACAAAGAGATGTTTACTCAATCCATATAATGAGAAGATTAAGAAAACAAAAATATGAATCATTATCTGCAAGAAAGAAAAAAAAAACTATAATCTCTTGTAATGGTCCTTAACGTGTGTCACCAAATTTAACATGTGACATAGTTCCTAGAAAGAGTTTTTCCCAATTTTGCTCCCAAAAGCTGGTGAGTATATACAGACCAAATTTGTAGTACTAGTGACTGGTAGCCCAGCAGTCACAGAGTACAGTTTAGATTCTATACCGAACTAAAAATATCAGTCACAAAATTTCATGACAGTAAATAAGTTTGATCATCAAAGGAATTCTAGTACTGACACGAAAATAAACATTCAAAAAGAATATAAAAACATTTACATAAGCTGTACACATACAAAAATGAATATTTATACATCATGTCTTTTTTAAACTATTGTTCATGACCAAAAATAATACATAAAATAATTGTTTCAACACAACCTCCTGTTATTTGTTTTACTCTTTGCTTGTTTAATTTATAATTAATTTCACTATTAACCCTTTCCATCACAGTACCCAGAAGACTTTGCGGCTACAATAATAAGCAACATTTTGTTAAGAATTCTTTACAACAGTCATGCTACCTTTATAACAATTACTTATAAAATGATCAACAATTCTAATACAATTCATTAACAGATATCTTGATGAAACCTCTTGTCACTGTCATATCATGATGCCTAACGAAGAAAAGAATATGTGAGTGATCACTAAATTCTTAATAATTACCTTACTTACCAAAGTGGTAGCAAAAACAAAGCAAAAAATAGATCTATTAAACCTGATTGTCAATCTTGAGAGCAGTCAACAACAGAAGTGTCATTCAATAAGTATGTAAAGTTTGCAACCTTAGTCGAGGATGACCCGAAGGCTCTCTTTTCGATAGCTTCAACACCAAGGTGTAGGGGAGGGCACTACTCGTTTCCCAGGATGGTTCCACTTTGCCCTTGATCCCAACCTTATAATGCTGAGTGTTAAGCAAGCATCATTTTTTGAGTCTTTGGTATGACTCGACCTGGGATTGAACCCAGGTCTCCCGGGCCATTGGTGAACACTCTAACCATCATGCCAAAGGGAAATTCTTTTGTAAAAAGCAAAATTAATTTTAATCTTAGAATTTTTTTCCAGAAACATAAACTCTGCATTGTTTGGAATTGGTTTATAGCAAAAGATATTTCAATCTCACAAAAATATCTGTTTTGAGGTGATTCAAAATGGCAGCAAATCAAACAGAGCTCCAGGTTTAAACTGAGATCTGTCATCAAATCTTTGGTGGATGAGATTTGCAAAATCACATGAAATTTACAGGAGAATTTGTGATGTGTACAGAAAAGTATGTTTTAGTCAAAAGAATCTTTACAAGTGGGCTAAACATGACTTTGCCACTATGAGCCTGTGTTGAAAAGACCATTAAGTGGAAATACAGACTCTCCGGTAAAGAAAAAGTAACTGGCCCAGCTATCAGTAAAGATGGGGATACTGACAGTCTTCTGGAGACATTAAAGGACCCATTGCTATTGATTTCTTTGAACAAAGTGCAGCTGTAAACAGTGTTTCCTACTGTGAACTCCGAAGGCAAAATTAACTTGATTTTTTGAATAATCCCCATATTTATAGTTATCTAGAGATCTATATTTGTTTTATAAAAGAACTGAACTATATATTTAAAAAAGATCTTATTGTACTTAAATTGTACTCAACCAGCCCATTAGCCTAGTGAGTAGAGTGTTCGCCAATGGCCCGTGAGATCAGGGTTCAATCCCAGGTCAAGTCATAGAAAAGATTTTTAAAAAATGGTACTTGATGCTGCCTTACTTAACACTCAGTATTATAAGTTATGGATCATGGATAAAAGGGAGCAATCCACCTCAGTGTAGTAGCTAAGAAAAAAGAAGCCTTCAACTAAGATCTCCAATTTTTTAAAACAGTGAAATAAACATTGTTTAAAATATGAAATCTTTAGGAATCTTTTAACATTTGTCTCTTAGATTTCATGTATCTGACTGGGAAAAGAATGACCTTTACCAAAATATATCAAACAGTTTTACCACATAACGCTAACAGAAACAACACTTACTAGCTCAACACATTACAAAGGAATAACTTTACTATCATTACAACCAAAATTGATCAAAGTCATACAACTACAGTGTTGCAGTTCAGTATGTTAGCTACTATGCCATGGGAACTATTCTAATCAAAGGGGTGTCCTCATGATGTAATGGTTAAAGTGCTGGACTGCGGGATTGTTGTCAGCGAGTTCAAACTCCAGTTGCGCAATTACGATAACTTTCAGACAAATACCCTTGAGAAAGGTATGAACCTCCTTATCCTCCCAGCTATGGGTTAAGTAGCATCACTGGTGTTCTACTAGAAGGATGGCTTTGGCATTAAATAACCTACAAAGGTTGATATGCCATTAAACAAAGAAACCAAACCAAACCTACTCCAATCAAAGTCTTGACTTCTAATCAAGTATAAATAAAGCATCACTCAAATTAAAAGGAGTGTCCTGGGTATGACACTAAACTGCATCTGATGTTGAGGCTCCAGTTCTGGAAATCTTAGAAGAGTGCAGTACAACTTCTTTGCCATTACTACTAGGTTCACTCTGACACTAAGTGACTACCACTGTTCGGGCCCTGTATATGAATAATTTTCAAACAGACATATTTGAAAATTATTCGTATTTGATAAGACTGTGAGCAAAAAAGAAGAATTCTTAAGAAATAACTGCACAAAAAGAGCAAATATTTTTATCATTAAGGGTTTTCGGACTATTGTCTTCATCTTTATTGTTATTTCCATAAGGACATATCGGCTGAAACATTGTGAAAATCACAATAAAGATGAAGACAATAGTCTAAAAATACTTAATGATAAAAATCATAAAGTTTCATCTTAAAAATTCAGACAACTAATATCCAGTCAGTACGGACCCGATACAATATATCAATGGAGACAGTTAGAAAAACTGAATCAAAAATTGGCGTGAATGATGAATCACCTGACATTCCTATGAAGATGCCGATATCTCAAGCTAGTTCCACCAGGCTTAACAATAAAAATTCCAGTTCATTCCAGGAGGGTGCGAAAAGTAACAAGAAGATGAGAGCGGAAATTAAGGCCGGGGGACCTATCGGCTGAAATGTTGTGGGAATAATAAAAAAGATGAAGACAATAGTCCAAAAGCCCTTAAGGATAAAAATCATCAAGCTTCCTCTCAAAAATTCAGACAACTAAGAGCAAATATCTCCAAAACTCCGTGAAATTTTTAACAGCAAAATATCAATGTATTAGATGATATAAAAATCTAACTTAATTTTCTAATAAACAACAAAGACTTTAAAATAGACATCTATCGATAAGTTGGCGACCTTAGTCAAGGGTGACCCGAAGGCTCCCTTTTCAATATCTACTACACTGAGGTGTAGGGGAGGACACAACTCCATTCCCTGGAACATCTATCAATATATTACTAAAATTCTTCTTATTATAATCATTTGTTTGTTATGCCTCCTAGGGCATCTCTCTTTTTTACCTTACTCATTTACTATGATGTCACTATCCAGCATATTAGCCACTACACCACAGGGATTTATCCCCAGTTAACTGGAGGACAGATCAAGAAGCAAAATGACAAAAATGTGATGGAGATAACTAGTCATTTCAAAAATTAAAGAGAATTACAAACTTTGACATTGTTTTGCAGAGGACACTTGAAGAGAGAAACTGAATGAGTATTAATGGAACTTAAGAACAATTCTGTTTGAGCAAATTGCATTAAAACCAAGACAAACAGTACCTAGTGGAATTGTAAATTCAACATGTGCAGAGAAAGATGAAACTGCAAATCATAACTGAAGATTGTAAATTTTATAATAAGGAGTATAAAAATAGATACAACTATGTGGAGAAGGTAATCTATTGGGGAAATTATGCAAATGCAGGAACTGGATAAAATAAGAGATCAATTTAAATTTCTTGGAAGGTTACGGATTACAAATCAACTGATATATCCACTCTCTGTCTCTGTCTCTCTATATATATGTATAATAATATGATATTGATATTGATAATATACTTTGTTGCATTTATAAGTAATGAGTGCTCAATATAATTGATAGAGCTTACATATTTAAGTAGGATAGCATAGCCATAGAGATGCTTGGTGACGGTCCGTTTCTTGCTTATGTGTTCATGAGAAAAAGTGGTTTTGGGTTGTAGTAAGTAACTTTTTATGTTCTATGATGGGAATTGGGAAGACTAGTCTAGTCTGTGGGTCATTTCTCGTAGGGTTTGCTTATTTATACAGCAATATTGTGTTACCCTAGTGATTTGTTTATTTATCTCCTCTACTATGCTTAGTTTGGTTTTTATCATATTATTATTACTATTATTTTTATTATTATTTTTCTACCTCTGCTAAAATATTCCAGTTTTTCTATCATCATCATCATTTATCCACTTGTCTCATTTCAACCTTAATCTGTTTATTTCTTATGTTTCCTGTTTTATTTGTATATTGTAGTACTTACTCATCTTTTAGTTTTTTATCTATTTTACAACTAATTTATTTTCCTTATATATATATATATATATATATATATATGTATATATACATAAAAAAATTTTGTTGTAGGTTTAGAAGAGAAATGAATATTTTAAAATGAGTAAGACCATGAAGAGATTTGGATTTTTTTTATTTATTCATTTATTTTGTTCTTACATACATGTATGTTTCCAGCTTGATGCTTTTGTCAGAGAACATGTATGGCACAAAGCCTTGTTTATGGGGTATTCAATAAGACTAGAACTCACTCGTGTTTGCAGTTTGAATGGTTTTCAATTGGTTATGGGTTTTTATGAAGGTCACTCCTCTCTTTTTCTTAGATTGTGTTTGCCTTGCTCTGCTTTACCCCTAATTTGCTTTACATACATACATATATATATATATATATATATATATATATATATATATATATATATATATATATATAAGCTAACTGCTCTGTTGTTTATATTAGAAGGAGTTGTATATAATAAGATTTAGGTAGACTCCAATAAAACACGACCATTTTCTTTACACCATATTTTTTTCTTGCTTACAAATTAAATTATTTCAAAATAGACCATAATTTTGCCACAATACAGTAGAAAAATTTCCAACCTTTGTCTTTCTATCAAATTCCACCAATATTTTGAGGCTAACAGCTACAAACACTTTTGGATGGGACAGTCTTGCAATTCAAGCAATGCTCAAAGTTACAATTTTTGTTAGCAAGCAACTGATATTAGTTATCCTGTCTGTCTCTCTGTCTGTCTCTCTTTACATATATATATATATATATATATATATAATAATTGTTACATTAGTGACCCCTTCCTCAGTAGAAGCATTAATATCATCATGGACCAATATCACAACTATGGATTCTGGGACCACCTTTTTTTTTTAAAATGTGTAAACACTAGATGTGATTTTTTGTATTTGTTTGTCTTGCTGTGTCAACAATCACCCAATGTAAACAGGTACTTCAACTAGTGTGTAATAATTTGAGGTATAATTATATAATAAAAAAAGCATTGGTTTGTCTGAAATTAACACTAAAACTTAAGTGATCGCCTGACACATTTAATAATAATAAAATCAAATAGGTCAACAGTAGGTGGCCGTAATTTGCATCTGGTTCAGTCTTAAAAAAAAAAAGACAAACTTGAATGAAAAAAATGATCACACAGTCTTAGTTTTTGACTTATTTTTAAGTCTTATCTATTGGGAAATGTGATTTGAAGTCCCCTTTCGAAAACAATTGGCCAAATGCCAAAATCTCAAATAAAATATCAAATGCCACACCACTTCATCTTCATGAATGATAGAGCAAATATCAAATAAACAACTCCTAGTATGTTTGATCGTCACAAGGTGTCCACCAACTTGCACTAGATTAGTGTAATCTCTGATTTAATTTTGATCATATTATAAATATATTGTGTACATCTATGTGTGTATGTGTGTGTGTGTGTGTGAGTGTACATGTCTGTGTGTTAATTTATCTATACATTCACATGCATATACGAATGCATGTGAATATATATATATATATATATATATATATATATACATTAATACTTAGGCATTAACACACAAGCACACACACACACACACACACACACACACACATATATATATATATATATAGAGAGAGAGAGAGAGAGAATGAATACATATATGTATATATATAATCTCTTATTTGATTTTGATCGTATCATAAATATATTGTGTATATCTATGTATGTGTGTATATTGTCTGAGTGTTAATGTTATATTGTCTGAGTGTTAATTTATATATACATTGACATGCATATATGAATGCATATAAATGTATATATATATATATATATATATATACACATTAATGCTTAGGCATGAACACACATGCACACACACACACACACATATATATGTAGAGAGAGAGTGAGAATATATATATATATATATATATATATATATATATATATATATATATATATATATATGAGAGAGAGAGAGAGAAAAAAAAAATGAACAGAATACAACACGAAAGTGAATTTATTAATACTCAGATTCTAAGTGTGCTGCTACTCAGCTTGCAGTTGTCATATTGTTATGGGGGTTAACTCTGGTAACACACTGCTACTGACAACACACACACACACACACACACACACACACACACACACACACACACACACACATATATATATATATATATATACAATCCATATATACTAATATCTATCAATCTCTCTCTTCCTCTCACTCTCTCCCTCTCTCTTTATATATATATATGTATATATATTCACACACACATACATATATATATATATATATATATATATATATATATATAGATACATACCAAAATCTCTCTTGAAAAAAAAATATATACACACAATACACATATCACTCACTCTCTCTACAGATATTTACACAAACACACACGCACACACATGCACAAATATATATACATATATATATATATATATATATATATATAATATGAAAGGCTGTCTTTATTACATTGAGGATGTAACTGATGAAAGTTGAAGGTTATTTAATTCAACAATGGTTGGGCAAATTCCTTATGGCATGAAAGAAATGTTTATAAGAGAATAGATTAAAGATGGCAAAGAAATAAAAACCAACAAGATATCTTCTTTAAAATGGATTAAGTTAAGAAGTATTTTCCACATTTTTTATTTGTAATTTTCAATTATGTAATAATATTTTCCTTCAAATGATGTACACTCACCTAAATATTAGATTTTCTTTGCAAAAGAGTTTAGATAATAAACCGGCTCATTGGTCTACTGGGTAGAGTGTTCACCAATGGTCCGGGAGACCTGGGTTTAATTCCAGGTTGCGTCATACCAAAGACTTTGAAAATGGTACTTGATACCTCCTTGCTTAACACTCAGCATTGTAAGGTACATATCAAGGGTTGAGTGGAGCAATCAAAGGAAAGAAATGGCACCCTCCCGTACACCTCGGTGTAGTAGCTATTGAAAAGGGAGCCTTCAGGTTGCTCTCAACTATGGTCACCATCTTTATTATATCAGTTTTCATTATACACTTTTCCATTAAAAATGATAACATCTAGCTATCTTTCATTTAGAAGAAAATTATTTTTTTGTAAAATATACAAGAGGTGTACTTAGTTATTTGGATGACCCTGAATTTAGCCATATTGAGGATATTTCACTTCTGCAGTAAAATTGCATAATTGGTAACTGCGTGGCAAATGGAGAATATCTAAAATGGACACATTCAGTACTCAAGATAAATGTTTGAATATCTAGAAAAATGAACACAGAACACTTGGAAGACAACTGTGGCACACAGTTTGGGAACCATTACACCACATATTATGGCACAAAGACAGAAATATTTATTCATTCAACCACTCCACCTTGGACAGTATGCGACACAAGGTACATTTTCAAGTAGAGTATAGCAGGTTTGAATTCAGAGTTTTCTTTCTAGAATGGTTGTTTAAACAAAGCTAAAAAACCCAGTCTGTCCTACTATTTACCCATATGAGAAGAATAGATTGATCAATGCTTTTAGTAAAGGAAAATGCAAACAAACTCATCCAGGATTCGAACTTGATTCCATTTCTTATAACAATAACCATTAGAATCAGGGAAACAAGTATAGGACACCCAGTAGGGATCAACTTCAAGGAGAAATAAAGATGATCTGCTCAACGAGCTTGTTAACTGTTATCCCTTGCATGAAAAGAATGTGTCGTCAAACTAGACTGTACCTTCTTTATTTTGGCATGTACATAAGAGTAAACGTGAAGATGTCAGCAGATAATTTCAGAGATAACTGAATTTGTTTTTCAATTTCTTTTTTCTGTGTTTTTATTTTTCTGCTTCTTTGTTTAATCATGTTCTTCTCTTTCAGTGTTCTGAGCATCTTGCATTGAGATCTATCAAAATGATGTAGATATTTATTGAATGTTATTCAAGTTTTGGCTGTCTGTCAGAATCTCTATGGAGCTGCCAATTGAATGATTTTTTTCTTATCAATCACTCAATCAAACAATTATTCAATCAATCTATCTATCACTCAATCTATCTATTTCAACCCTTTTATATCTATTTTAGTTCTTTCATATCTATCTATCTATCTATCTATCTATCTATCTATCTATTTCAGTCTTTCATATTTATCTGATTATGTTTATATCTATCTTACTATATATCTATATCTATTCATGTGTATGTATGTATGTATGTATGTATGTATGTATCTTTCTCAATTTGTTCATAGTTACATATCTCATTCATTTCATTTTTAATGCTTTTCATGCCTGTCTCTTGATTTTCCAATCTCTATATTAATCTTGTTGATTTCATGTCTAAGTATCTGTCTTTTTATATTTCCCTTTGTTGATATGCATTACTCTCTCACACACACACACACACACAAACATATATATATATATATATATATATATATATATATATATATATATACATATATATATATAAATGCAGATAACAATTTTTTACATTGGAAAAAATCTTCATTCCAAGAAATAATCACAAAATATGTTTACACACACGTGAATTTTACAGCCTGACATACATATGTATTAACATTCAATTTCAAAAGTTGCCAACATAATTTTATCCATAAATGATTTATTTGCCATCCTGCATTAAACTTGGGGAGTCATTGTTGTCAAATGAGAGAGTTAGTCAGAAAATATCGGTAGAAGTAGCTGCCAAATAATTTGATGCTTATTTGTGCAAGTATATTGTTCCTTCTGCAAGTGACAGATTGGAGAAAACTACTTACTTTAAAACCTGCATCTAGCAGAACTGGTCTTTTGCACTCTATACACACACACACACATGCACATATATATATATATATATATATATATTGTGAAAATTATCATAATATATCGGTACATCTCATCAACTGAAAAAGACATCGACACACGACTAACGAAGGCATGGACAGCTATCGATAGGCTCTCGATCATATGGAAATCAGACCTGACCAATAAAATGAAATGCAGTTTCTTCCAGGCAGCGGTTGTATCAATACTGCTATATGGATGCACTACCTGGACGCTAACTAAACAACTGAAGAAGAAACTAGACGGCAATTACACAAGAATGTTGAGAGCAATATTGAACAAGTCCTGGCGACAACACCCCACAAGACACCAACTATACGGCCACTTGCCTCCCATCACGAAAACTATACAAGTTAGACGAACCAGACACGCAGGACACTGCTGGAGAAGCAAGGACGAGCTCATAAGTGATGTACTCCTATGGACCCCGCATATGGCCAAGCAAAAGCAGGATGACCAGCTTGAACATACATACATCAGCAATGTGAGGACACAGGATGTAACCTTGAAGACCTGCCAGAGGCGATGAATAATAAGGAGAAGTGGCGAGAGAGGGTCAGGGATATCCATGCTGGCGGCACAACATGATGATGATGATATATAAATATCTTATCAAATATATAACAAAGGATAATAATCAATTATACAAGGGTGGGCTAAAAAGTTTATATGACAATGTCATATCTGTTGTTGATGACTTTTTTGACCAATGGGATCCAAGTGCTGCAACACAGATCAAAGTCGTATGTGGACTTCAAGGAAAAATAAACCTCATTTGGTCACTTTCCATGAGAATATCTTGGTTAGCCTATGAATTTTTCTGCTGACTTTTATATATTTACATGTCCGTGTTTGCTTATTTTGAATTTATTTTAGGGGAAGTATTAAATTCTGTGCTTTTGAAAATAATAACTGTTTTAGTCTGAATTTTTAAAATAACCAAGGGATTTCCATAGTAACGATTACTAAACTAATCCGAGACTGATGTACTACTCCATAATCACAAATATTTTTTTTACAGGAATTGAGTTGAGTTAAAACAGAAGCTAGTTGATAAAGAAGATATCTAACAGAAGGGTACAATAGAATTTATTTAAACATTGCTTTTTTAAAGAAACTTTTAAGCAGATTTTGCATTATAAAAGACAAATTCTGTAACCTGGTTTGGTCATGAGAGCATTACTCATGTATGTTTGAGGCATAGTGGAATCCATCTCTCATCAGGTCTATAACTTGTTTGTATTCAGAGCTTTCCTACTCCTAAACTACTTGCCATACCATGATTAAAGCCCAGTCTGCCCTACTATTCACCAATAGTTGGCTGGAGAATAGTTGCATTTATACCTTTCCCATGGGTATTAGCACAACATGAAATGCAAACAGCCTCATCCAGGATTTGAACTTGGGAAGCTGAGTCCATTTCCTATTATGATAACTGTTTTCCCATCCTACATTGCATTATACATAAAAATATATTTATGCTTTTTACCAACATAAAAAGGAGTCAGCTTAAAAAACTTAGATTGCATTATTATTGTGGCCTTGTTAGAGGCCAGAAATAAAAGACACAAGAAAGAAGTTGAGTTGAACAAATATGTTAACAAAAAACAGTAGTACGAACATATACAAATGAGAGGGTTACCAGTGAAACTGTTTGGTCCAACTGTCAAGGCTGTCTGCTGGAATATTGACTTCTACGTAAGAGAAGTACCTGCTGCTATTTATAGCTGGGAGCATTCATACATGCATGGGTAAATTATCATAACAATTATCATATAGCTGTATAAGATGCAGTTAAGTTCTTTCACATTCCATATCAATTCTTGAGAAAAAATTTTCTTAACCGTCAAAATTTATTTCTGTTATATATAAGTTCATACAGTTTCTATCATAGTGAATAAACAATCAACTAATTAACTGGACTAGGTTACCAACAGCTCAGGCAATACACAGCCTTGCCTGGTGAGGCTGTGGGAGAAAGACATGGTGGCAATTTCCATTCTATTCCATAATTTCCATCCTCCGATATTGCTATTAACTAAGTTTACATGTGTAGGGCACCTTGTGAGAATCAAACTCCATTGTATGTCTTTATTCAACCCTTCCATCATAAGCAAGAAAAGGAATAAAGTTAGTTTAATTTCAGAGTTTTTCTCCTAGACCATTTGCCATCCCAAATTTTAATCATAATCATAATTTTTTATATACTTATATATATATATATATATATATATATATTGTAAAACCAATACATTTTTTTATTGAAAAATAATTTTCCTTTAAAGCAAAGATCCAAGGATTTTTTTTTACTTATAGTGGAATGATACCATGAAAACTGATATTATTAGCTGTTTTATTACCAAACTCTACATAATTGAAAATATATTATCTAAAATATCAGGGTGTGTCTTTGCAGTGTAATGGTTAAAGTAATGGACTGTGGAATCATAGTGAGTTCAAACTTCAGTCACACTATTAGGTTCACTTTGGGACAAATACCCTTGGAAGAGGTATAAACCCCCTTATCATCCCAGCTATGGGTTAAATAGTACCACTACTGTTCTTCTAAAAGGATGGCTTTGGCATTAAAGGATCTACATAGGTTGACATGCCATTAAACAAAGAAACCAAAAACCTAAAATATCAATATGCAGCTGTCCAAAAATTACAACACTCTTGAGATGCTATTTTATTTTTAGTAATAGATGTGTCGTTAATTACAGATTATCACTGATGTAGAGTTTGGTAATGAACCAAACCCTTTCACCATGGACAGGTTGTAATGCAAGATTAATTTTTAGGTTGAGTACAGCAGGCTTGAATTCAAAGTTTTCCTTCTCCTTGACTGGTTGCCTAACCAAAGCTAAAGAACCTAATCTGTTCTACTATTTTCTCCTGGAAGGAGAAAGGATGGATTCATTTTTCCCAAGAATAAAAATACAAAATATAATACAAACAGCCTTGTTCAGAAATTGAACAAAGGTTGCTGACTACATTTACCATGACGATAACCATTAAGCTCAGCATGTGTCCACATGAAACTCACTAGAAACAGTCTGCAAGGGATCATAGCAAGCCTTAACTTATCTCAGTTACAGTCTCACTAGGGCGAGTTAAAAGTTTGGCAATATTTGGTAAGTGCAAGTTTGTAGTGCATATATTGTATGACCAAAGCAGTTCTAGATGTTGAGGGTACTTGCTGTGGTTGGTAGTATAGTGGTAGTTAGTGTACTGACACATTGTGCATTGCTTCATTGTATGTGTGATCTGAAAGCCACACAAAAGAATGTACAGTGTATTTGTTGTAAACCCTAGCTATGAACATTAAGGGGTATGTCCCATTCATCATAATGATATATAACCTACCTATGAATATTAATGGGTATGTCCTGCTGGAATTCAGGTAGCCATCTTGCTTTCAGTTGTGCAATACAAGTAGTACACCAAGTAACAAGGCTTAAATGCATACTGGTATTTGTTGTTGCCCATATATTCTTTAGTCATCTCTGATTGGCCAATCTACAGCTGCTGCTGATGGGCAAGTTTATAAATATTTACTAGCAATCTGGAGATGGCTGATACACACCAATAGATCCTCACCACAAACAATCCAACAGGTCCCATTCCTCATACTGTTATATAACCTACCTATGAACATAAATGGGTATGTCCCATTCCTCATGAATACATTGGACACTATTGTGAGGGGGTGAAAATATACTAAGTAGTCAGTGGTTACCTTCTTCATGCCACCAGCAAGTATTGGCCCAGGGGTTAGAGTGTTCGCCAATGGCCCGGGAGACCTGGGTTCAATCCCAGGTCGAGTCATACCAAAGACTTTAAAAATGGTACTTGATACCACCTTGCTTAACACTCAGCATTATAAGGTACGGTTCAAGGGTAAAGTGGAGCAATCCTGGGAATGGAGTAGCGCCCTCCCTTACACCTTGGTGTAGTAGCTATCGAAAAGGGAGCCTTCGGGTCATCCTCGACTATGGTCGCTAACTTTACTTTATAAAGATTTCCATTTCATTTCCAACCTCTGTTTTGGTTATTTCTCATTCAGTAACCTTTTGTAAGGCTACAATAGTAGTCTAATTTGGGAACCTATGCCTGTAACACTATATGGGTGGCCTGCCAAGCAGATGATTCCTTTGTCTGTTTTGGAGCGAAACCAGACAAAGGGTTTTTGGACCTGAAATCTCGCCGTATCCGGAAGTGGTAAGGGGACACGAAAGAGAGTTGGTTTGAGAAAGGAGCTGACAAGAGTTGGTGTGGAACCACAGACAGATGCGGTCGACTCCGGAGACAGTAGCAGAGAAGATAGGGTCCAGCGAAGAAGATTGAGTCAAGAGATGTCGGCATTCCAGTTGCTTTGTGGAATTTTCACTAGTAACCCACGCTAGCGTTAGTCCATATATGCTATCAGGAATGCAAAGTGTTGCATAACTCTCCTTCTGCTCTGAGTTAACCCCAAGCATTGTTCGTGTTTGTTCGTTTGTTCTTCTATTTTCTCCTGTCCCCCCGATTGTATTCTTGTGGTGGCAAGAAATGTGCATTACCCCCCTCGGACCACTAGTTAATCACCGGCCAAGAAGTGAAATGGTTAGAAGAATGAGGCAACGTATGTGGGGGCGAGAGCGGTAACGTTACATGCCTTACAAGTTCAAATTAGGTCATCACTGTTTCTGTATGAAAGATAAAGGTGTATTTGATTACAATACTGTAACTAGATAATTCTTGAAACTTCACTCAATTTGCAAGAACCTTAACAATCAGGCAAGGCCAGGTAGACTGAAAACCATAGAGGAAAATTTGGCGAGTAGCACTCACAGAGTATCAGGCAAGCACAGCATCTTACAGTGGATTTGTTAAAAGAATCTGGAGCTGCTGAACTGTGCCTCACATTACCAAAATAATGCAAAACTTTTGACTCACTCTAGTATTCGGAAAAATTACATATAACCAACTAAATAGTGTGAGGATATTTTCAGACATTAAGATTTGTAAAATTTGTGATCTCAATGTAAAACCTGTGCAGAAGACGAAGATTGTTGATTGAATATTCTGAGTTATTGGTAACAACTAACTCGCAGGTCTCAAAATAAATCAAGAAAACAAAAAGTCATTTTTTTTTCACAGATTATTTTTGAATACTGAAAAATATTTCTTTTTCTTTAACCAAAGATCTAGTATGAAGAGTGGCTATCGTTCAGAGTTATTTTTAGATTCATGCATTTATTCTGTTGCATCTATTTTCTTTGTTCGTATGGGTTGAAGGAAATGGAGTTAATTAGCCAATGGTTTAATGATTTATTTGTTTAATGGCAAATCAACTCCTTATGGGTTACTTAATGCTGAAATTTGATTCATTTGTAAATGTTTGATTGTAATCATAACAATATTTTCAATGTTCAATTGCATTTTTAAAAATATTATACTTTCTTATATTTTGATTGATTGATTGATTAATTTTAATAATATATCAACTTGGATCGGGTTATTTTATGCTGAGAAGTTAGGGAATCATTGAAAATTCATAATTATATCTTTATGTAGTTGTTTCTTAAAGGATTTTGCTTTTGCACATGGTCCTTTTGGATACAAATGATTTTTAATCAGATCAATTTGACCCATAGATGGGACCCTTACAGGTACTACCACTCCGGGTCAGAGTGTGCCTGTGAGAAATGGAGGAGTACATCACACTCCCCAGTTCCCCAAAATAGACCCTCACCAACAGATGCAGTTTAGTGTTATATGCAGGACAGGCTTTTTTGGGAGGGAGCCTTATCCCTCTGCAGTGAATACAGTCGAAATATTCTAAACTCCAATAATAATTTATAATCATATGGTACCTCGCATTCCTATCTATTTCAAATAAATTGTTGTTGGCGACCATTGTCGAGGGTGACCAGAAGGCTCCCTTTTCAATAGCTACTACACCAAGATGTAGGGGAGGGCACTACTCCTTTCCCTGGATTGCTCCGCTTTACCCTTGATACGTACCTTATATTGCTAAGTGTTATGCAAGGAAGTATCAAGTACCATTTTTAAAGTCTTTGGTATGATGTGACCTGGGATTGAACCCAGGTCTCCCGGACCATTGGTGAACACTCTACTCACTAGACCAATAATTTATACACAACAATTTGGTTTAAAGTAACTATTCTTATTTGATAATAATCATTTTTAGCACACAGTTACATGACTTCAAATATTTCAATTTAATATCAATAATTTGCAAGCAATTGTATGGTGTAGCGTTTATCATCATGGGAAATGAAGTTGGTTTAATGGTTTATTTGTTTAATGATAAATCAACTACTTATAGGTAACTTAATGTTGAAATTTGATTTATTTATAAATGCTTGATTATAATCCTAAGGATATCAAATGAAGTATATAATAACAATAATATTAATACTAATAATTTGCATATAATTAAGAGTTTTTAAAAATTCCAATTTAACATTTATAATTCAATCTAATAATAATCCTTTGTTTGGACACAAGTATTCTCATCTAATACTGATCATTTTCAATTCAATCCATTTAATAAGTACCAACACTCTGTGTTACAGTGGACTTGGGAGTAATTGCAATAAAAGGGTACTCTACACAACCCATAGCTACCGAATTGGTACTTCATCATTGGATACAGTTTAATGTTGTACTCAGGATATCCTTTTTTTTTAACCCTTCAGCAGCAGGAGATACAATCAGTATATTCTAAGCCCTACCAACAGAAGTGTCAATGAGCTGAGTTCAAATCCTGGACCAGGTTGTTTGCATTTCATTTTGCACTAATGCTTTTCAGAAAAGCATGAATCATTCTCATTTTTCCTTGAGCTGAATAGTAGGGCAAATAGTCCAGAAGTGGAAAGTCCCCTGAATTTAAAACATGGGGAGGGTTGTTCAGAGGTTGGTTGGTTGGTTGGTTGTTTCATTTTACAGCGTATCAACCCTTTCCTAATGGGTAGAGTATTCGCCAATGGTCCGGGAGACCTGGGTACAATCCCAGGATGCGTCATACCAAAGACGTTAAAAATGGTACTTGATACCTCCTTGCTTAACACTCTGCAATATAAGGTACATATAAAGGGTAAAGTGGAGCAATTCAGGGAAAGAAGTAGCGCCCTACCCTACACCTCGATGTAGTATCTATTGAAAAGGGAGCCTTCTGGTCACCCTCAACTATGGTCGCCAACTTTACTTTACTTTCATTTAAATTTCAAACAATTCAGTTTAGTATAAGTATAGTTTTTTGTTTACAATTGTCAAAACAATTCAGTTAAATGTCAGAACAGTTCTATTTCAAACAGTTCAGTTTAGCATAAGTACAAAGTTTAGTTCTATCAGACCCTATAAGATGCTATCACTCTGGGCCAGAGTGGACCTGGGGGCAATGACAATCAAGTTGTATGTCATATTACCCAAAGCTCCAGCATTACTGGGACTTCACCATCAGATTGTTTAGTGTCATATCCTGGACACTCATTAGAAGAGTCTTACCCCTCCGCAGATAAGCAGTAGATGTATTCTGCTGCCTCAGCCGACTGAACAAGGTTGTTCAGAGAATCAGCAACATACCAGTGCTTCATTCTTCCGTAATCAGCTAACCCCAAAAGGGTTGTTGGTTCAACATAATCTTTTACTACTATAAACAAATCATCCATGCTGTTTATTTACCCGACTTCGGCCAAGTTAATGAGTAGTTTTAGGGATATAGAGATAGTGAAAGTAAAACGTGAAATTTAATTGATTTTATTGATTGTTGACGATACCATAATTATTCATGTATAATATGCACTTTCTCCAGATTTTTAACTGAAAAGATAGGAGAGTGCATTATACCACCCCATTGCCTCATGGGTAGAGTGTTCACCAATGACCTAGGAGACCGGGGTATAAACCCAGGTCAAGTCATACCAAAGACTCAAAAAAATGGTACTTGATACCGCCTTGCTTAACACTCAGCATTATAAGGTATGTATCAAGGGTAAAATGGAGCAATCCAGAGAAAGGAGTAATAGTGTCTTCCTCTATACCTCAGTGAAGTAGCGAATGAAAGGAAAGCCTTTGGGTTGCCCTCAGCAACATTTGGCAATTTTACTTTTTACTTTTATATCTATATCTATATATATATATATATATATAATTCGGCCCATTGGCTGAATGAGTACAGTGTTTGCCAACAGCCCAAGTGACCAGGGTTTGATCTCAGGTCAAGTCATACCAAAGACTCAAAAAATGGTACTTGATGCCTCCTTGCTTAACATTCAGCATTAGAAGGTACATATAAAAGATTAAGTGGACCCCTCCAGGGAAAGGAGTACCACCCTCCCTGACACCTCGGTGAGTAGCTGTTGAAAAAGGAGCTTTTGGGTTGCCTTCGACTATGGTCGCCAACTTATAATACATGAGAACTAAATATTATTTCTTTTTTTCTTCACCATGTGCACTAACAAATTCAGGATGACATGACTGAAAGTAAATTATATCTATGGTCCAAACTAACTAATGTGAAACATTTTTATTAAAACCTCTATAAGAAAAAAAATAACCACAGCAAAGCTTGTTTGTTTATACTTTGTTTCTCTTCTTGTGAACTTACTGGCCCAATGACTTAGTGGGTAGAGTGTTCACTAATGGCTCAGCAGACCAGGGTTCAATCCCAGGTAGACTGATAGCGAAGATTCAAAACATAATACTTTATACTTCCTTGGGGGCACCTCTGGTGGTGTAATGGTTACCAAGTTAGACTAGCAAACCTACACGAGTGAGTTTGAGTCTCATTGGGTACCCCATTCATTTGCCCTTGTGCTAAATCGAAGTAAAGACCTTCGTAAATTACTACTTTATACTTCCTTGCTTAACACTCAGCATTATAGGGTACTTATCAAGAGAAATCTAGAGAAAGGTGTAGCACCCTTCCCTACACCTCAGTGTAGTAGCAATTGAAAATAGAGCCTTCAGGTTTCCCTTGACTATAGTTGCCAACTTTACTTTTATTGTGAATTTATTTTTACCAAATATTCATTACATTTATGAGTGAACATCTTGCTTTGCCCTAAATAATTTGCAAATTTTGTGTTTTAAAACATTATATAAACTATATAAATTCTTATTTTTAGACAGGGGGTGCCCATGTGGTGTAATGGTTAAAGCGATGGACAGCGGAATCAAAGTAAGCGAGTCTGTACTCCAGTCGTGCTATTACGTTCCCTTTTGGGCAAATACCCTTGGGAAAGGTATGAAACCCCTTATCCTCCTAGCTATAGGTTAAATAGCATCTCTACTGTTCTTCTAGAATAGCTTTAGCATTAAATAACCTACAAAGGTTGATATGCCATTAAACAAAGAAACCAAACCAACCTTACTTTTAGACAATACAAGTCAGATAAAAAGTTGAACAAATGTTAAAATTAGCATAAATTGGCTGCTACAAATTCCAAAAAGTCAATACTTTTATACACGAGAGATGTTTTTGCAAGAATATTGAAGCTGAAAGTTATGGGTGTGCATTACATACAAATATATGTTATACACAACTAATTACCCTTTTTTAGTAATATATAGATAGTTAAAGTAAAAAGTGAAAGTCTAATTGATTTTATTGATTGATGAGAATAATGGACTTTCTTCTTATATGTGAAGAGTTTTTATTAGTTTTGGTAAATATCTGGTATGGGATATCACCTGTCAGACAGAGGAGAGAAACCCATGATTTTCAACCTTAATTTTATATTTTGATTCCCAAAATAGCCAAAAAGAAAGCTGGTGAAAAAAAGAAAAATATAGAATCAAATAATTTATTTCTTTATCTTAATTTCAATTTTTTAACTTTAAAAATTGTAGTCTGGCTATTTTCAGTGGCATCTGGTTTAAATATAGATTATTGTAGGGAGAATGTTTATTCAGTAGCAATGTGCTGATTTGATGAAGTTAAAATATTTAAGAGAAATTTATTTATTTTTTTAAAGAAGGAATGGTTAGAAGTGAAGAAAAAGTTGAATATCATGTTTGTTTGTAGTTTTTTTTTTCCTCTAGTTGGTGAAGTGTCTCTTTGTGAGAGAAAATGGCAGGGATGTAAGCCCTTCATTTTTTATCAGTAAAATGCCATATGACTTGTAGCTTTTTGTTAAAAATAAACACAAGAGAGTAAAAGAACAAGATAGGAAGGTTGGAAGAGATACAAAAAAAGAAATATTTGAAAACTTATGAAGTGTGTACAAACAGTATCAATACTGAACACAGAAAAAACAAGAAATGAAACATTAATTTTCTTCAAGGCTATCACCTTGGTATTCAAAAACTTATTCCAGTGAGTATCTAATTGGTCAGAACACCAATGAAACTCAAATTTTCATATGATTGTTTATATTTACCAACAAACTTTGCTAATTGGTCGGATGTAACACAAGGTCAGTTTTTTAGTAAAGTTGGGTTTGACGTCATAGTTTTTCTTCTAGATTAGTGGCCTATCTAAGGTTAAAGAATCCAATCTACCCTATTATTTATGCATTGTGAGAGGGAGAAGAGATGGATTTTAATAAGTTGTTGATTTGCTTCCTCTGATAAGTAAAAGGTAGAAATAAAAACTGCTTATTAAGAAAACTTATTTTGGAAGTTTATTCATTGGCCTAGTGAGTAGAGTGTTTGCCAATGATCTGGGAGACTGGGGTTCAATCCCAGGTCAAGTCATACCAAAGACTCAAAAAATAGTACTTGATTCCTCTTTGCTTAACACTCAGCATTATAAGGTAAGGATCAAGTGTAAAGTGGAGCAATCCAGGGAATGGAGTTTTGCCTTACCCTATGCCTCGGGGTAGCAGCTATTGAAAAGGAAGCCTTTGGGTCACCCTTGATTAAGGTCACCTTTTTTTAAACTTTAGACAAAAAAATTCATATTTCATGAATCATAAAATCTTCTTAAAGTCAAGAAATTATTCAATTGTAGTAAAATTTTGATACCTATTCACAGGGCTGGCCTTAGGAGATGCAGGGCCCAATAGAAAACATACATATTGTGATGTGTTGTATGTACTTGATGAGCTGAGAGTAGATAGTACTCTAGTATAGGGTCCTCTTAGGCACAGAGTTCAATCAGGAGCAATTGGTCTAGCCCAGCCAATTCATTAACAGATGAAAATAAACTAAATATTATACTCAAACTGGTTTAATTACTGTTGTTTATTTGTAAAATGCAAGTAATGACTAATAACAAATACATAATGGTATAATCTATAAAATAATTTACACATTAATTATGATACAAGCAGATGTAATTTAAAGGGAGAATTTTTAAAAATCTAATAAAGTTTTCTTTGTTATTTTATGACCAAAATTAGAAAAAGAAGAAGTGAAATTTTATGAGTACTGATGATAATTGATTACTGATTGATTGATTGATTGATTGATTTTGATGGCATGTCAACCTGTCTAGGGTTATTTTATGCCTTGATGCAGAATCATGTTCATTGTACATTTATATTTACATTTTTATGTAGTTGTTTCTTAAGAGGTTTTAATTTTTTTTTTTAAATTTTGCATACAGTCCTATCAAATATAAATAATTTTGTGTATTTGTTTGTTTGTTTGTTTAGGTTTTATGGCATCTCAATCTTTGTAGGTTATTTAATGCCAAATCCATTTTCATACAAATAAACTGTTCTATTTCAAATAATTCAGTTTAACATTAGTACACAGTTTAATTGTCAAAAACATTTTTACTCAAGCTATTCCGTTTTGTCAAGCAGTTGTAATTCAAAAAATTTTGTTTAGTATTGTACAGTTTTTGTTTATACAAAGTTAAATGTCAAGACAGTTCTATTTCAAACAATTCGGTTTAGCATTAGTATGCAGTTTAGTTCTATTTGACCCATAGATAGGGCCCTATCAGGTGCTGTCACTCTGGGCCAGAGTGGATCTGGGAGCGATGGCAATGAAGGGATGTTCCACATCCCTCAAAGCTCCAGCATTATTAGAACCTCACCATCAGATTGTTTAGTGTCATATGCAGGACACTCGTTTGGGGTAAGGGTCTTACACCTCTGCAGATGTGCATTTGGTATATTCTACAACCCCAACTGATTGGGCAAAAATAATTTTGGAATAAATCTATTTGACTCATTGATGGGATCCGAAGAAATATGTCCACTCTGGTTTAGAATGAACCTGGGAGTAATAGCAATGTAGGTGTACACTTCCTGGATTTTCAGAACTGGAGCCTTACCATCAGATGCAGTTTAGTGTCATACCTAGGAATGCCTTTTTTTGCTGAGTAGTCTTACAGCCCAGCAGGTGATGCAGTCAGCATAATCTAAAAGCCCACCAACAGAGATCCTCGGATCTTTCCTCTCTAGTTGTTGGGTTGCATTCGGTAAGCCATTTTATCTCTGGGCGGTTCTGCCGGGTGTGCCTCGGCACTGGAGAGTTCCTCTGGCCTCAGTGGGCCATCCCCTCAGGCTTTTACCCCCTTCGGGAGTGGTTAGGTTTATTACCTGGCACCTAAGGCACCCCAAAAAGGGGAATGCTGACAGGGTCGAAGGTATTTTTGACCTTGCCGGACGCGTGTGGGCTTTGGCCCTGTGACTGGACCCACTTTAAAAACGCCCTTGTGCCATATTCGTGCGTTGATGGGACGTATGATAAATAAACCAACAGAGCTATAGCTTATTGAGAAAAATATATTGAGGACCTTCTGCCACTTGACACACATAGACAAGATTGGGGTGAAGATTCAATATATAATAGGAAAGAAATAAAGGTGGATCAGCTGTTATTAGAATTGTACAGTGAAAAATTTTGTTGTTTTCTAAATCTTTTAATGGCAACTGCCTCTGACTAAAATGCAATAAATCTTTTTTTTATTATATCTCAATGGAATCAAAAAGAGGAAAATGTTCATTTGAAGCCAAACAATTGTAGTTAATTCAATTCATAACAAACTCCAAACAGAAGGCTTTCAAATGTTGAAATAAAAAAATAAAAGAAATTTGCCCATTGATCAATGCATAAAATATAAAAATAGCTGAAAACTTTTTAAAACTTAGCACAATAGACAGGCTTTCTCTCTGTCTCACTCTCTCTCTCTCTCTCTCTCTCTCTCTCTCTTTCCAACACACACACACACATACACACACACACACACAGAAGTAAGGATAAAGGTATTGTTAGCCATTTGGTACTATAAGCCCTTAATAATAAAATAGATCTTTACCAAATCTATATTGATATTTGGAAAGAAATTATTTGTCTGCCAGCAAAGCCTAGAATACACTAACTACATCCCTCTTTAGGGAGATAACCCCCACTCAAATAAAAAAAAGATTGTGTTTTGGGTATAATGATAAATTGTATTCATTGGTAAGGTTCCAATTCTGGAGCTCTGGGGAGTGTGGGACTACATTTGTATTGCCTTTACTCCCAGCTCCACTCTGACCCAGATTAGTAGGTTGGTTAGTTGTTTGGGTTTTATGGCATATCAACCTTTGTAGGTTATTTAATGCCAAATCCATTTTTATACAAATAATCAGTTCTATTTCAAACAATTCAGTTTAGCATTAGTACACAGTTTAATTGTCAAAAACATTTCTATTTCAAGCTATTCAGTTTAGTCAAAAAGTTTTAATTAAAACAATTCAGTTTAGTATAAGTATAGATTTTGTTTACACTCAGTTAAATGTCAAAACAGTTCTATATCAAACAATTCAGTTTCGCATAAGTAGAGTTTTAATGTTAAAAACAGTTCCTTTTCAAACAATTCAGTTTAGCATAAGTACACAGTTTAAATGTAAGTGCACTGTTTAATTGTCAAAAACATTTCTATTTCAAGCTATTCAGTCTAGTCAAACAGTTCTAATTCAAACAATTCAGTTAAGAATAAGTATGCAGTTTAGTTCTATCTAACCCATAGATAGGGCCCTATTAGGTGCTACCATTCCGGGCCAGAGTGGACCTGGGAGCAATGGCAATGAAGAGGTGCTCCGCATTCCCCAAAGCCCCAGTATTACTGGAACCTCACTATCAGATTGTTTAGTGTCATATCCAGGAGACACGTTGGGAGGTGGTGTTACCTTTCTGCAGAGGTGCAGTTGGTGTATTCTATAGACCCTGCTGATTGGGCAACCAGATTAGTAGTAAGAGTACATAGTTATATGTGGGTCATATAGATCTGTTTGAAAATCCTTCACATTCAATAGAACTATACACAAATAGCAACTCTTAAGAAATAACTACACAAAAAATGTTAATATGAACTGACAATGAATGCAATTCCCTAATCTCTTGGCATAAAATACTCCCAGACAAGTTGAGACGCTGTTAAATCAATCCATAACTGAAATGATGTGATACATTTTTTTTTCTTTCATAAAAATAGTGAGGGTCATTGCTATGCCCCATGAAGTAATTTTAATTTCCTCATCAGAGAGGAAAACATATTTACTGATCCAGCTTTTTATTGTCAAGAGTACAGAGATTTTTTTAGAGTAAAGCGAGAGAGAGAGAGAGAGAGAGAGAGAAATATATTGTGGTGATTTAAAAATTCAGTTCAGTGGCTGTTATCTAATAATGTTTATTTTTTCTAATTAAAGACTTGGAGAAATTATTTAAGGAATATACAGAATATTAAAAAAAAAAATTCAACATTACCAAGGGAGTTCCTTTATGATTTTATGATTTAAAGTCTCCACTTTTTCACTATCTCTGTCAACACATTATTGGAATCTTCTTCAGGCGTTCTTCAAAATATCAGTTCTGCTTTTCTAATAAAGATACTTGCATGGAAATATTGCCATTTTTATAATCACCTATGGTAGATTCCAAGAATGTTTTCATAGGGATTGTGAACATGGAAATACTGTTTAATATTATATCATAAAGGATTTTAATATTTCTTTTGAAACAGCCTGTTGTATGGTAGTGGAAGAATATAATTTGGGGACATATTGATGAATTAACACTGCCAGCTGATGAAGATGCACATTCCCCCCAACACACACCCACACATGCTATACAAATATGGCCATACAGCACACATATAGAAGATACATAAGCGGCAACCAATAGCAGTATGGCAGTGGTTGTTGTACATATCCAGAGTCCTGTTGTAAAGTGGACACCACGCTGTACGCACCACCAGTGCTTCTTCTGATCTCAACTAATACTGCCAACTTTAGCCAATACAACACCTGTATTTATGTTAGTTTCCAAAATGTATCATTTTAATATGAAAGGCATGAGATCATATATTTTTCAAGAATTATTGTTTGTTTGAGTTTTTTTAAACCATTAAAGAAGCAGAATTAAAGGTTCTGAAGTTAAAAATTACAAAAAATAGAACTTTGTAATTTTCACAAAATTATTGTTTCTCAGAGTTTTACAATTGATTTTTTTTTCCTAAGATATTTTTATGTTGAGTATTTTAATAAAAGCTGAAATAACTTTCCAGTTCGTTCATATAGCAACATTTTTTTCTGCTTTCTGAAATCAAGAAGAGATAATAACTGATTCCTAGTAATAGGTATAGATAGTTAATTATTGGGTATCGTGAAAAATTATTTGTTAAACATTTTTTGCAATTGTAGGTTAGTAATAATATAAATTATTACAAGCCTGCCTCCAGTCAAAGACTCCAGTTTTTACAAAGTATAGCCTTATTTGATTATTTCCACAATTTTTGTTGTGAAATACACTAAAAATCTAACTGAAATCTGATGAAATATCACATTTTTTTATGTAACAAGCTCTGTTACATGGATCTAGTAAAAAGCTAGGTTACATGAACAGATTGTCAAGGAAGGAGGAAATATTCTACAACCTTTTTTATTATGTAGAGTATGGAGAAATTTTGAAAATAGATGATTTAAAATCCCACTGAATACCTTAGTTCAGTGGTTGTTTTTCTGTTTTATAATCATATTTACCAACCCCTCCGCTCAGGCAGGATATTACACAAAGTCAATTTTTAAGCGGAGTTTAACAGGTTTGAATTCAGAGTTTTCCTTCTCGTAGACTAGTTGCCTCACCAAGGCTGAAGAACCCAGTCTGTCCTACTATTTACCTATAGCTGGAGGGAGAAGAATTGGATTCATACCTTTCCCCAGAGTATTAGTGCTATGTAAAATGCAATCAGTCTCGTCCAGGGTTTGAACTCGTGTTGCCGTGTCCATTTCCTACGACGATAACCATTACACCCTGGGCACCTCCCGTTTTTCTGTTTTATAGTGATTAATTTTGTCAAATCAAAGACTTGCAGAAACAAGTATCTTCATGTTAGTTTCCAAAATGTATCATTTTGATATGAAAAGAAAGCATGAAATTATCTTGTCAAATATCTTTTTCAAGAATTATTGTTTGAGTCTTTCAAGGCAACTAAAGAACCAACACAAGTGATTTTTTAGTTGTCTTAATATTTTTGCACTGCAACAATTTTTCCTCATACTCCATAATTCAGATACATGAAAAGTTAAGATTATAAATATGATAAAATATGTTTTTTTAACTTCAAATATTATCAGAATAATCTTTTTTCTGAGCTTCATAATTCTTCCATTTTTTTTCTTTTCTAAAATGCCTTTGTTGATGAGTAATTTTTTATAAAAGTTGAAATCACTTTCTGATTGATTGATACACAAAGATTTTCTCTGCTTCTAATCAATATGTAATAATTGATTCTTAGAAATTGTTATAGTTAGTTAACTTAGCTAATTATTGAATGTCACTAACATGTTCATTTCTAAAGATTTTCTCAGTATTTGTAGGTTAATAGTAATTTAGACCACTGAGACTAAAGAGCCCAGTCTTCATTACAATTTATTCACAACCAAAAAAGGACAAGTTCAAATCCAATACAAGGCTGTTTGCATTTCACTTCACACTAATGCCCTTGGGAAAGATATGAATGCATCTCTTCTGATTAACTATAGGTGAATAATTGGGTAGACTGGGCTCTCTAGCTTTGGTAAGGCAACTGATTGAGAAAAAGGAAAAAACTCTACATTGAAAATCTGAGGTGTGTTTTTCAGAGAATCTGGAGCTTCATTTTTCTGTAATCAGTTCATTCCAAATATATGGTAATCTTCACCGCAGGGCTAGGACTAGAGTTTCACGCTCTCACTCCAAATCTATGATATAAGCAAGTCAATTTTCATAAAGTAGTATTCATATAAAATGCAAATTATATTGTAACACCAGCCCACTGACCTAGTGAGTAGAGTGTTTGCCAGTGACCCACCATGGTTCTAATGGGTCTATGATTGTAGCACAATGCCTTTAGTATCAGTTGGACACCCTGTTGTAACCTTGCCATGAGAAAAAGTGACGAACATAGAGAAAACCATCTTGGTTCACTAATACAAAAGTTTATTCGCTACTATACCTCTTAGAAGTTTTCGAGAAGAGAGAAACTGAGTATGAAAAGTAAGTCAACTGCTTTATGATAGGCAGATAGAAATAAACCATCATGAGCAAAAAGAGAGCAAACATAGACTTTGATATTATCTTTCTCATTTTTCGTGGTAGTTCTCACACATATTTGCTCACTGGTTCTGTCTTCACAGCTTCACTGCAGGAGTGGGCTCCTTTGCAGAGCTCACCTAAAATGGGTGCCATAATTTTCGTCTGTCTTCATATTGTCATGTCTAGTGTTACGTGGGGTAGAAAATAGGAGAGATATATTTTTTTATGTACATTACAAGGTGTGTTTCATTCGCCTGTATTATTCCGAGACGAAGAATAAAATTGGAAAAGGAGGCGCCAAATGAACCTTTTCTAATCACGCATGATTCGAGGCTAAAGGAGGAAGAGAAAAAAAAAGACGACGACAAGAAATGGTATTGCAAGTCAACCTCTTTCCACTTTTTACCCATCTCAGCTAGCCTTGAACTCTTGAAATGAACTTTGGGTGACCTTATGTGTTCGGCTCTAAGAGTCAAGGAAGGACCCTTTTGGTTTTTGACTGGCAAAGTGACTATAGCAGTAGCGGTTTTGACTTCGAGGCATCCACATTCATCCCTGGGCCCTGTTTCGCTACACCCGAAATGTGACTAAGAAAAAGGACAGCAGAAAACTAACTCCTTGTGGCAAACTTCTTCGATAAAAAGGAAAGAAAGAAAAAAAGAGAGAACGAAAGAGAAAAAGAACGAAAGAAAAAAAAAGAGATTATTAACCAGTCCTAAACCCTCAGTGAGTTTCGTATTTCTTTTGCCTCTATGTGTCTATCATGCAAATCTGTTTGAGTTAAGATTCGTCTATATATACATAGTAACAATAGTTTTCCACCCCCTTTTGTTCTTAAAGCCTTTTTTTTTATATATTCTTATTCTTCCCTAAATAAGTTGTTATTGTTATAATAAAATTTTGTTAAATCTTCAAATTGTGTTGTGTTGGTTTTGTGAGTGTTTGTCGCTTATTCTGCTGTGATTTACCATGAGTCTTATATTGGAGAAATTCCCTTCCCATAGTTCACCCTTTTTTTTATCGAACCTTGGGACATTCTCGCAATTTTATATATATATTTTTTTTTATTCTCGTTACGTGCCTGTTTTCGCAGTCCCAGTGAAAGTTGGTTTGTAACACTAGTGTCCAACAAACTTTCTTTTCCTATTTTGTATACCGCATCCACTCCCCTAACAGCTTTTCCATTTGAGTTTCTTCCAGCCAATCAGAACTCATCAGCAATTTGCTGCTGATAATTTTCTATTGTTAATCAAGGTGTCCACTGCTATCCTGACCTAGACTTGAGGGACCTCTAACTCTAGCAAGGAAATAACTTATTACTAAACAATCACTCAGCATCCCTAATTATAAGTAAAGTTGGCGACCTTAGTCGAGAGTGACTTGAAGGCTTCCTTTTCAATAGCTACATCACCTAGGTGATTGGGAAGGCATTAGTCCTTTCCCTGGATTGCTCCACTTTACCCTTGATCCATACCTTATACTGCTGATTATTAAGCAAGGAAGTATCAAGTACTATTTTTTGAGTCTTTGGCATGACTTGACCCGAGATTGAACTCCAGTCTTCCGGGCCATTGGCAAACACTCTGTCCACATGGCCAATGATTGCTTGAAACCATATGACTGTGAAGAAATAGTATTAATAGTTACTTGAAGGATTGATTGATTTTGATATTTCAACCTGTCAAGGGTTATTTCATGCCTAGAGGTTAGAGAATTGCATTCATATTTATATTTTTTGTATTGTTGTTGCTTAAGAGATGCTTTTTTACACTCAGGTCTATCAAATACAAATGATTTTTATACAGATCTATTTGCTCCATAGATTGGACCCTAATGTTTTTCCCACTCTGAGTCAGAGTAGACTTGAAAGTAATAGCAATGAAAGCGTACTCTCCACTCCACAGACCTCCAGAAGTACCTCATAATCAGATGCAGTTTAGTATTATACCCATGACCCCCTCGTTTTTTGAAGGGATACAATCAACATATTCGAAGCCCCACCAACAGGAGAGTAAAAATTAAAAGCATAAAGAATAGTTACTTGAAACTATAATTGTTTACATATAATTTTCATTAGTTGCCAGATAATTGCTTACAAAAAAATATACTGACTTTGGCATTAAATAATCCAAGAAAGATTTACATGCCGTAAAACAAACCAATCAAAAGCTCCTTGCCAGGTTTTCATTGGTATTATGGTTCAACCCTTATTTTTTTTCCTTAAAAGATTCTGCATTATGGAGCAAACAGAATTCTTTTGACAAATCTCTTATGAAGTGACCATAATAACTGAATGAAAAGATATAAAACAAAAGTTTGAATTAATGGCAAATACAATTAATAATTACATTAATTATTTTCCTTTAAAAGTGAAGCAATAAAAAGGAAATTAAGACACTGTTTATAATGTACAATTATTTCACTGATACTTGATTAAATGATGCAGAAATTGGACAGTCTGTATAAATATGGCAAAAAGATGTAGACAATTTATATATTAGGATTAGCATAATTCCTGTCATAAATGACAGAATTATATATATATCATCATCATCATCATCATGTCGTGCTGGTAGCATGGATATCCCTGACCCTCTCTCGCCACTTTTCCCTATCGTTCATCGCCTCAGGCAGGTCTTCAGGACAACATCCCGTATCCTCACATAGTTGCTGAATGTATGTTCGTGCTGGTCGTCCTGCTTTTGCACGGCCATGTGTGGGGGTCCATAAGAGTACATCATTTATGAGTTCGTCCCTGCTTCTCCAGCAGTGTCCTGCATGTCTGGTTTGTCCAACTTGAATAGTTTTCGTGATAGGAGGCAGGTGGCCGTACAGTTGGTGTCTTGTGGGGTGTTGCCGCCAGGATTTGTTCCAGATTGCTCGCAGCATTCTTGTGTAATTGTCGTCTAGCTTCTTCTCCAGCCGTTTTGTTTGAGTCCGTGTAGTGCATCCATATAGCAGTATCGACGCGATTCAGTAAATATGGTGAATTTTTTAAAACAAGAATGAAGATGGTGGCTGATAGAACATGAGAGAATGGTAACAAAAGAACAAGTGAACAATTGAGTTAAAAGTAACATATAAAGTAACATATAAACCTTGAAATGGGTATATACGTGGAAGAGGTATGCAACATTTACGCATCACACATTCTTTTCAAATTTCACCTGGTTTGCACTTCTTAGTCACTGCAAATTTGATGACAGACCTCTGTTCAAGCCTAGAACCCACTGATTTGCAGCCATTTTGAATAATCTCGAAACAAATCATTTTGTAAGATGAAAATAATTTTTGCTTTAAACCAATTCAAAACAATGCAGAGTTTACATTCATGGTTACAGGCATTGGTTCCCTAAGCTTCTAAGGAGACAATCATTTAGTGGTTGCAGGTTCAGTCCTAATTACAGGTGAGTAACAATACAGGAATACTTAACACTTGTACCCGATTATGACAAACAGAATCAGAACAGGTATCCCCTGTGGATTCAATAAATGATGTAGTTTGAAGTTCCATGTAGGTTCCCGAGTTCGACAAACACTTGAAGAAGCCCGGAGGACATATTGGCCGAAATGTTGTGGAAATAACAATAAAGATGAAGGCAATAGTCCAAAACCCTTAATGATGAAAATCAGCAAGCTTCATCTAAAAAATTCAGACAACTAATATCATTATCATGTTATTATTATTTTTTTTCCACTGGTCTGTACATTTGAAATGGTGTCTTCCATCATGTTAGGAAAATGAGAATGCTAGAGCATTGATCAATTGAAATTTTTTCAAACTAATGGAATAAATTGATTTGGTTTGGTTCCCTTATTTAATGCAACAACCTTTATGAGATATCTAAAGCCAAAGCCATCCTTGTGGAAGAACAGTAGTGGTACTATTTAACAAATAGCTGGCTGAATAAGAGGGTTCATGCCTTTCTTAAAAGTATTAGATCTTGTGAATGTAATAGTACAACTGGAGTTCAAACTTGTTGACTACATTGTCACAGTCCTGCATGTTACCCACTATGGCACAGAGATTCTACCCCAGAATAAACTGAAGAAAGAAAGAAAGAAAGAAAGAACTATTGGGAAGAAGAAAATGAAAAGAAATAGAAAAAGAAAGAAAGACATTTGGTAAAGGAGGCATGCTTAGCATAACAGTTATCATAGTAGGAAATGGAATCTGTGACCCTGAGTGCAAATTCTGGACAAGACTGCTGACATTTAACTTTGTGCTAATGAGAAAGGCATGAGTCCATCTGTTCTCTCCCCCAACAATGGGTAAGAGAGATCAGACTGGGATCTTTAGCCTTAATTAAACAAACAGACAAGGAGAAGGAAAATTCTGAACTGAAACTAGCTGTACTCCACCAGAAAACTGACTTTGTGTTTTATCCTGCCCATAAGGAAAGATTTGGGTAAATACCATTTTTAAAGTCTTTGGTATGACGCGACCTGGGATTGAACCCAGGTCTCCCGGACCATTAGCAAACACTCTACCCACTAGGCCATCCACATGAATGCACCACATAGACACTAACAAAATGCTTGGACAAAAACCTAGAAGGGAACTACACATGAATGCTGAATGCTGTCTTGAACAAATCCTGGAAGCAGCACCCCATTAAACAGCAGCTGTAAGGCCTCCTGCCTTCCATCTCACAAACCATTTAAGTAAGACAGACAAAACATGTGGGGCATGGCTGGAAAAGCAAGGATGAACTCATAAGCAAATAGACTCCCGCACATGAACATGCCACTGTTGGCCAACCAGCAAAAGTTTACTTACGTTAGCTCTGTATAGACACAGGATGCAACCGAGAAGACCTGCCAGAAGTAATGGATAATAGGGATGGATGGCAAGAGAGACTCAGGGAAATCTGTGGTGTCAGCATAACTTAATTAGAAAAGAAGAACAACTATTACAGAGAACACCTGCTGGGGAAGATTCTAATAATAAATTGATGGGGATGGTGAACAAGTGTAGACTTTAAAATAAATATCATGAAATTTTTTTGGTTGGTTGGCTGGTTGGTTGGTTGGTATTTTATGGCATATCAACCCCTGTGGATTATTTAATGCCAAATCCCATTTTCATAGTTGATAGTGGGTTGGTATTTTATGACATATTAACCCTTGTAGATTATTTAATTACAAATCTTTTTTTTATAGTTGATGGCTGGTTAGTATTTTATGACATATCTGTTGTGTACTGGATCATACCACATGACTTCCAGTATCTCGGAGGTATAAAAGACATTGTGTTTCTTAAGCGCATGGGTACTGAAAGATCTCAGTCAGTAGTAAGACCAACTTCGGACGTAACACCCACAGCACGAGATTTATAATATTTGTTGGACTGTACCACTTCAGTTAATAAATAATTAACTCTATTTCACTGCGTATCTCTTCCTTACCATGATACAACAATATCAACCCTTGTGGATTATCTAATGCTCGATCTTTTTTTATAGTTGGTGACTGGTTGTCATTTTATGGCAAATCAACCCTTGTGGATTATCTATTGCCAAATACTGTTTTTATAGTTGATGACTGGTAGGTATTTTATGACATATCAACCCTTGTGGGTTATTTAATGCCAAATCTTTTTTTATATACATGTGATTTGTAAGCAAATAGTTGATAATTTTATTTTTAAATGAGCTGTTACAGCTCATTTGCTTGTGCACATTAGATGGTTTCAAGTATTCCTATCTTATATTAACAATTCTATTTAATATTAATCATTTTGCCCACAGCTAAATCATTTCAAGCACTGCTCTTTAACATCAGTAATTCTATGTATCAAGTCTTACGTAATATAAATGATTTGCATACAGCTATATGATTTCAAATAACTAATAATATGACAGTAAATGATTGAACAGTTCTATTTGATTCATAGATGAGATCATAACAGGTACGACCAATCTGGGTCAGAGTGGACCTTGGAGTAATGGCAGTAAAGCATTACACCACATTCCCCAAAGCCCCAAGACTGTAGCCTCACTATCAGATGCTATTTAGTGACATGCCCAAGATATTTTTGGGTGGGGGTCTTACCCTTCTGCAGAGGTGTAGTCAGCACATTCGACATCCTCAGCTGCCAAAGTAGTGATGTCATAAAAGAATTCCCATAGAACATATTTTTAAATGCCCTGTATTATTTACACATGCATTAACTCAATTGGTTCCATATTGGAATATATATTGAACATTGAGTGGTTCCAGTACAAAAGCTATCAGGTTGCTATGAAGAAAGCAGCCATCTCTGATTGAGATAGCTGAAATAGAGTGAAACTGAGAGATTAGATTCAACAATGGGTTTAAAATGGTGACATTACATGTGCCTTTGTCAGAAACAACACAGTTAAAGCAGGTAAACAGAAATAACAACACACATCTCATTCTTGTTGTTGCTTCATGAATGGTCAAAAGTGGTTGAATCAGGAAGAAAAGACTGGAGATTTCTTATACGTGATGTGGCAGAAATACCTCTTACATTTTAAACTGTTATCTCCATAGAGGCGTTCATGATATAATTGTTATTGTTGTAAGAAATGGATACGGTGACCTGAGTTCAAATTTTGGATTAGGCTCTGCATTTCACATCGCACAAACACCTGCAAAAAAGGTATGCATCCAACTATTCTCCCTCCAGCTATGGGTAAATAGTAGGGCAAACTGGCTCTTTAACCTTGTTAAGCCAACCAGTCTAGGGGAAGGAAAACACTGAATTCAAACTCCACTCAAAAACTGACCTTGTATCACATCCTGCTCATGCAGAGGTATTGGTAAATACATATGCAGTGCAAGTGAATGGAGGCAAATGACAATGGTAGCTCCATCTAGGTAATGTTTAACCATTTTTTGCTCAATCAGACAATCTCTAAGCAGAAGCATGTTTACAAGTTGAAAGTGTAAGAGATTGTAGAACAGACTGTCTCATTATCTGGACATTTTTTAGAGTTCAAGTGCTTTGAGGTCTCCCAAATGGCATTCTTTTAATTGATAAACCTATGGTTCTGAAATTTTTTAAGCATAGAAGTATAAATTTTCTATCAGGTGTTACATCATCATTCTGATGTAACATGAAACAAGTTTGAAAAGCTCTCTGCATAATAATTACAGATTCATTAATCTTAAAAAAACCTTTCAACAACAAATGTCTGATGTGCACTGGTCCAAGACTTGAGCATAACTGATCATATGTGATTAAAAAAAAAAAGACGGAGTTACCATTACCACTTGCCTAAATTCACTTGCACCAAACAGGTGGTAGTTTAAAACATGGGAGGTATATCTACTGCTCCCTGTAAATGTTCTTTAGTAGGGAAATTTAAAAAATTCAATAAAAAATTGGTAAGATGTCCCATGTCCATCATTCAATTAGACTTGTCTGCATGAAAAATTGCAGCTACACCATATGTGTGTATGATTGTGTGTGCATGAAAATATATATATATATATATATATATATATGAAGTATTCTTTAATCCAGTAAATCTGGAGTAGAGAACAATTCTGTCAGGATAAATATATTATTCAAATTTCAAATATTTAAATATTCCTGGTAAAGAGCTCACTGTAAATAAATTCGCAGAGCAATTATTATTTCAAGAAAAAAAACAATATTCGGTCACATTAGGATAATGAATTTATTTCCATCCTGTTAAGAGCATTGATAGGAATCAAAAACTCCAAAAGAATTTTAACAGGACTTCATCAGATTCAACAAGAAAATAATTTTTTTAAAAAAATCAAAAACAAAAAAAAAAAATCTATACATATATATATAGGTATTATTCGGTCCAGTTAAACCAGAGTTGGGAGTAATTCCTTCAGGGTTTTTATTTTATCCATAAGATCTGAAGAAGTCCTGTTATATTCTTTGTGTTTTTGGTTTACATCAAAAATGCAAAATAGGATAGAAATAAATTTATAATCCTAAAATAACCGGTCTTTGGTTTTTTCTTTAAAGAAAATATATATATATATATATATATATATAAACAGGTTTGGTTAAATGAAATTGAATCCTTGTTATTTTGAAGTTTTTTTCTTTTTTCTTTCAAGAGTCCTAATGTTTTTTGTTTTTTTTTATGTTATGATCTTGAAATTGATTAAAGATTTCTCCAAAGGAACCATTAATGGTAAGCCAAGTACTTTCAGTTCATACAGAACCATTATCAATGTAATGTGTATGTTTATTGCTTAATTAAAACTGTTTAATATTTAAACTAAACTATTATTTTGTTTTGTTTTGATCACCAAAGTGAGGCTTGTTTATATCACCAAGGTGAGGCTATTGGTAGAGGTAATTTACTTTTAAATATTTCTATAACATGAAGTAGAATAAAATTTGTTCTATCAATTGTTAGTAAGAATTTTGGAATATAGATTGTTCTATTTATTTTAAACATTTCAAAATATTATCTCTAGTTTCAAAGTGAATTCTATTAATAGAGGTTTGTCTGAATTTTAAATTCAAAGCTTTTAGAATTTTTAATTTTTTAGATTATTGTCTTTATGTAGTGTAATATAATGGCTGAGGGATTTCATTTTATATATCTTGCCTTTGGGTTTAGTTAGGCTGAGAACCTTTTTGCTCAGTGCATGGGTTAGTTAGGTGCAAACATGAGCGTAGGTGTTTACACGCGCACGCGGAGTGGACATGTCATTCAGAGATGTCACAATAAAAATCCCAGATAGAGGATATGACCAGGGATGTGAGTGATGTCACACAGCGATAGCGTGGGCTGAGATTTGAGAAAAGTCAGTTAGTTGAGTTCTGCCTCACAGGAAGAAGGTTGACTTTTGCTCACTCACCGAGGCCTTGTGGCAGGTGCGACACGTGGTTTGGGGGAGATGGAAAAGTCATTATAGAAAGATGGTATC
The DNA here is from genome assembly GCA_963585895.1 of Sepioteuthis lessoniana. Classification (NCBI taxonomy): domain Eukaryota; kingdom Metazoa; phylum Mollusca; class Cephalopoda; order Myopsida; family Loliginidae; genus Sepioteuthis; species Sepioteuthis lessoniana. Next base: position 31,807,027 of record OY757933.1, on the reverse strand, counting down.
TCTCTCCTTATGTCGAAAAACCTTTAAACTCAAAGGTAATAAAAAGTTTCATACCTGAACTAAGAAGTCGTAAGTGTTTTTTGTGTTTCGGGATTCCTATGTTCTATGTATATGTGTTATGAACATTCTATGTTCGTTTCACATATTCATATCTGGCTATATAACAGTAGTATTTTTGTATTATCAGCAAAAATATTTCTATATGTTGCAATAAGACAATTATGTTTTTTTAAATGTTGACTTATGGAGCTAGAATCAGATAGGTGTTGACTGAGCCTCCTTGATAATTTTGTTGCGGTGTGGCAAATGTAATATATATATATATATATATATATATCAGTTATCACTAAAGAAAATGGAATTGGTGGCCTAAGTTCAATCCTTGACTGGGCTGTTTGTACTTCACTTTTACTAAAATACCCCTGGGAAAGTCATGAAGTCATCTGCTATGGGTAAATAGTTAGATAGACTGGGCTTTTTAGCTTCAGTAAAGCAACCAGTCAAGAAGAAGGAAAACTCTGAATTGAAACCTACTTAAAAATTGGCCTTGTGCTGCATCCTGCTTGAGGCCAAGGGTGAGAAAGTGGGTAAGATTTGGAATAAGATTTTAAGGTATGAGAAAAGGAATACAGAATGAAAAATTGAAGCGCTTCATCAGAAATTGAAATTTTATTTATTTAGGATGTGGGCTTACTTTTTGAAAAAAAATGTTTAAACTTTTTTAAAATAAAATTTAAATTTTTGATGAAGTTATCCTTTATAAATTGAATTATCATGACCAGAAAATCTGGCAAGCACTGCGCACAAAATAAAAAACTACTGGACAGCTTTTTCAATCTTATTAGGTCTCATCAGCAGTCACTTGTGTACAATATGGACAAATAGCTCAGTAGTAGAGTTTTGGCTATGCATTCTGTGGTCGCTGGTTCAATCTCCAGTCAGAGAGATCACGGTATACACTGTTGATGAGAGCTAATAAGGTCAAAACAGCCCTCCAGTGGTTCCATATGTCAAGCACAGTACTTGCTGGATTTTCTGGTCATAGTAATTCAATTTATAATATATAATTCCTCTCTATATATAAAAAATGAAGTTATTCTTATCATGAAACAAGTCAATTTAATTTATTGTACTGTCTTCCTATTCTCATATATATGTAAAATACAGCTTGGCTCACAGTATGAGACAAGGTAAAAATTCTCACTGTGCCGTAAAAAAAAGTGATGCACCGGAAGAGATAGTTATTTCCGCTCGATGATGATCACACCTGCAATTCCGAAGATAGCAGATGTGACACATCCCAATGGCCAATAATCGAAAGAAAGCGCGCAGGTGTGCTCGGCTGATAATATGGGACAAGGTGAAGGTCCCACTTCAATGATGCACCGGAAGAGAGTGACCTGTGAACTGCATGACAGTTATTTCCACTCGACAACGATCATACAGGACATTCCAAATGAGAGGAAGTAACACATCCCAATCGCCTGAGATCGGGAAGATTGCAGAGGCGTAGAGGCGTGTCTTTATCTCTGCGTGGGAGTTTGAAGGTAATATAAGGCCGACGAATTGAACAGAAGAAGATAGAGAAAAAAGGATCCCGCTGTTCACGAAACCTCTCTCGTCATCACGCAGTGTGCGTTATCTCGGCCATTGTCTCCTGACATCGAAAAGTTCAAGCCTCATCGACGAACGATCATAATTCCTCTCCTGACTGCTCCTACTTCACACAAGCGTCCGTCGAGAAAATAAATATATATTGTTATATACAAATTCCGTGTTGTCGTTTGTTTGACCAGAGGGCGGAATGTAACATATATATATATACATATAGGTAAGTAAAGTTGACAACCGTTGCTGAGGGTGACCCGAAGGTTCCCTTTTCATTAGCTACTTTACCAAAGTGAAAGTGAGGACACTACTCCCTTCCCTCAATTGCTCCACTTTATCCTTGATCTGTACCTTATACTGAATTGAACCCTGGTTTCCTGGGTCATTGGTGAACACTCTATCCACTAGATCAAAGCCAGTTATTATTTACAGCATTTATCAATCAAGAAATAAATGTTCTGAATTGAAATTCATTTACACATGGACTTGAACCTTGATAGCCTTGTCACTGGAGCTTAGAATATGCTGACTGTATTACCAGTTGAGAGGTAAGACGTCTCCCCCACACACACATCCAAAAAAGAAAAAAGGGTTTTCCACAGTATGACACTAAACTGCATTTGATGGTCAGGCTGCAGTTCTGGAGATCTGGGGAGTGTACAGTACCTATTCATTGCCATTACTCCCAGGTCAACTCTAACCAAGAGTGGTAGTACCTGTTAGGGTTCTATCTATAGGTCAAAGAGATTTGTTTTCAAGTTATTCTTATTCTATAGGACAGTGTGCAAAAAAGCCCTCTTATGAAACAAGTACACAAAAAATGTAAATATGAATGGAATTCCTTAACCTCATAGTATAAAATAACCCAAGACAAGTAGACATGCCATTAAAGTCAATCAATCAATCAACAATTCAACCTTTGATATTGTGGCCTGTAGTGATACTCTCTAACCATTGGACTATCACTATTGTACAAACAAAGTCAAAAAGTGAATGCCTTTTTTTTCTTTTCTAGTTTCTTTTTCTTAACTTAACTTTTTGAAACTAACCATTTCGTTTACTGTTAGTTTTTCATTTAGATTAACTAAAATGACTTTTAAAAATAACTTTTTAAATCTTTTTTTAACCATGATTTTTTAAAGCATTTTCAGAGATTTGCATGTTCAACATTTGTATCAAATGTAGGAGAGAAGTTGAGGAAAAAGAGTGGAAAAAATCAATTTACTGAAAGAGGCAGAGATTTACTCTCTTCATGATTGGAAATAGTTTTTATTGATTTTTACTTGATTAGGCAAGAGATCAATACACATCTTTTTCCTTCTGTAGTGCACAAACAAAAAGATAGAAAATAAGAAATACAACAAAGTTCAACCATCATTGATATGTATCATAAAAGATTAATTTTCTTCAAGTCCATCTGTTGCCTTCAAACCAAAAAAATTAGAAGGTCATTTTAAGCAATTTTAAGTGTAGACTTATTGAGGAAAATTTCATTTTACTTATTTGTTTATTTACTTAACAGTTTAAGCATTTAGATCTTACTAATGATATATTTCTTGAAACATGGCTGACAGGATATATTGGGAGAAATTTCTTTGACTTGAAAATTAGTTTAAAAGAATCATTGTATGATAGTAAGAACACCTCATCTACAAACACTGTAATAAAAACAACAAAAATAGGGAAATTAGACAAAAAGAATCAATGTATAATTGTAAAAAAACCCTATTTACAAATGTTGGGGTAAAGACAACAAAGATGAGAAAACAGGTACGAAAGAATCAATGTATAATAGTAAGAACATCTTATTTACAAACGTGATAAAAAAAAGGTTTAGGGAAACTGGTTAAAAGTAATCAATGTATAATTGTAAGAACACCATATCTACATGGCTCAGTCAGCTGAGTCTGTAGAATATACCAACTGCATCTTTGCAGAGAGGTAAGACTCCTCCAAAGAGTGTCCTGATATGACACTAAACAATCTGATGGTGAGGCTCCAGTAATACCGAAGCTTTAGGAAATGCAGAGTAACCTTTCATTGCCATCGCTCCCTGGCTCACTCTGGCCCAGAATGGTAGCACCTGAGAGGGTCCTATCTATGAGTCAAATAGAAATAAACTGTGCTAAACTGAATTGTTTGAAATAGAACTGCTTTGACATTAAAACTGCATATTTATGCTAAACTGAATTTTTTAAAATAGAACTGTTTTGACATTTAACTGTGCATAAATAAATGACTGATGTTTAATTGAATTGTTCGTGATACACAGCAATACTTGAAACTATTTAACTTTGTTGACTAAGCTGAATAACTTGAAATAGAAGTGTTTTTGACATTAAATCTGCGTACTCATGCTAAACTGAATTGTTTGAAATAGAAGTGTTTATATGTATAAAAATCAATTCGGCATTAAATAACCAACAAAGGCTGATATGCCATAAAACAAAACCAAACCAAACCAAACCATACCTACAAACATTGTAATAAAGACCACAAACATAGAGAAAATAGTCCAAAAGAATGAATGTTTAATCTCTAACCTTTGTGATAAAGACTATAAAGATGAGGAAACAGGTCCAAAACATTCAATGTATAATTGTAAGAACATCTAATCTACGAACATTGTGATAAAACAACAAAGATGATGAAACTGTTCAAAAAGATTCAATATAAGAACATTTTATGTAATGTAGTTGTCTTGTCCTTTTTACTATCCAGTGTGTTCACTTGTCATAATGATACATTTTGTTGACTTATTTTGTTATACCTCATCTATTGACTCCTGCTCAGTTATTTTTTAGATTCTTTTCTTTTTCTTTTCTTTCATTCATATTTCTTTATTTCCTTCTTACATTTATTCTTGTTTTTCTGTCTGCCACTATAAATCTGCTAAGGAAATGCCTGTGTCTTTCTTTTCTATTCATCTGGTTTTATTACAGTCTCCTTCCTTTTGACTGAAAATGAAAAATCAATTCTGTGGAATTAAATTCTCCAGCTGAGTGACTTTAAACCAAATACTGTAAAATTGATATCACACCATCCAGTTCTTATTTACTGAATATTGAAGTAATCACAGAAAGTAACACCAATGCTGATTAAGACTGAAAACCAAAGGCTAAAACATAATTATTAAATTAACAAGCATAGTACCTGTCAAAAATAACATGATCGTTATCTTATTGATGAGTTTAAAAACTATAGGATATAAAATATGTATGTGAAAACATTTATTCTGAATTATGTAAAATTTAATACATCCTTTAAAAATGAATATAAAATAAGAAAAACCAGAAATGTAAATACGTAGGCAATCACTTTGATTGTTGTTGCTGTTGTTGCTTTTGTTATATTACTTTACATGAGTTTTTCACACCAAGTTTAAATGTTGGTATTTCAATAAAGTATGAGTGAGAGCAAGTCTCTTTAGGTCTCCAAAACTCTTCTAAGTATTCTAGCAGATCTTAGCGGTACTGCCATCTGGATTGTCTTGATTCTTCCTCTAATATCCAATTCCTCTAGTCCCTTTTTCAGGTTCTTAGGGACTGTCCCAAGGGCCCAAACTATGATTAGTATTACCTTCTTGTGCTACAGCTTTTTCAATTCTCAAGCAAGGTCCTGGAATTTTTCTAGTTTTATCAATATCTATATTTATCAAAAATCATTTGTTTGCACAGTTATATGGATTCACTTAACTAATAATAATAATACTTAGTAAAGAAACTATTTTTAATAAAAATAATTTACACACATTTATATGATATCATGTATTTCTATCTAATACAAATAATTTTCAGACAGATCAATTCAACTCATAGATTGGACCCTAACTGGTACAACCAATCCAAGTCAGAGTAGACCAGAGAGTAATGGCAATGAAGGAGTACTCCACACTTCCCCAGATCTCCTCAACTGGAGCCTCAATATCAAATGTTGTTTAGTATCATACGTAGACCCCACTTTTTGTTTTGGTGGGTCTTACCCCCTCTGTAGGAGATACATTCAATGTATTCTAAGCCCTGCCAACATAGTGGTTTGCATTTGTTTGGTTTGGTTTGGTTTGGTTTCTTTGTTTAATGGCATATCAACCTTTATAGGCTATTTAATGCCAAAGCTATTCTCCTAGAAGAACAGTAGTGGTACTATTTAACCCATAGCTGGGAGGATAAGGGGGTTCATACCTTTCTCAAGGGTATTTGTCTGAAAGTGAACGTAATAGCGCAACTGGAGTACAAACTCACTTACTACGATTCTGCAGTCCATTGCTTTAACCATTACACCACAATGACACCCCCTTGTATTTGTAGTACTAGTAACATTAATCTCATAATTACGCTTGTTAACTTAAAATTTCAAGCAAAAATATAGTAGGGTGGATTTTCTGCTAGCATTAATAATGCTTTAATGTTTATCAATATATTAAGATCTTTTTTTTTTTTGGCTTTAAATTTGTAATGATGTTTGTAATTAACAAATTATCCAAATAATACCTGCAAGAAAAATGAAGTCTTGTATAATTAACACCTCCAGCAAAACGCTGTAATTTAAATTAAAGTTCCCTTTTGAGATCAAAAACAAAAAAAAACAAAAAACGAAAGCAAAAAGATAAAAACAAAAAATCATGAGGCTAATCATAGTAACAAGTGTATTGATGATGGCATTATTGATGATACTAGCAAGACTACTAATAGATGTAGACTTTGTAAAAGCAGTATTAGTACAACAATTACTGCTATTACTAAGGATGCTAATATTATTACACTAAGTAACCAAATTCTTAAAGAAGAGTACATATGGCAAAGTGGCTAATGTACTGGACTGCAACATCATAGTGACTGAGTTTAAACTTTAATAATATCATTGCATTCACTTTTGGACTAATACCCATGTGAGAGGTATGAACACTCTTATTCATCCCAGCTGTGGGTTGAATAGTACCACTACTGTCCTTCAAAGATGGCTTTGGCATTAAATTACCCATAAAGGTCGATATATCATTAAACAAAGAAACTGAACCAAGTGGAATTTTCAAGAAGTGGGCTCATCATCAAAATTGGATTCAGTAAACCAGGTTCAAATCCTGAACAAGGATGTTTGCATTTCACATAGAGCTGATAACTTTGGGAAAGGTATACATTCAACTAGTCTCCTTCCAGCTATAGGTAAATAGTAGGGTGGATTAGGTTCTATGGCAACTGATCTAGGAAGAGGAAAAATTTGAATTCAAACAAGTTTTAGAGCTGGAGAGGGACGGGTTCCACCAGGCTATTCCTGTCCAAGACATGCTTCATGAACAGTGCGCCAATGACCAAACTAGATTATCTAACCAGTAAGTAAATGAACAAAAATTTTTACTTTATCTTGTTCCTGAACAGAAAGTATAATTTCTCAGTTGCTTTGTATATCTAAAATAAATGGAAAAGACTCTTTTTTTTCTTTGAAATTTGCTTTTATGACATGGATAATGAAATGTTCAAACTTACATATGATCCAGAACATTCAAAAATAGGTCTCAGGATGTTCATGAAAATTTAGACCTTTGACACTTTTCTAGAATTTAAGAACATGGGAGAAAAACAAGGCAAGTACTTCCACCATTATATATCATCATCATCATCATCATCATGTCGTGCCATCAGCATGGATCTATCGTCCATTGCTCCCGGCAGGTCTTCAGGGCTACATCCCATATCGGCACAGAGCTGCTGTATTTTCTAGCTGGTCATCCTGCCTTTGCTCGTCTATGTGAAGAGGTCAACAGGAGTACATCACTTATGAATTCGTCCTTACTTCTCCAGCAGTGTCCCGCATGTCTTGTTCGTCTACCTGTGATAGTTTTCGTAATGGGTGGTAAGTGGCCGTACAGCTGCTGCTTTGTGGGGTGCTGCCTCTAGGACTTGTTCAATATTGCTCACACCATTCTTGTGTAGTTGCTGTCAAGCTTTTTCTCCATATGTTTAGTTAGCATCCATGTGGTGCAACCATACAGCAGTATCGACACAACCTCTGTTTGGAAGAAACAGCATTTTATTTTATCAGTCAGGTCTGACTTCCATATGACTGATAGCCTATCGATAGCTGTCCATGCCTTTACTAGTCGCATGTTGATGTCTATCTCAGTTGATGTGACACTGCTTCCTAGGTAGGTGAACTTGTCTACTGGTTTCTGAGAGCTACCATTTAGTGTGGAGACATCACCTCTTTGATTAAAGTATATATATTCCATCTTGTGTGCATTGACATGGAGGCCTATGCCTGCAGCTGCTCATTCCAGATTATGGAGCAGGGTTTTGACTTGGGTGGGTGCATTTGCCAGAAGTGCTATGTCATCAGCGTAGTCGGCGTCCGTAATTGTTTGTGCATGGATATCTTCTGCTTCTTTCTTTTGTTAGCTTGAAAGCGTTTTCTTTCATTTTATCCATAGATGTTCTAAGCATGTAGTCTAGACAGATGATAAAAAGTTATGGGGCTAATGTGTCTCCTTGCAGTATATTTTATACTGGACTTTATATACTAACTCTAACCCTGCCATTACAAGGGTATACACAACAAAAACATGATGAGAAACTATATTGGTGGGGGGCTGATATTTGAAATTATTTACATTACAGTTGCCAATCATATATTTAATACATGATGAATCTTTATAAACTATTTACAGCCCAATGGCATTTTTAATTTCATGATTATAGCCTGGTATAATAAACATTTTTTACATAAATGTTGTTTCTTTTAATTTTCTTTCTGCACACTTTCTCTCAAACAATGTTTAAGGTCGATGAGTTTTCAGTAATTCTCTAGAATATCCCACTGTGGAAATGCCTGCAAAAATCATACAGAAATATAATATGAGTCACTCAATAAAGAAAGTGAATTTTGCTTAAAGTGTTGGCAACAAGAAGGACACTTTACAGTTGTAGCTATTCCAAGGAAATCAATAATAATGGATGCTTTCATATCCTAAAAGACTGACAGCCTAGCCTTCTTTACTGACAACTGCATTCAGAACTATTTCAAACAACTCAGTTTAGCATAAGTACACAGTTTAGTTCTATTTGACCAATAGATAGGACCCTACCACTCCAGGCCACAGTGGACCGGGGAGCAATGGCAATGAAAGGGTACTCCACATTCCCTAAAACTCCATCATTACTGGAACCTCATCATCAGATTGTTTAATGTCATTACCAGGACACTCGTTGGGGGGTTCTTACTCCTCTACAGAAATGCAGTCAGTGTATTCTACAGCCCCAGCCGACTGGGCTCTTACTTGGTTTAGACAAAACTGAACTTTGGCTAATATATAACTTAGCACTTTAATTGTGGATGGGAAGGAAAAGACAACAGGAATTAAACTTGATCTTGTATTGTATCCACTTTCATTGATGTTGAAGTGGCTGACTAAAGTGTAGTTTAATTTTCTACCGATAAAGGTGGAATTTTTGGCACTACCGAAGAGTAAAATAGTGCTTGCATTAATCTTGATATTGTGTCAAATCTGCTTTTGCAGAGGTTGTGGGGGCTGACTTAAGTGTACTTCAATTGTCTGTTTATAAAGGTGAAACATTTGGTAAGACCCAGGAGTAAAAGGGAGTCCACATTAAACTGACCTTGTGTCAAACCTGCTTCCACAAAGGTCAGGGGGATGCCTGGCTAAATACTTAGTTTAGATACAAGTGAACTCTGGCTAATATATGGACAAGCAAGAAGATAACATAAAATGTACTTCAATCCTCTGTCTATAAAGGTGAAATAAAGAAAGTAAAAAATGAGAGAGATTTATTTACGGCTTAACAGCAATCAATAATCGCAGTTTTATCAAAGACTTCATTCGAAATCAGCCCTGAGTAATGGGGGCATTGATCTATAAAAAGAGCAAAGGATCGGGATTTGCTGCCTCAAGTCATTTGCAAGAAGGAGCAAAAGAGAAATATGTATATATATATATATATATATATATATATATATATATAAAACTTTTTCTACAAAATTTCAAACACTATTTTGAAAAAGAAAAAAGATCAAAGGGGAGTATCTCTTTAAAGAAAACTAATGTGCATATTCAATTTAGTGATATATATTTGTTTGCTATGAATTTTACACACACATTGACACTCACATGTTTATGGTGTATAGAAACATGAACATACACAGATGCTATAAATAATTTTAAGTGAGATCATTTAATTCACTTAATTATTTTTTACGCTGTCAGTTGACTATTTTTTGAAGTTAGAAATTCAGTTTAGCTTTCTATCATTAATCTACTCATTAAATAATGAAATTTGTCTTAATGATACCACCACCACCACCTTCTTCTTCTTCTTCTTCTTCTTCTTCTTCTTCTTCTTCTTCTTCTTCTTCTTCTTCTTCTTCTTCTTCTTCTTCTGTCCTAATTATTTAGAGGTCATGAAATGTCAATAAAATAGGAAAAATAAATCACTAAAAATATCAAGCAAATAGTTGTTTACTTCTGCTAAAAATATATACGACCATAATAGTCATTACATTTACATATAAATTTAGTACACTAAATCTTATTGGTTTGTTGGTTTGGTTTCTTTTAATGGCATTGACGCTTGTTAATGTCAAAAAAACATCCTTACAGAAGAATGGCAGTGATACTATTTAACCCATAGCTGGAGAGATAAGAAGGTTCATGCCTTTCCTAAGGATGTTACTCTGAAAGCGATTGTAATAGTGTGACTAGAGTTCAAACTCAAAATCCAGCACTTTAGCCATTACACTACAGTAGAGTTGGTTGATGTTAGGGAAGATATTTAGTCACATCCTGACATGATATTAATATTAGTATATCCATTGACACACAAACACTAAATAAACAGAAGGAAAGACAAGCTCATTTACACATATTGGAATATTTCATATATACATACATAATGTACATACAAGAAGTATTAACAAGAATATGCAAATGTATTTCAATAGATAAGATGGGCACATATGCATCTATGAACAAACAGTATGGTAGAAAGCCTTACTTGAGTTTTTTGGATGGTCATAGCCATGTAAACTTATCATATCAATGCCAAGGAGAGAGAAAAAATCCTTCACCAGGTGATGAAACAATGACTCTAAACTGTTCAATGAACATCTTAATCATTCAAAGAACAGTGACAAAAAGTGACCAATGTGGATTCTAAGATTTTCTTATGGCCATAAGGCTTCCAAAAGATATACCCCACCAAAAACATCCAAAGGAGGCAATTATTCATTGTCTCTGTAGAATATAATGTCTATTATGAGACAGGAGGTGCCCGTGGTGTAATGGTTATCGTCGTAGGAAATAGACATAGCGACTCGAGTTCAAATCCTGGACGAGAATGATTGCATTTCACATAGCACTAATACCCTTGGGAAAGGTATGAATCCAATTATTCTCCCTCCAGCTATGGGTAAATAGTAGGACAGACTGGGTTCTTCAGCCTTGGTGAGACAACTAGTCTAGGAGAAGGAAAACTCTGAATTCAAACCTGTTGAACTCCGCTTAAAAATTGACCTTGTGTCATATCCTGCCCGAGTGGAGGGGTTGGGTAAATAGGATTATGAGACAGAGGTAATAGAGAAATGTCATAATATTTGTTACATTTCCATATAAGTTTTATAGATTAAATATAATATCTATAATGAGACAGAGTTGGTATAATTCATTAAACAATAGAAGTTTTGATCTACTTGATCACAATCAAGTATGGCACAAGGCCATACTTATGAAACATATAAGTGTAGATCAATAAGTGGTAAAAATTGCTTAGGAACAAAATTTCATATGCATTTTATATCAAACTGAAGGAGACTTAAAACAACAAGAAAAAAACTATAAGAAAATAATTTTGCAGTGGCTTTTGATAAAACATGTTTACAATATTATAGAAACAACTCTTTCCAACTCACAAATAGAAATTCAAAAACAAAAAAGTCCACAAATCAAAAAGTTGGTTACAGATATTCAATCAGGTCCTAGACAATTAAATTTGCATGCATAAAACAAAAATAAATTGTCAGAAGTCAATGTTTGAATATTTATATGATGACTGATAATATACATGTATGTATTCTGGAACAGGTCATAAAATAAACAAATCAATTAAAGAGCCAATCACAATTCACCAGTTCTTTCCTCATTTTGGAAAAAAATATCAAATCCAATGTTAAGCAGTCAAAGTATTATCTGTAGAGACAGAGAAAGACAACATATGGTCTCAGTTTGACAATCTCTTTCTATTTACCGATTTCCTTTTTGCCCATCCAGATAGCAGTCATAACAGAAACAATTCATCATCATCATGTCACGTCATCAGCACGGATATCCCTGACCCTCTCTTGCCACCCCTCTTTATTGTCCATTGCTTCTGGCAGGTCTTCAGGGTTACATTCTGTATCAGCACAGAGCTGCTGTATGTAGGTTCAAGCTGGTCGTCCTGCCTTTGCTCACCCATGTGATGGGGTCCACAGGAGTACATCACTTATGAGCTTGTCCCTACTTCTCCAGCAGTGTCCTGTATGTCTGGTTTGTCTAATTTTGATTGTTTTCGTGATGGGCGGTAGGTGGCCATACAGCTGCTGTTTTGTGGGGTAAAAACTTTAAAAGCCAATATAAGAGACAATTGCTACTATGGAAATTGCACAAATGCATAGACATACATTTTGTTGTCAGACAGACATATTATTATTATTATTATCATTATTATTATCAAACCTTCTTACTTTCTTCAAACTTTAACATATTGAAGTATTATCTAAAAGAGAATGTTTTCATTTTAATTGCTCGTTCTTGTTTAATTTTCATTGTAAGTAAGTAAGTAAAGTTGGTGACTGTAGTCAAGGGTGACCCAAAGGTTCCCTTTTTGATAGCTGCTACACAGAGGTGTAGGGGAGGGTGCTACTCTTTTCCTTGGATTGCACTACTTTACCCTTGATCCATACCTTATAATGCCAAGCGTTAAACAAGGCAGTATCAAGTACCATTTTTTGAGTCTTTGATATGACTCAACCTGGGATCGAACTCTGGTCTCCTGGACCATTGGCAAACACTCTACTTATTAGGCCATTAAATTTATATAAATATGTATATATGGCAAGGTGCACATATTTAGGTGCTGTAATGCATGTGCATTAATGTGTGAGTGTATCCATATGAGCGTAGATGCTTTTTGGTTGAGTGTATATATATATATATGTATATGTATGCAGGTGCAAGCATATCTGTTTAGGTATTTGTAAGCATATATAACATTTATGAATGCATGTACATGGATGTGTGTGTATAGCTAAACAAGTTAGGGAGATCGGCAGATTTTAAAAGATAATAAAATAGAAAGAGAAAGATTTCCCAATGGGGATAAATGGGAAGGATTTTTAATGTCCCTTATAAACAGAAGTCTACAGCACTATCATGGTTAGAGATCAGTAGACAAGGGTATCATTTTTTTTAAAGATACTTTAGTTCTGGTATGTCTGCCTAGGAAAAACAGTTTTCTTTTCCTGAAGTCATATATCTAACAAAGCACTTAAATAGGGTAGTAGTGGCACAGAGAAGTGGCGGTTGGGTTGGCCATTGGATCGGGCTGAAATCCATCTATTGCCCATGTAGGAACAAGTGGGAATTATATCCCTCATTGCAAATTATAAAGAGCCAGCAGCATTTTCATAGAAATATGAATGAGACTGCAACTGTTGGACTCACATACATTACCTGGATTTTGCCCAAAGTCTTGACACCCAACTCTTTAAGCATTGAATTGTCCAGCATGGGAGAGCTATCTTTTGTAAGTTTCTTGTTTGCAAATGTCTGTTAATAAAACCAAGCAGAGGCACCTGAGATGCCTACCTGAATAAAAATGCTTTCTCACCTGGATCTACGGCAAAGTGTGTCTACACTGTCTGGAAGAGCTTTATGAAGGTGACTTATGGCTTATAAAGTTTCAACCAAAACCTGTGGCCAACTGATCTTTTCTTTAAAATAAACACCACAAGGAATTGGGGTAATTTAGCTGATGAAACTTTGTGTTTTAATTTTAAATGTATCAAGGAAGTCAAAAAACCTTCTTGTATATATGCAGAAGTATATTGTAGAATTATAAGTAAATGACTACCAAAGGGTAAGTTCACTGAGTTCAATATCTCTTTCACTGATAAACTAGCTCTCTATGAATAGTCATTCTGATGTCCCGATTTAAAAGCAACATCCTCAAAGTCAGAAAAATATACCGAGGTTTTTGACTGAAGGCTTTCATATTTGACTCAATTTAGTGTATTGAGCACTCTTACATTTAGTTTAAGGAATTCTGTCGGCATTTTTTTTTTTGACTTGGCACGCATTATTGGTTGGTTATTTTCAAGTTGTATGTATGTTTTTAGTCTTCATTTTTATTATGGAATTTTTTCTGTGTATGTAATATGCTTTTATTTGCAAAGTATATCATCTGGGTTTTTTTTCACACCATCAGAATTATAGAATAGTTATAAAAGATTAATTAATATATATACATATATATTTTAATCTTTATGTCTAATCTATATTTCTGTTGGTGCGAACAAAACTGAGATTGTACAGCTTGCAAATACTACAAACTGATTTCTGGGGGAAAAAAATCAGTAAAAAAGAAGAAGATGAAAAATACATGAGCTACTTGAAAATAATCAAGTAGCATGTATGTCTAGTCAAAAGAAAAAACAGCGACAGGATTACCAAAGATAAAATGAAATAAAGTGCTCAATACATGAGATAGAGCTAATATTATGAAAATAATTCCTACATGGCCAAGCGGGAATCTACCTAGGATTCACCAAACAGCTCTTCAGGATTGCACTGGCAAAGTAGGTTAGGATAAAATACATTTTATTGGTTAAGGGGTCTTTTTAACCAATAAAACGTATTTTATCCTAACCTAATTTTCCAGTACAATCCTGAAGAGCTGTTTGGTGAAACCTAGGTAAACTTGCTCTTGGCCATGAAGGAATTATTTCCATTATATATATATATATATATATATATATATATATATAGTATCTGGTGTCCGTTCATATCCATCCATCTCAATAGTTCATTATCAATCTATCTTTCTATCTGTTTGTGTCCACGCATATCTATCTTAGTTGGTTGCTCTCTCTCTCTATATATATATATGTATATATATATATATATTGACCTAATAAAATAAAACTATATATATTTATGGTTTGGTTTGGTTTGGTTTCTTTGTTTAATGACATATCAAACTTGGTGGATTATTCTATTCCAAAGCCATCATTGTAGAACAGTAGTGATACTATTTAACATAGCTGAGAGAAGGGGGTTCATGCCTTTCCCCAGAATGTTAGTCTGAAGATGCAGGAAGAGGCCTGTCCCTGGAATAACAAAAAAACGTATTGCACATCTATTGTCCATTGTCTATTTCCTCCTGCTTCTATGGTCTCAGGTGGGGGTGTCCTCATGGGGTAATGGTTAAAGTGCTGGACTGCAGAATCATAGTAAGTGAGTTCAAACTCCAGTCATGCTATTACGTTCACTTTCGAACAAATACCCTTGGGAAAGGTATGAACCCCCTGATACATTGGCATAATGGTTAGAGTGTTTGCCAATGGCCCGGGAGACCTGGGTTCAATTCCTGGTCAAATCATACCAAAGACTCAAAAAATGGTACTTGATGCTGCCTTGCCTAGCACTCAGCATAATAAGGTGAGGATCATGGATAAAATGGAGTAATCCAGGGAAAGGAGTAGCACCCTCCCTTACACCTTGGTGTAGTAGCTATTGAAAAGGGAGCCCTTGGATCATCCTCGACTATGGTCGCCAACTTTAATTACTTTTCTTCAAGAAGGATTGCTTTGGCG
This sequence comes from Sepioteuthis lessoniana, assembly GCA_963585895.1. NCBI lineage: Eukaryota > Metazoa > Mollusca > Cephalopoda > Myopsida > Loliginidae > Sepioteuthis > Sepioteuthis lessoniana. Next base: position 31,791,562 of record OY757933.1, on the reverse strand, counting down.
TTAAATAACCTACAAAGGTTCATATGCCCTTAAACAACAAACAAACTCTTCTTATGGTCCCAGAGACTGAATGGAGTGAGCATAAAACAATGCAAGGTCCTGATATTAAAACAAGATGTGTTTTTGTATTTTTTACTCCTTGTCTGGCAAATAGCCTTACCAACATAACAGTTGCCACTGACCACACAACAGATATTCATTTGGGTGACCACACTACAATATCTATAGCCTGATAATCAAAAAAACATTAATCTTACACAATAAATATTTGTTTTGCAACATAATCACTTTCTTTGTCAATGCACTTTATTTAGTGGTGAATATCAAACAAATAAATCAAACATTACTGAGTGAAAATTTCTGAGAAATATTCATCTACATGTCAGGATGCAGACTTATTGGTCAATACTTGTATATACCTAAAATAACGAATAATGACTACACTGCTCAACAAAAAAAGATTATAGCTTTTAACTGTGATCTAGCTAGAACATAAGCTGCCCAGGGCAATCCTTCAGTTTATACAGGCTTATATAACAGACCCAACAGTCCCTCCCTCATAAATGTGTTACCCATGACTGACCACCACTTCTCACTTTACACAACTGTCATGAAGAATTTTCCAATATATTTAGTCTATTTTAGAAGTGCTGAATCCAAAAATGGCATTAGTTGGCTTAATCAACTCTAGTTTTGTCTTAGATAATGAACCTCTCCCAAATTATGACTTTACTCCAATAAAAACTTCAAGGAGAGAATCCATTATGTATGTATATATATATATATATAATGGATTCTATCATTCAAATTTTCAAGAAAGAAGCTAAAACCTTTTGTCATCAATAGCTAGCCTTTTCATACTAAATTAGCTGAAAAATACAGTCTATATTTATGAAGTAGCTTTGACTTACCACTGAACATACTTGCATGGACATAGTACAAAACATACCCCATGATGAAAACAGACATAAGTGCTAGGGTGAGTCAAAAGTTTTGCAGTATTTGCATACAGGCAAGTTTCAGAAATAAACTACAGAAATTTTAGGGAATTGAACTGATACTACCCCCAGCATATAGTCAAGACCTGGCTGCCTCAAACTGTTTCTTCTTCTGATTCATGGCCCAATTCCTCCATTCATGATGCTTCAACAAGAAGAGTGAAGGTGTTCTAGGTCTTGAAGCATATGATGTCAAAGAACTGGCAGAAAGGTTGTTTCATTAGTATTAGATATCACCCACCTTTTCCACACAATGAACTAGTCCATCTGCCATATAGAGCAGTAGCTACTAATACCAGGGCAGACTAAAAGGTGAAGAGCAGCTTCTTATAGAAATAGTATTAGAGCATTGGAGACTGTAGATCGCACTAGACCACCTTACTTGCTACCGTAATAACAGAAGCCAATACTATCGTTGGACTATATCTTTATTGTGTACTCACTAATCCTATGTTCTGGTCTACTAATAGTCTCTCTATTGTATATACTTTTTCCTGAGAATATATCTCTATTTCCTATCATATCGTGGTTTGTCCTTTATTTAATATTACAAGTTTTCAGTAACCAGAACGCAACAATTAGGTACAACACAATGGCCTCTACTTTGATAGTTTGATTTCACTTGCTTTCTTTGTTTAATGGCATATCAAACATTGTGGGTCATTTAATGCCAAAGCTATCCCAGTAGAAGTCATAAACCCATAAAGGTGGGGGGATATGGAAGTTCATACCTTTTCCCTGGGTGAAAGTAAATTGTATGACTTGAGTTTGAACTAGCTTACTACAATATAACACTGCAGCATATTACAATGCTTCAGGGATTACTTTTTTCTACTTTAAATACTAGGCTACTTTTGTCGTAACTTAAAGAATAAAGTAAATAAGTTACTAAAATATTGCAAAACTTTTGACTCATCCTAGTAAATTTGATTGTTAAATCTGAAATCAGATGACCAAATATTTAATGAAGAGTTTTGAAATAAATGTATATGCATGAAATGATAGTAGCTCTGAAGGTTGAGCAAACTCTATTCTCAAATACAGATCATCTATTATATATATATATATATATATATATATATATATATATATATAAAATAAAGCCAATCTGATTCCATGTTTGGAATTAATACCCAAGAAATACTCTAAAAATATTCTAATATGGATAATAAAATTAATGTTGATCAATTCTTTAGAATCAAAGTCAAAATCATCACAATTTGTTTGTTTTATGAAATTTATAAAATGTTGCAAATATTTTTTACATAAAATTGAAAGCTGATAAAAAAATGGGAAAAATATTTTGCCAATCAATGATATTAAAAAAATGAAAAATTCAACATCAAAATATAAGGACATGCAGCCTGTTAAAAAAAAAGTAGGTCAGAATTGAAAAATAAAAAAAACAACCTGTAAAGAAAATTCAAAGAAAAAAGATTGGGAAACACCTGAAATCAATTTTTGAAGAAATATGCTCTTTTTTTTTTACCGAGCATATTGAAAAATGAAGACAATAAAACAGTCTATAATAATTAATATTATACTATATTTTTGTTAGAGGAGGCATTGTGAACCATCATAAATTTTTAACTATTTTTTTAATCATTATTAATTTTTGACTCGGATTTATTTCACCTTAATTTTTGTTTCTTTTTATTGCAACAACTCAGACCATCAGTCTATAGCTTTGACAGAACGAGTGGTAATATAATCTTGAATTTTTATTAGCTGAAGCATTGTCAACTAGACTTATTTTTGGTTTCAGATCCATTTCCTCCTAATTTTAGTTTCTTTTCATATGCATTGAGTTGAGATCATATCAATGTAAGTACATGTATAGGGATAGAACATATATACATATGTACAAGTGAGAGAGAGAATTTGTGTATAGGAGTTTGTGGGTAAAAGTAGCATGTATATATGTATGTACATGGATGTGTGAATAGTAGTATCAAAAGAATAGCTAAGCAAGTTAGGGAGATCGGCAGAATTTAATAGATAATAAAATAGAAAGAGAAGGATTTCCCAATGGGGATGTAAGGGTAAGTTTTTTAATGTCCATTATAAACAGAGGTCTACATTGTTAGTATGGTCATAGGTCAGTCGACAAGGATATAATTTTTTAAACATCTCTTAGTCCAGGAGGGTTCATGCAAGAAAAACAGTTTTCTTTTCCTGAAATCAGAGCCTCATACGTTCCAGTTATATATTATAACTATGGGTTCTTTAGTTTTAGTAAACCAATCAGTGTAGATAAGAAATATCCTTAATCTTTTTGCTTTTTATTATCACAACGTCAGGGCTGATGCATTCTTCGACCTTTTCTAAGTGCAATATTCTATCTGTTGTAAGAAATTCTATCTACCAGATGAGGAAAATCACAAAAAAATTCTGTTGAAACCCTAATGATCAAATCAAACCAGAATATTTTTGTGGAAATAGATAAACAAATAATCTCCTCATAAACAAGAGATGACTATAACATTTGACGATTATTACATCAGTCCTATGATTAGTTTAGAATTTGTGCACAGAATTTGTATGCAAATGGGACAATTATTATGGGGAGAAATAGTTGTTTTATTAATTGACAGTTTAAATCAAAATTGATATGTGTCGTAGTTCATGGGATAAATATATTGGCTCTTAATCAGCTGTTTCGTTTTTTGACACCCCAAGGGTTTACATACCCTACAAGAGACAGGTAGCTTTGCTTTAACATTAAATAAGCTATAATGAAAAAGCATTCTGATGATGGAATAAATATGACAAATATTAAAAGTGAAAAATGTTATAATTCATAGTGGATTTTTGCCTTAAATAATAATAATAATAATAATAATAATAATAATAAGAAGAAGAAGAAGAAGAAGAAGAAATCAGAATTAAAGCCTGATGTAAAATTCAGTAATTTACTCTGCTTAAAACTGACTTTGTGTCACATCCTGTTCATGGTGGAAGGAATGAGTAAAGACAGTGGTTTTACATTGCTATTATTTAGACTCTGGAAAGCCCAGTCTACCTGACTATTTTCCTATAGATGGAGATAGAAGAGATGAATTCATGTTTTCTATAAGGGCATTAGTATAAAGTGGAATGCACACAGCCTAGTTCAGGATTTGTACTTTGCTCATCAATTTCATTTTGTAGCAAATGGTATAGTACCCAAATAGATAAGTTATCAAAAAATTCAGTTGCAGCAGCAGCTGAAGGAAAGTCAAGTTGACAAAGTTCAACATCTTTTCCAGCATGCTAGGTTTTGCAAAATATGCTTAATCTAGCCCTTGGATCCTTATTATTGCTTAGGTCACCAGGTCTAAGTGGTGGGGGAGGTTGGTCACATTATCAAACCAAGGTGAAAATTAGTGTGGAGTGTTCTGTGAACTGCAATATTTATCATAGATTTCATCATTACCAGTTTTTTTTTCTCATTTAGTGACTGAGGTGCAAGGCGACAAACATTTATATAAAGAGAGAATGAGGAACAAATCAAAGATATGAGAAGGATCCTATTTCTAGAAGAACAAAGAAGATAACCCACACATGGTGCTCATTGTTCATTTCTTCTTGTTTCCACAGCCTCAGAGATTGAATGGAGAAAATAAAACAACAAACCGTTCTAATGCTAAAACGAGGAGTATTTTTCCCTTTCCATCCAATAATTAGCCTTCACCAACATAACAGTCATTAGTGACTATGCTACAGTTTTCTATTACAATAATCATATGCCACCCAAACTTAATGAAATCAATATATCTGAAATTTTAGTATTCAAATGACCTTTTAAAAAATATCTCATCTGACTGGTTGTGAAGATTTCCTAGCTAATAGAAAATGTTTAAATTTCATTGGCCATTTATAAAGTAAAATAGAAGAAGTTCAACATCCATCCTCTGTTGATAATAACATGTCTTCTATCAAAGCATAATTGTATCTTTCTTTGTTTAAATATGAAAAAAAATTCCTTAACAATGGAAAGAAAATTAAAATCATAAAGACTAAAATTTCTCCAGGGAATGTTTTTGACAACTTCTTTTAAAGAATTCACCATGAAAATAATCGGATGCAATATTTTCCTTCTTCTTTTCTCCTTTTTAAGAATAAAACACAATAGTTATATTTGGGATATTCTTATTGTTTGATGAGTTCAAAAAGTATCAAGATTGTATTTACAAAGACAGAAATGAAGGATGAAGAAAGCATTATTTTTATTCCAAAATAGTCCCATTGGCATTCAACACAATTAGTTTTGTAGAATTGTAAGCAAATGGTATAGTAGCCAAATAGATAAGTTAGCAAATACATATATTGGGATGTTTCATAGGGACATGATTATCACCTCTTAAACTCCTCTTTTGAAATGGTGCGAATTTGTGCTGTCACATTTCTTTTCACATATGTCTTTAACTCTTGCAATTGAAAAGAATTACCAATTTAGGAAACAAAAAGTTCACGGAGAAAGTTCTAGAAAATATGAAGGTACTGCATTTGCAAAATCCTGTGTTTTTCCCAAAACTGTTATTCGAAAAGTATTATTTTTACTTTTACACTATGTGAGGTTTTCATGCCAATTTTAACTGGTAGTTTTCATGACTCTCTTTCTACCCCCATTTATATATATATATATATATATATATATATATATATATATATACATGTTTATATAAGCAAGTTGGCTGACCATAATCGAGGGTGTCCCGAAAGCTCCCTTTTCAATAACTACTAGACTCAGGTGTGGGGAAGGGCACTACTCCTTTACTGGATTGTTCCACTTACTCTTGATCCATAACTTCTAATACCAAGTATTAAGAAAAGTGGCATCAAGTCTTTGGTATGACTTGACCTGGGACTGAACCCTAGTCTTCCAGACCATTGGTGAACACTCTAGCCATTATGCCAATGGGCTATATATACATATATATATTAACACAATAAACAGACCCAAAGTTTTAGTCATGATGGAACCGAAAGCCTAAAAAGCAAAAAAAAAAAAAATTTCATCCTTGCTTAACAGGGATAAATTAAGGAAATATCATGCAGAATTTTAACAAGGGAAATATTTAATGGAGAGGAATAAGAAAAATTATATTTGAGACTATAGCAAAATAATATTAAGTCATAGCAGACATTCCCTCTGTTTACAGAGAGACGGTCCGCAGGACAAAATATGGATATTCTCCAATACTTTCAGATGAATTACCAAGAAAGAGTCCACACTAAACTTCTCAGCACAGTCATGAGTATTCATAAGATATTCTGCAATGGATGATCAGTATGTGTTCCTAAGATTATCAGTCGGCCTCCAATAAAATTACGTATTTTCGTAAAGACATGTTTAATTATAGCATCCAGCCTCTGATTAGTTCTTCCAATGTAGCTCAAACTGCAACAACACCTAAGCAAGTAAATAAGAGAATTATTATGATGAAGGGGAAGAACATCTTTAAAGATAGATGCCAGAATGAGTTTAGTGTGAAAGACCACACGTACATTGGATGAAAAATTACACCTCTGTACAGTTTATATGATTTGCTAAGTAAATCTCTCACTAATTCCTCAGGTTTTTAAGAATCTTCTAAACATTCTAGTTGATTTTAACAGTGCTGTGATCTGGATGGTCTTGATTTATTGATTGCCCCCCAAAATTGACCTGACAGTCATATTGAATTACATTGGGGATTAATATCAAATCTTAATTACATACTTTAAATTATCTATTCAAGCATATTTTTTAAAACTTTCTTTGATACCTGGTAAAAAACATCTCAGAACTCAAATAAGGTTTATCATCACATCTTCATAGCAAAGATTTGACAAAATTCTCAAATACATTTTCTTTCAAGAAATAATATAAGAAAATCACACAATGGCATATGAAAAAAAAAATCCAAGTACTGGAAAATTAGCAAAAACACATGAAAAACACCTGTAGTTCATAGTGAACTAACACATCCATGTTAAAGAGCATACAAATTAAGAAATAGATAACGTTATGCAAAACTTCATATGAACACTTTTTTTTCAGATCACAGGAAAAACTTAACACTTTCTGCAACTTTAAAGAATAAATATAAAGGTTGATATCCTGTTTTCCTAAACCTTCTGGAAGAAATAAGTGATAAACTTTTCACTGGACTAAGTTCATAGAAAATAATTACAGAAATAATGGATTTTTATTTAGTTTCTTGTCTTTTTGTTCAAATTTGCAAAGCAGGACTTGTGTTTTTCTTTGAAAGTGAATAGAAGACATTGTTTTCAACCAGTGACGTGTGAAATATGCCCTGATCAAACACTTTTGATATTGAGAACCTCATCTTTGAAGTTTTAATGAAATCAACTTGACAGCCCAAAGGTTCAGCAAATAACAAGCATTAAAAAAATTATCACTCAAAGAAATATCTTATGTATATATATAGATGTAATGGTGGATTGCCCTCACCACCCCAATAGATACCAGGAAATTTCCTGGTGGGTTTCTTCTTTGATGGTATAATCTTTTTCAGTAGACATCTTCAGTTCCACGTTTGATTAAGCATTTTTTAAGGATTTTCATTTTATTTCAGAAATAATCATGGCATAATGGTTATTGTCATAGAAAGTGGATTTGCTTATCCGAGTTCAAATCCTGAATGAGCCAAACCAGGTTTCAAGGGGACAAGTGAGAGAACACCACTTCATAATATCTATATTTATCATGATTTAATGGTTTTAAAGTAAAATTTTTTGAAACCGGTGCTTTTGGGAAGATTAATTTAAGTGAGACCGAGCCATTGGCTTAATGAATAGAGTGTTCGCCAATGGTCCGGGAGACCGGGGTTCAAAGACTCAAAAAATGGTACTTGATGCTGCCTTGCTTAATACTCAACATTATAAGGTAAGGATCAAGGGTAAAGTGGAGCAATCCTGGGAATGTAGTAGCACCCTCCCCTACACCGCGGTGTAGTAGCTATTGAAAAGTGAGCCTTCGAGTCACTCTCGACTAAGGTCGCCAACTTTCCTTTCTTAGTTAAGGTGATTGGGTTAAATGATATATCAACCTTTGATGGTTATTTAATGCTAAATCCTGTTAATACATATGATTTTTAAGTGAATAGTTTGTAGGTTACATTGTTTTTGAATGAATCAAAGCTCATTCATTTGCACACATTTTAATGGTTTCAAGTATAGTAAATGATTACAGAGTTTTATTTGATCTATAGATTGGACCCTAACAGGTACTACCCCTCTAGGTGGGAGTAAACTTGGGAGCAATGGCAATGAAGGGGTAATCCACATTCTCCAAATCTTTAAGACTAAAGCCTCTAAGATATGTTACATCAGTAGCACCACCATGACACTCAACATGACCAAACCAGGGAAAGTATTTACTCATTTTTAATTTTTCTTTAGTTTATGATAAATGAAACATTTTAAGAATTATTTCTTTGGTAATTTGAATTTAATTTATTATATTCTATATATATACATATATATATATTTTAGATTATGCTTTGGAAATTATTTACATTAGTTGATTGATTGATTTTAGCAGCATGTCAACCTGTCTGAGGTTATTTTATGTCTAGGTTATTTTATGTCATAAAAAAATTTAGATATGAACATACAATGAATAGGATTCCCTAATGGGAATCCTATTCATTGTATGTTCATATCTAAAATTTTTTATGTAATTGTTTCTTAGGAGTTTTTTGCACACAGTCCAGTCAAATCATATTGAAACAGATCTAATTTACACATAGCTGGGAGCATAACAGTTACTACAACTCTGTGTGAAAGTGAACCTGGGAGTAATGGAATAAAAGAGTACTTCACACTCTCCAGGACTCCAGAACTGGTTTCTCTTCATCAGATGCTGTTTCGTGTCATACCTAGGGCACACATTTTTGGTACTTGGATTGATTATTTTATGACGGAGGTTTTCACCTTTATAATATTATAAGATGAGATATCATTCTAACTGTTTGGTTAGGTTTAGTTTGGTTTTATGGCATATCAACCATTGTAGGTTATTAATGCCAAATCCATTTTTATACATATAAACAGTTCTATTTCAAACAATTCAGTTTAGCATAACTTCAGTTTTTTGTTTACATACAGTTAAATGTAAAAACAGTTCTATTTCAAATGATTCAGTTTAGCATAAGTACACTGTTTAATTCTGTTTGACCCAAATCAGGTGCTATCACTCTGGGCTGGAGTGGACCTAAGAGTGATGGCAGTAAAGGGGTACTCTGCATTCCCCAAAGTTCCAGGCCCTCTGCAGAAATGCAGTCGGAGTATTCTTCATCCTCAGCCAACTGGGCCAGATTTTAATTGTATATCATACTGTACGTAAATGATCTGTAATTATTTCTTTGAGAGAATGAGTGCGTTCATTGGATTGTCACATGACGATCACAGAAATCCACTCTCTTTCTCTTTTACCTCTGTTCTTTGAACTGTAGAGATGTCTTCTCTTGCCCCACAATTGAACAATAAAGCTAGCATTGCTAGGGAGCATCTTACTGTCAAACAATCTCAAGTATACTTTTTTTTTTCTTGTACCTCTTTTACACGGTTCATAAAACAATCTGTGCATATTTCTAGCAGTTAAGATATGTTTGTGTATTCTTTTCAATACTACCTGTATGTGTATTATGTATATACTACAGTGTAACCCGGATATAAGAGACACGGATATAGGATAAAGTCGGATATAAGAGAGTTTTTATTTGGTCTGAAATTAGAGCCTTTGTTACCTAAACAAAATAGACCAAACCCGGATATTAGAGACTTATTCTCCGGTCCTGGCAACTATCTTATATCCGGGTTACACTGTAAATGTTTCTGCATATGTAAATTAACTTATCTTGTTTTTCCTTCTGTTTATTTAGATATACCAATTCTAATGTTGGCCTTTTTGATTATGAGACTTGATTAAATATCAACTCTACCTTCAAATAAACAATAATATTAATTTGAAATTATGCTTTGTAAATTACTTGGATTGGTTATTTTAGAACTGAGGTTTTCATTTTTATAAAATGTCTGGTATAACAAAAATAAATATAAACTTTACTCGATGTAAAATTTTATTTGCTTAAAACTCTTGCTTTAATTTGATTCTATTGTCAATTAAATTTAAATTAAATTAAATTGGGTCTTACTGATTCTTTTTTCGTTTATAGGCTTTTTGACATGCTTTCCAAAGAGAAATTTTAGAATGAGTCTATCACTGTATGATAATTGTTCGAAAAGTTCTAAGCTTCGTCTAGAAAGAAAAGCCATAGCTGAACATTTATGTAGTGGCAACACATTACCACTTCTTTTAAAATTAAAAAAACTAATCAAGACTTCAATCTTAATTTCTGTGCAGGTGAGGGTCATACAAAGGTAAGAGGTGTGCAACAAATCTAAAATCTAAGTGAGGCTAAGAACCTTTGAAATAACCCTCATGGAAAAATAGTGCAATGAATTGCGAGGCATACTCCTCTTTTGAGGGTGTGTCCACCGATCACTGAATAGTCACGGCGAAAATACGGTTAAGCCTACGAAAAAACGCCAAACGAACAGCGACCACCAAACACTATGACTGGGCCCTATTGAACAACAGAGATATAAGAGATAAATACGTATTAGAATTAAGAAACAGATTCGAAGCACTACAAGAAAAGACCGTAAAAAGTACACCAAACGACGAATATGAAAATTTCGTCAATGCACACCTCGAGGCAGCAGCGAAATGCATTCCAACAAAACTCAAAACTAAATATAGAGTCCCCTGGGAAACTTTAGCAGTGAGAGAAAAACGTGCACTAGTGAAAACAGCCCCCAAAAACTATCAAAAAACCCCAACAAACACAAATGCCTTAAAACTAAAAACAGCACAATATGAATTAGCAGGCGTATTTATAAAGGAACAGACAGAATACATTCAAAATCAGATAGATAAGATTAGAGACTCGGTGGAAGATAAACAATCTAGGATAGCCTGGCAAACAATAAACGAAGTGAGTAGAAGAAAGAACACAGCCAAAGCAAAACTGAAAGCAGCAAACCAACAAGAAAGAATAAAACTGTGGAAACAGCACTTCGAAAACTTACTAGGAAACCCACCGAAAATAACACATGAACCAATCACCAGAATAATTAGCAAACAATTAGACATTAAACTAGGACCGTTCACACAAGAAGAACTCGACTCGGTTCTCAGAAAAATTAAAAATAGGAAAGCTGCAGGGCTGGACGAAATTCCCCCGGAAGTATGGAAGACCAGACAATTCGATGACATACTGCTCCGACACTGCAACGCAGTATACAATCAAAATCCGATAGATAGATGGATGAAGGGATGCATACTCCCCTTCCCTAAAAAGGGGGACCTCGGATTAGCCAAAAACTACCGAGGCATAACACTTACATCCATAGCAGCCAAAATCTACAATGCCCTACTACGAAACCGCATAGAACCCAAAATAGACAACATACTTAGAAAAAACCAAAATGGCTTCCGAAGAAATAGATCCACGACCTCACAAATATTAACCATCCGTAGAATCCTTGAAGGTGTACGGGCAAAAAACCTACAAGGGACATTAATTTTTGTTGACTTTACCAAGGCTTTCGATTCCATTCACAGAGGAAAGATGGAACAAATCCTACTAGCGTACGGCATACCTAAAGAAACCGTAGCGGCAATAACGATTCTCTATAGAAACACTAAAGTAAAAGTACGATCACCAGATGGAGACACAGACTACTTTGACATTGTAGCAGGAGTACTACAAGGGGACACGCTGGCTCCATACCTCTTTATCATTTGTCTAGACTATGTACTTAGAACATCGATTGACAAAATCAAAGAGAATGGCTTCGAACTGACGAAGAAAAGAAGCAGAAGGTACCCTGCAACAACAATTACCGACGCCGACTACGCCGATGACATAGCGATACTGGCAAATACACCTGAACAAGCCGAAACACTACTGCATAGTTTGGAACGAGCAGCAGCAAACATAGGCCTCTATGTTAATGCACACAAAACAGAATATATGTGCTATAATCAAACGGGAGACATCTCCACTCTAGAAGGAACCCCTCTTAAACTAGTAGACAAATTCACTTACCTAGGAAGCAGCGTCGAATCAACCAAAAAGGACATCGAAACGAGATTAGCAAAAGCATGGACAGGTATCAATAGGCTATCGATTATTTGGAAATCAGACCTAACCGATAAAATGAAACGCAGTTTCTTCCAGGCAGCGGTCACATCGATACTGCTATATGGCTGCACTACATGGATTCTAACAAAACGGCTGGAGAAGAAGCTAGACGGCAATTACACAAGAATGCTACGTGCAATCTTAAACAAGTCCTGGCGGCAACACCCCACAAGACACCAACTGTACGGCCACCTGCCCCCTATCACGAAAACTATTCAAGTTAGACGAGCCAGACATGCAGGACACTGCTGGAGAAGCAGGGACGAACTCATAAGAGATGTACTCTTATGGACCCCCATACATGGCCATGCAAAAGCAGGACGACCAGCACGAACATACATTCAGCAGCTATGTGAGGATACGGGATGTTGTCCAGAAGACCTACCTAGGGCGATGAACGATAGGGAGGAGTGGCGAGAGAGGGTCAGGGATATCCGTGCTACCAGCGCGATATGATGATGATGATGATATATATATATATATATATATATATATATATATATATATATGATGTAGGTCATCTAAATGGTTGCCTAGTCAGCTGAAACTGTAAAATACGCTGACTGCAAGACCTCCCCCAATGAGAGTCCTGAATATGACACTAAACAATCTCATGGTGAGGTTCCAGTGATGCTGGAGTTTTGGGGAGTATGGAATACCCCTTCATTGCCATTACTCCCAGGTCCACTTTGGCCCAGAATAGTAGCACCTGATAGGGTCCTATCTATGGATTAAATAGAACAATCTGGTCAATAAGAAAAAAAAGCCTTGTAAGGTAACCTGCCATCATAGTAAAACAAGACCAGGAGCAGGAATCTCTAAAGAAGTCTGTTATGGTCAACATTGTTCTGACAACTCCTGTGGCAAAATGAATGCTAATCTGTATTGCACCTTGCTTTTCCCTTGAATGATATCAATGTTACAAAGAGGATATCTCTACTGCATAGGCAGTTGTTGGTCTTCTATGCAACCCCTTCCAAGGCATGTCCCAAGATCTGGGCACAGATTCATTGGCTTCAAAGACTGATGGATGCCATAAATATGAGAAATGTAAAATAATGAATTGGAGTTCAAATTTATATAAGTTGAGATTAAACCATATTGTCTGGGGCGAAACAGTGTACCCAGTCATTAACAAATGACCTCCGAGTAATGTTCAATGCCTAAATCACCATTTATACAGTTCTACAAGGTCTCTGCACTGGGAATGCACTAGAATCTGTATTTAAACAAAGCATCAATCAATGAAAAGTAGAAATTGTTCAACTATTGAGTTTTAACAACAAAGGGGCTTTGGTGTAAATTTCAGTAAATTTTCTTTGAAAGTTTCTGATTGTCAGGTTCAAACCAGTGATTAAAAAAATGGATGTCTTCAATAAAAGTCAATGATGACTGTCTTTTACTCCAATTGCCATTCAAGAAAGACGTTTTCCACTCCTAAATTGAACTAACAAAGAAATTGAAACCATTGCTTGGAAGGATTCTTGGTGAATTTTTCTACAACAATTTATCTAGAGCAATTTATCTAAATCCACTAATTATATCCAATAATTTTCAGATTAGAACCGCTACCCAGCAATGTTCTGGTGGAGAGAATAACATTCACATACATTAGCATCATGAGAAATGTGTTTGATGATACAAGTTGGTTGGTTGTTTGGGATTTATGGCATATCAACCTTTTTAGGTTATTTAATGCCAAATCCATTTTTATACAAATAATCAGTTCTATTTCAAACAATTCAGTTTAGCATGAGTACTTAGTTTAATCGTCAAAAACATTTCTATTTCAAGCTATTCAGTTTAGTCAAACTGTTCTAATTCAAACAATAGCGTAAGAATAGTTTCAATGTTAAAAAATAGTTCTATATCAAACAATTCAGTTTAGCATAAGTATGCAGTTTAAATATTAAAACAATTCTATTTCAAGAAATTAAGTTTAGCATAATTTGCAGATTAGTTCTATTTAACCTATAGATAGGGCCCTATTAGGTACTATCACTCTGGGCCAGAGTGGACCTTGGAGCATTAGCAATGAAAGGGTGCACTACATTTCCCAAAGCTCCAGCATCACTGGAACCTCACCATCAGATTATTTAGTGTCATATCCAGGACACACGTTGCAGGGGGGGGGTCTTGCAGTTGGTGTATTCTACAGCCCTAGCCGAGTAGGTAATTGATGATACAAGGTGTTTCAAAAAATTGTTATAATTTCATTTGGAAATCATCAAATGTTCACCTGACCTGACATCTTGCAATTTTTTTCTCTGGAGTTACATGAAGGGACTAATGTATATCTCCCCATCTTCTTACAAGCCTTTATCAACTCAAGCAGATGGCCTTGTTAGCTGGGGATACAAAATGTACCAACTGCAATTCTGTGAAGGTGTAAAACTCCTCCAGCAAGTGTCCTGGATATGACAGTAAACAATCTGATCGTGAGGAGCTTTGGGAAATGCAGAGTACCCCTTTATTACCATCACTCCCAGGTCTTCTCTGGATTACAGTGGTGGCACCTGATAGGGTCCTATCTATGTGTTAAATAGAACTAAACACTGTACTTATGCTAAACTAAATTGTTTGAAATAGAACTGTTTTTACATTTAAACTGTGTACTTATGCTAAACTGAACTGTTTAAAATAGAATTGCTTTGACATTTAAACTGCATACTTATGCAAAACTGAATTGTTTGAAATAGAACTGTTTATACTTATAAAAATGGATTTGGCATTAAATAACCTACAATGGTTGATGTGCAATAAAATCCAATCAAACCAAACCAACTCAAGCAGAGAATCTTTGCCACATTAAAATCAGTTATACATGACATGCAGCAGTGTGTTTGGTAGAAACTGAACAACTGATTTGATCTATGCTATATCACAGGTAATGTACATATTGAAAACTTGTGTAATTGTGAAATCAACTTACCTCTAAATTTCTCATTCAGATTTTGATTAATGAATCTTAATTTGGTTGGTTTTAAGCCTGTTTAGGTTAATTGGTTTAAACTTTGTAGCTACTCAGATATTTACATCTCAAATGATAACAGCCATTTCAAAATGAAATGATATCAATTTTTCTGATCCCCCTCCTTGTATATTTCTTCAAAATTAATTCATTCATTTTATTTGTTTATTTTCATTTAGAAGTGGATCTTAGTAAGATCTTTATTGAAATAAAGTCTTTTCTTGTTAAAAAAATAAACAAAAATATTTTTAAAAATATTTGCTGTTTTAGAAAAACAAAATTAAAAAAGATTTGTTTAATTCTCCATTAATTTTATTTTACATGAAAAACAGGTAGGTTAATAATCATCTTTATTTTAATAGTAATTTTTTTACTAATAAATATTCACCTATAAACAAGAGAAAAAGTGTAACCAATCAATACTGCATGAAGAAAATTAGTTTAGGCAGAATTTAGTTATATATATATATATATATATATATATATATATATATATATATTGGGCTGCAAGTTAATCTCTGAATTTCTGAGATGAAGCTTGATGATTTTTATCATTAAGGGTTTTCGGACTATTGTCTTCAGATGAGGTGTTGGTTCCCTAAGCTTCTAAGGAGACAATCATCTAGAGGTTGCAGGTTCAATCCCGACTACAGGCGAGTAACCATACAGGAATACTTAACTCTTGTACCCGATTATGGCTAAAGGAATCAGAACAAGCGAACCCTGTAGATTCAAGAAAGGACGTAGTTCAAAGTTCCATGTAGGTTCCCAAATTCAACAAACATCTGAAGAAGGCTGGATATATTGGCCAAAACGTTGTGGAAATAACTATAAAGATGAAGACAATCGTCCGAAAAGCTTTAATGATAAAAAGTTAATCTCTATCATTATATCAGCAATGTGTTGTCTACATCAATTAGGCATCCTAAAATACAGGGTCTGATTTCAAATCTTATTGAACAGATAGATAGATATGAAAAGAATGAGACAGATAGATATGTAGTGGTACCACAGGTCATGGTACCACTTACACATGTGTCATGTTATGATACAACTTAAAGGGTTGTAATGATACCCCTTAATTAGTAGCCTGACCATCAGAAAGGAGTCAAACACAAAATGCTTCCATCAGTTCTGTAAGTACGAAATTTATTAGTTGGCAGAATTCATCTAGTAGTCAGCCAAAAATAGAGACAGAGAGAAAGAAGCTTCTGATAGCAGAAGAGAGATAGATAATGAACAAGCAAGAGATGAGAGTGACAGAAAGACAAACAGACAATGGTAGTTATTTTTCTGCTCAACAACAGTTTGTGCAAGTATGATTGTTTCCCTGACTGCTGCCGTCATCATCTCCCTTCAGGTCTCTTCTGTATCTCCCTTCTAAGTCACCTTTGAATCTCTTAAAATCTGTCCTTATATATATCCCAAAAATTATCAATTTTATAATTAAAGTGACACATAACTGCAAAATCAAAAATATTAGCTGATTCTAAACAATTGTTTATCTTTGAATAGTTTCCATTCCAAGAATTTCTCTAACATTCCGAATTCACAAACATTTATTGCTGTAAACTTTATATTCCAAAGAATTAACTCATAAACAAAAGCCTAAATGAAATTTTGTAATTTGGTTTTAAATTCAAAGTTTAACAAAAAATAGAATTAACTACTAAAATAATTAGTTGAAATCCTTAATTATTTCACTGATTGATAAATAGGAACAGACTGAGGTAGATGTAATATAATTAAGGTTGATAACAAATCATATTAGTTAGTTATTTTATTTGTATTAATAAATTGTCAGCTAAAAATTTGAATGGAAGTGTAGGTCGCATGCAAAGGTGCACTTGTTGCATGTGTTGGCAAATTATCAAGTTGACAGGTTATTTTGAAAATCACCTGGGACAGCATGTTAGAGATTTGTTTTGAAATCATTATTGAAGGCTGGATATTAAAAGTAAACATTCTGTCGCCTGACTTAGGGCAAGATAAATTTGAATCAAACAAGAGTTAATGACACATGTTCTTATAGGATTAGTAAATGGAGTAATTAAGAGATTATTATATAATCAACAGGTTTTTGGGAGTTAGGTCAGTTGGGTAGTCCAGTTCAGAGCTCAGAGTCAGGAGCAGAAGGTAAAAGTTGTGACCAGACCCTGGGGTGAAGAAAGAGCAATCAGCATTTTTGTTCATCTTGCATGCATGAGACTCTTAGCATTTCTATAACACTAGTCAGAAAAATAAACTCTTGTATTTGAAGTAACAAGTCCATCTAGTATTTGAGAAGTATAATGCTTATTGATATTAAAGATGGTGCTGTGTCAGAGAGGCAATGTTTTTTGGTCCCACAAAGTTACATAGATTGATAGATACTTTCTCACTTACAATAACAGCCATGGTCATATGCACAATTCTGAATATTTTTTATTTCCCACTTTTTAAATTTTCATAACAATTGGCATTTCTAATTACAATTACCATTACAACATCATAGACAGTTGTAAATTTCCCCCAATATCTTTCTCTCAAATTAAAAACGTTTTCCCAAATCATTATCAGATGAAGTTGATTCTTAGGGAAACATTACATTAGATAAATAAACATTTGCAGCATTGTAAGCAAATGATACTGGGGTATGAATTGATGAAAATATAATGAATGATAAACCAGTAAAAGAAATCAACAATGGCAATGCTTCATCTAAGAAATTCAATCAATTTATAACTATTATATCTACTACTATTATATATTAAACAAAAAAATATACCTGGAAAATAACAGGATAAAGACAACTGCAGCTCTTGAAACTAAATGGTGATCTTTTGGCTGGTTTCAAAAATTTGAAAATGCCATGTAATTTCTGACTTTGACAGTTTGATAAATAAGGACAAGAATCTAAAAGTGGGTACTTACCTGTTGTTCACTGTCCTTAGTTTTCTCATCAGCAGCAACAGCTTTTAATTCCAACTCCCTCATCTGAAATGGATGAAAAATAATAATTAAAATGATATAAATATATAAAATAATATTAAAATAGATTATATTTTTCAATGGTAGTTTGAGAAAAACAGACAAAATAATAATAGATTGATTGATTTCAAAGATATATAAAATCGTCTAAGATTATTTTATGCCAAGAGGATTGGGAATCACATTCATTGTACATTCATATTTATATATTTTGTGTAGATTTTTCACACGGTCTGACTTGATACAAATGATATTTGAATAAATGTATTTTCCCTATAGATGGAACCCTAACTCTAGGTCAGAGTGGATATGGGAGTAATGACAATGAAGGAGTACTCCATATACATTAATATTTACATTTTTAGTAAAGCTGTTTCTTAATGGCTTTTTTTGCCCACAATCCTATTGAATACAAATAATATTTATATAAATGTATTTGCCCTGTAGATGGAACCCTAACAGGTACTAGTACTCCAGGTCAGAGTGAACCGCAATGTAAGGATAATAAAGGGGTAGTCTACACTCTTTCAATCTCCAGAAATGGAGCCTTACCCTTAGATGCAGTTTAGAATCATACCCTAGACATCTCTTTTTGGCGGGGGATCTCTTCTCTAAAAGGAATACACTCAACATATTCTAAAACTCACTGAGAGAAAGCAAGAGACAAAATAAGATTCACAAATAGTTATTAGAAGTTATTACGAAAATTTATTACAGACTAATAATATTTTGCTAATAATTAATAACATTTATTGATCTCTTATAAAAAAAATCTCACTTCACACACTATATTAATATTTTCAAATCTTTTAATTCATAGCCTAAGATTAAGATAGATATATAGATAGATAAATATGAACAGATTGAGATAGATAGATAGATAGATATGAACAGATTGAGATAGATAGATAGATAGATAGATATGAACAGACTGAGATAGATAGATAGATAGATATGAACAGACTGAGATAGATAAATTGATCGATAGATATAAACAGATTGAAATAGATACTTTCTCACTTATAATAACGGTTATGGTCATAAGCACAAGTTTAAATGTTTTTTGCTTCCCACTTTTTAAATTTCCATAACAATTGGAATTCCTAATTACATTACCATGACAACATCATAGACAGTTGCAACTTTTCCCAATATTTTTCTCCAAAATCAAAAATGTTTTCCTGAATCATTATCAGATGAAATTAATTCATAGGAAAACATTACATTAAATAAATAAACACTTATAGCATTGTAAGCAAATGATACTCAGGTGCAAATAGATAAGTAATAAAAAAGGTCAGCAGCAAGAAGAAAGACTAGTCAACAGAGTTCAACATCTCTTCCAGTCTACTAGGTGTAACAGGATATGCATGATCTAGCACTACAGACTGGTCCTGTTGAGGTCATCATCTAAGTGATGGTGGGGGCTCGTCAGATAATATAACCCAACTGAGGTAGAAGTATGGGTGGTGTATTCTGTGAAAACAAATCTATATACATATATCAGGGATTTTGTAATTCAGCCTCTTTTCTCTTTTCATGGCTGGTGTGTGAAGAGACAAACATTTGCTTAAATGGAAAACGTGGAATGAATCAAAGACATGAGAAGAGTCCTATTCCTGGAACAAAGAAGCTAGCTCACATCTGGTGTCCTTTATCCATTTATTCCTGATTCCATGGTCTCAGAAACTGAATGAAAAGAATACATCCATGAAGTCCTAACTCTTAAAATGAGTTATACTTTTATCTTCCCATCCAATGATTAGTCATAAATGACATAGCAGTCATTATAAACTATGTTATTTTATAGATTATTAATCTCTTCTCTTTCTTTATCTATTTTTTCCTTCTTTCCTTATTCCATTGAAGCAGATGATAAGCATCCGATATATAGCCTTATCTCTTTTCTCTCCTCTTTCTTTCTTTCTTCTTTTTCTTTCTTTCTTATTATATTTGTTTTTTCTCTCTGACATGTAGTATGCTCTTTTCTTCCATTTCTTCCCTTTCAATTGAAAAAGGAATAGTCATAAACGTCTATCAATTTTTGTGTAAATTATTTTATAGATTATTTATCTCTTCTATTTCTTTATCTCTTTCTTTCCTTCTCCATTCCATTGAAGCATCTGATCTATAGCATTATCACTTCTCTTATCCCTTTCTTTTTTTATTTCCAATTATATTTGCTTCTCCTCTCTGACGTTTCCATTTAGTCGGATATTTTATACATATGTCAATTCATGCAATTATTTGTGTGAAAATCACTTGTCAATGTAGTAAGTAAATTTGCCAAATTGGCACGGGAAAGTGGTTATTATAAGAAATTGATGTCTTTTATCATTGAAATGAAGAATCAAATTGGTTATTCAACTATATCAATGAACACAGTGGTCTGGAGTGGTAGCACTTGTTAGGGTCCCACTTCTGGGTCAAAGGGAACTGTTTAATCATTTATCATACTTAAAACTATTTAACTATGTGCAAACAAATTATTAACATTACATTGAATTATGAGTGTTTGATAGCAATACTTGAAATAATTGAGTGTTCTGGGTATGATTTAAATTGCATCTGGTGGTAGTGAGGCTTCAGTCTTGAAGTTTGGGAAATGTAGAGTACCCTTTCATTACCATTGCTACTAGGCTTACTCTGGCCCAGAGTGGTGGTACCTATTAGGGTTCCATTTATGGGTCAAATAGATCTTTTTAGCTTTGGGTCATGTAAAAAATGTTACCTACAAAGTATTTAGTTAAAAATCATATGTATAAGAAGGATTTAGCATTAAATAAGCATCAAGGGTTGATATGCCATTAAACCAAATAACCTAACCTAACCTACACTATGGCCATAAAGTTAATATATTTAAACTGGGTGCCTTCTGGTGACAATGGTTAACAAACTAATTTCAAAGATCATTACAACCAATTTGTGAATGCAATACTTTCTATGTACTCTGTGCATGTACCGCTGTTTCAAAACTAAACAAAACTTAGTAACTAGCTGTATTGAAACTATAAATCTACCAAGATAGTTGAACAATTGAAAGTGTTATTTTTTCTGTCTATCTATCTCAATCTGGTGGCTCAGTCGGCTGGGGCTGCAGAATACACTGACTGCATCTCTGCAGAGTGGTAAGACTGCACCAATGAGTGTCCTGATTATGACACTAAACAATCTGATGATGAGGCTCCAGTAATACTGAAGCTTTGAGGAATGTTGAGTAGCCCTTTATCACTATCACTCCCAGGTCCACTCCTTTTTATTTTCTTAATGTTTGTGTATGTTATTATTTTTGAAAGAGAATAATAGAAAGTAAGTTTTATGATTAAGAAAGTATTTAAAGGGTTGATTAATAAATAATGTTTGCAACTCTAGGAAACATGCTTTAGACCAGACAGAATAATGAAACTGGTATTAAAATAAGGTAAATTGATTTCTCTTGAAAATAACATTTATTTTAACCACAGTCACCATTTAGCACAGTATATTTTCCTAAATGTTCTACCCACTTTCTTCATTCTGATTAAATTTCTGGTTTATTTTTAATCTATTTGCATACAGCAACTCCAAATTTAGCTTCTATTGAAAAATGTAGACTTTTCAATGCCTATTTCAATTTTGGGAATAACCAGAAATCTGAAGGCATCAAATCATGATTACATGTTGGCTGTGCAACAAGTGTGAATTTCAGGCTTCTTGTTATTTACATTGTTTGTTGAGTGCAATGTGAGCTTGAAAAAATGCAACTTCTACATTATATAGGCGCTTTCTTTGTTTATTGTTCATTATTCAATTTTAGTCAGGTATTTAAAAAAAAAAGAGACATATCCTGTAACCTGGCTTAGTCATGGAGGAACTACTCAAGTAGCATGTCTTGGGAGGGAAGAGAACTGTAGAATCCATCCCTCTCCAAGTCTACAACTAGTTTGATTTCTGAGTTTTTGTTTCTCCAAAGTAGGTTGCCATACCAAAGTTAAAAAGCTTAGTCTGTCTTTCACTTTACCCATAGCTGGGGGGAAGAATAGTTGGATTCATACATTTTCAAGTATGTTAGCATTATGTGAAATGCAAACAGCCTCGTTCAGGATTTGAACTAGTGTAGCTCAGTCCACTTCCTATGATGAGAACCATGATACACCATGAGCACATAATTAAACCTAGTGCTAAAAATCTCTGCATCTTCTGTTATGAGTTTGCCTTAAGTAAATCTGGGTTTGGTTTGGTTTGGTTTGGTGGCACATCAACCATTGTACACATTCATGAATAAAATTTCATTTTCCTGCATATACAAACAGTTACATTTACACACACACATACAGACACACACACATACACATCCACACTTATATACATATATAAACTGAAATAATTCTTATGTCACCTTCCTTATTTTGTTCCGTTAATATTCGTTTCATGAGTTATATCAAGCAAAAAGGAAAAAAACACAATCATCAGACAGAAGTTTATTGGAAGTAATAAATATCAAAAGTAAATGACAAAAGGAATCATTCTTATTTACCAACCCCTCCGCTTGGGCAGGATATGACACAAGGTCAATTTTTAAGCGGAGTTTAATAGGTTTGAATTCAGAGTTTTCCTTCTCCTAGACTAGTTGCCTTACCAAGGCTGAAGAACCTAGTCTGCCCTACTATTTACCCATAGCTGGAGGGAGAATAATTGGATTCATACCTTTCCCAAGGGTATTAGTGCTATGTGAAATGCAATCAGTCACGTCCAGGATTTGAACTCGTGTTGCAGTGTCCATTTTCTACGACGATAACCATTACACCACAGGCACCTCATTCAAAGGAATCATTAAGAACAAAAATTTCTGGCTCAATACAAAAGAATAAATAACTGTATGATGGTCGGTTGGTTGCTTTGTTTTACGGTGTATCAACCCTTTTCGGATCATTTAACACCGAATTAAATTTCAAACTATTTAGTTTAGTATAAGTATAGTTTTTGTTTACAAACAGTTAAATGTCAAAACAGTTCAGTTAAATGTTAGAACAGTTCTATTTCAAACAATTCAGTTTAGCATAAGTACACAGTTTAGTTCTATTTAAAAACATCTCTATTTCAAACAGTTCAGTTTAGCACAATTACGCAGTTTCAATGTCAAAAACAGTTCTATTTAAAACAATTCAGTTTAACAGAAGTACAGTGTTTAGTTCTATTCAACTCATAGATAAGACCCTATCAGGTGCTACCACTCCAAACCAGAGTGGACCTGGGAGTGATGGCAATAAAGGGGTACTCTGCATTTGCCAAAACTCCAGCATTACTGGAGCCTATATTCAATCTTTCATTGAAGTTAAGTATTAATGAGCGTGTTCAGTACTCAGATGGGTGAATACTTAGTAAAAGCAGATTAAGCAACCTGATACCTGTGTACCTGACACAGCAAAGCTTAGTAAAAAAATAAAATACAAATATATATGTAGATAAACAAGTCAATAGCCTAATAATGAAAGATGCATTCAACCATCATCTCCTTCCTGGTCAATGTATTGTATTGAACGGTGAATATTAACTATATAAATCAAATATTATATAGAGAAAATTTCAGATTGAAAATCAGTTATATGCCAAAATACAGGCTTACTGATTACACTCCTAGATAGATATGGATATATAAGTGTATCGATATTTAGACGGAAATGATATATGTTAAATTTTTAAATAAATTTAGGAACACTAATTACAGCACTCAGTTTAGAAATCAGTTTTAGAAATAGAATGTTTAAAATTTCATTTCATTTGATAAATATAAAATTCAATTTGAATAAAATTCAAAAGATAGAACATCACCTATTCAAATGTCCTGGCGAAGGTTTAATGTTTAAAAACCGAAACGTTTAATGTGAGCAAATAATTTAATCTATAGACAAAAGGACCTTGAAATTTTGCATAACTGTGCATTTTGATACTGTCAGATTTACTTCCAGTTTTCCAAATATATATATACATATATATATGTATATTTGTATATGTGTGTACATGTGTGTGTGTGTGTGTGTGTGTGTGTGTGTGTGTGTGTATGTTTATATGTGTGTGCCCAGGTTTCCACAATGTATATCAGTATCAAATTAAATTTGGTGCAGATACACAAAGGAATGTGGGATACTAAAAGCTACAAACAACAAAAATTAAACAAAATTTGGTAGATAAAGGATATCTTAAAAAACAAAACAAAAAAATAGCATACTTTGCTCTCCTTTGTCACACGTGGACTTGATTTTTGGTAAATAAAATTCAATTTCTGCTGAAGCTAACTTTATAGTGAAACATGTCCGGTTGGATTTACCAAATCTACCATTTCTCCATAAATATATATATACATATATATATGTACATGTGTGTGTATGTGTGTACACAAATTCAAATGGATCTGTATATGAATATATATATATAATTATATTTGATATACTTAATATATATATATATATATGTCATACCAAAGACTCAAAAAATGGTACTTGATTCCTCCTTGCTTAACACTCAGCATTATAAGGTACGGATCAAGGGTAAAGTAGAGCAATCCAGGGAAGGAGTAGCGCCCTCCCCTACACATTGGTGTAGTAGCTATCGAAAAGGGAGCCTTCGGGTTACCCTCGACTATGGTTGCCAACTTTACAACTTATATATATATACCATGCACACACATACACACTCACACACATATGGAAATACATGTGTTATATATACCTTTGTATATATGCTCCACTATAGTATTATCAAGCACTTTTTATGCAGTTTTCCTTTTTGCATTTTATCTTCTTTTATATATATATATATATATATATATATATATATATATATATATATATATATATATATATGCACACACACATATAACACATGCATATATACTCAGATAACATGCATACGTACAGATACAAGCATATATATATCCTACTAGGTACAAGTACTTATTATAAGGATACACACACACACACACACACACACACACACACACACACACACACACACACACACACACACACATTATAGCTCCTTTTCTTTCTTACTTTTCTATCTATCTATGTCTATCTTTTTTTTATTCTTGTAGAGCTATACATATGGTGTGTAAGGTACAAATATTTGTGTATTCATCTGTAAGACTGAGTATCTGTGAGAAATGGGGTGGGGTGGATATTCAAATATGCAGGTATGCATGCACTTTAAAGGTAAGCAAAGGAATTTTGTGGTAAAGAAGCAGAGCATAGTAAGAAGGTAGATCATTGGAAAGGTGGAAAAAGGGTTGGGTTTTTTTTTTTAATTATGAATGAAAATACTGCAGAGGGGATTGAAGAATAAAATGGAATCTGAAAGAAATTGAAAGATAATGTTTTAGACATAATGAGGAAGAATGAAAAAAATTGAATGCAAAAGAATGAAAATTTGAATCAAGAAGAATGAAAAAATAAACTGAAAAGGAATGAAAAGTTCAATGAAGGAAAATTAAAAATTTAAATAAAGGAGAATGAAAACTTAAAAGAAAAAGAACTCAAAAATTTAATGAATAAAAACTTTTAAAATTGAATGAAGAATTCAAAACTTGAATGAAAGTAGAATAATAAAAACTTAAATGAAAGAGGATTAAAACACTGAAAATTAAAGAATGAAAAACCTGAATCATAGCAAAAATAAATTGAAAAAGTGATAAAAAAAAAAAGTTGAGGAAAAGACAAATGAAATGAAAAATAATAAATTTGAATGAAAGCGAATTGAAAATTGCCTGATAAATAATGAACAAAAATTGAATGAAAGTGAATAAAAAATGAATCCAAAAGAATGAAAAAATTGAAAATGAAAAGAATTGAAATAGAAAAAAAAGCTGTTATATACATGAAGAAGACAATGAAGGAAAATGCAAAGAATTTAAATGAAATAGATGAAGAAAAGAATATGAATGAGGAGAGTCATTAAAAATAAGGAAGAGAAAGGTGAGGATGTTGAGGAAGTAAAGGATAGAAACAGGCCAAAGAAAGACTAAAAGGAAAAAAAAAAGCTGTGAATAAGAGTGATAAAGAGAAGAGAAGAGAAAGAAGATAGTTACATAATGAAAGGAAGAATATAAATAAGGGAAAATAAAGAAAAAAAATAGAAGTTGAAAAGACAATGGCTTGTTTTATAGTTA
>OY757933.1:31670279-31760279 GCA_963585895.1 Sepioteuthis lessoniana | reverse complement strand
TGCATTTCACATAGCACTAATACCCTTGGGAAAGGTATGAATCCAAATATTCTCCCTCCAGCTATGGGTAAATAGTAGGGCAGACTAGGTTCTTCAGCCTTGGTAAGGCAACTAGTCTAGGAGAAGGAAAACTCTGAATTCAAACCTGTTAAACTCCACTTAAAAATTGACCCTGTGTCATATCCTACCCAAGCGGAGGGATTGGTAAATATGGTTATATCAAGTGGGGATAAAAGAACCATTAGAGAGTTTGTGAAAAAAACTACAAGGTGGCTTTGAATTATGACATTCAGAGGAAGGATTTTTGCTGCTGAGAAGCAAGCTGAAGTACCTGAATGTGGGTGGGCTCTGTTGCTTTATGGCCTCCAAGTTTTCAAAAAGTGATGGTTTGTTCCAGTAAGTTAATACAACCTCCAAAACAGAGTCTGGCAATGAATAATACCTAATGATATCTGTTTTAACCTCTCATTTCACAAACCTAGAGAGGCAAGCAAGATATGTTGGACACTGCTGGAGAACTTATTAGTGATGTTCTCCTCTATACTCCAACACATGGATATACCAGTGCTATTGAACCAGCAAAAACTTACATTCATCAGCTCTGAGAGTGCTCCCATAGCATAATGGCTAAAGTGTTGGACTGTGGTCCCAAAGTGAGTTCAAATTCCAGTTGTACAATTATGTTCATTTTGGACTAATACCCTTGGGAAAGACATAAACCCCTTTATCCCTCTAGCAAGGGTTAAATAGTATCACTGCTGTTCTACTAGGATGGCTTTGGCATTAGATAAACCACAAAAGTTGATATGCCATTAAACAAAGAAACCAAACCATCATCAGCTCTATACAGACACAGGGTACTGTTTAGAGGATTTGCCAAGTTTGATGGCTGATAGGGATGCATAGGATAGATATCGAGAAAGAGTCAGAGGAATCCATGTTGTTGGTATGCCTTAATGATGATGATGTAGCACACTCAAAGAGAATCTTACTCATTAGGGAGTCCCTGTGGTGTAATCACTAATGTGCTGGACTGTGACATCATAGTAAGCTAATTTGATCTTCAGTCATGCTATTATGTTCCACTTTCAGACTAATACCCTTGCGAAAGGCATGAAGCTTCTTATCCTTCAGCTATGGGTTAAATAGTACCACTGCTGTTCTTCTGCAAGAATGGCTTTGGAATAAAAGAAGCCACAAAGGTTGATATGCCATTAAACAAAAAAAAACCCAAAAAAACAAGTCTTACTTCTCTGCCAAGGATTCACTTAGTGGATTCTAAGCCTCACCAACTGTCCAGAGATCAGATTATGTCTGAAGATGATTTTCTGATGGTGAGGTTCCAGTTCTGCGCCTCTGAGAAGTGTAGAGTCATCTATTTATTGGTATTACTTCCACAAAATAAGGAAAAGATCCATATTTCTCATCATATCAGATGCATATCAAAATAAGTCTACACTGATATCACACAGCATCCCATTCACTGGTGTTCTGACTTAAGGATTATCTACTGAAGTTTGAAATCGACAGCTATAAGGCTTGGTGGGTGGGAGAGTGAAGTGAGTGGTAGTTGTCCAAAAAGCTGTGTAAACCATGTGCTGGGAAATACAGTACTTACACATATTTATGAGCAACACTGTACATCATTTGTTTTACCATCAGGTTTTTTTCTTTTCTTTTTTTTTTCAGGTGGTTCTATTCAAGTTGATTCTTAATGGAAATTTCTTCTCACCTTAACTTGCTGTCGAATAGTGTAAAGAAGAGAGAGAAAATCCGTCACAAATTGTTCAATCTTTCTCATTATCACTTGAGCCTTTAGGTTTCCTTTGCTATTAAAAACAAATACAAACATGTTGGCTTTAATTATATGCATTTCCTTTAACAGATAGTGAAAATACATAGCTTAGAGATTTGTTTTGTGTCTTTTGGTTAATCTAAAAAGAAATGGAGTTGCTATGGTTTAATTTCCGCTTGTTTGTTTGTTTTATTATTATTACTGGTTCTATCATATTGTTGAGGTTATTTTTGTTAATATCATGTTATACACTGTGTATAAAATGAACAAGTTTTGTCATGGGGAAAAGATAAGATCATTTGCAGATATTTTTAGTGCAACTCATACAACCAAAATAATTTTGTAATCTTCTGAAAATTTCTCTATCTTTAAAAACAAATATGCAAAACCACATAAAATATCAATATATATATATATATATATATATATATATATATATATACATGCAAGTAACTCCTGATGATGGACTATGAAAGGTCTGAAAGCGCCAGAGACAATTTTGGTAAATTCATCCACCAATTCCAACCTGAAACTAAGACACTTGAAAGGATCTTAATAAAATTATATTGACAAAATGTGTCTTTATTATTTAGTCAAACATGCTTAAATGAAAGACTGCTGCCCAACAACACATTATATATATATATATATATATATATATATATATTCTTTTATAATCCTCTTCAAGCTATCCCTGGGTATGCCTCTAGATTATCTCGTGATGTAGATTATTGTTTGGTGGTGAGGCTCTAGTTCTAGACCTTGGTCCTAAAGTTGGTCCTTAAAGACTAACCCAGAGAAGGACTAAACTAACCATACTGATATCAAGTTGCTGTAGTATATAATTAATGATATCAACAAAATGGGAGTTTTTATATATATGTATTTACCCAACCCCTCAAACAAATGCAGGATGTGATACAAGGTCAATTTTTAAGCAAAGTTTAACAGGTTTGAAATAAAAGTTTTACTTCTAGACTGGTTGCCATACCAAGATTAAAGAGCTAAGTCTGCCCTACTATTTACTTATAGGGAGAATAGTTGGTTTCATACCTTTTTCAAGGATCGTTATTGATTTGTAAAAATTCAAACAGCTTTGTTCAGGATTATATCTTAGTTGGTTGTGTGTGATATTTATAAAAAGCATTTTAAAATGTAGAATTCTGTTTGTTATGTTCATTACTTATGATGCTAGTCATTACACCATGAGTGCCTCCACATAGGGAGTCCCAATATATATATATATATATATATATGTTGAAATGATAGATTGTGGTGAATTTAAAAAGATGATAAAAATATATAAGGGACTCCCTATGATCACCTATGAAAGGTCCAAAACCGCCCGAGACAGTTTTGGTAAATTCACCTTACCAACTCCAATCTAAAACTGAAGCACTTGTCAGGAAACTTAAAAAGATGCTCATAAAATTATATATACAAAATATGTCTTTATTATTAAATCAAACATGTTTAAATGAAGGACTGCTGCCCAACTACACATGTATATAGATATTTGTATATATATATATATATATATATATATATATATATATGTGTGTGTGTGTGTGTGTATGTGTGTGAGCGTGTGTGTGTGAGTGTGTATGTATCATATTTACCAACCCCTCCGCTCGGGAAGGATATCATACAAGGTCAATTTTTAAGCGGAGTTTTACAGGTTTGAATTCAGAGTTTTCCTTCTCCTAGACTAGTTGCCTCACCAAGGCCGAAGAATCTAGTCTGCCCTACTATTTACCCATAGCTGGAGGGAGAATAATTGGATTCATACCTTTCCCAAGGGTATTAGTGCTATGTGAAATGCAATCAGTCAGGTCCATGATTTGAACTCGTGTCGCCATGTCCATATCCTGCAACGATAACCATTACACCATGTATGTGTGTATGTATACATATATATGTGTGTGTACGTGCATGTGTGTGTGTGCATATATATATAATCTATCTATCTATCTATATATATATATATATATAGCGAGAGAGAGAGAGAGAGAAAGAGAGAGAGAATAAAACTAATATTTTTGTACCTTTGCTGTATCTTGTTTTATTGTTGACTGACCAAAGTTAATAGATTTTCCTTGAAAAAGAAATTATCTGAACAAGTTAAAATACTAAATTAAGGGAATATTTTGACACTTGTTATTCATAATCCTAAGATGTTTCTCTAATATCAAATCATTTATGTACCTTTCAAAATGAAAAGAGTAAATGATAGCCTTTACACAGCGTTACAGTAATGAACACAAAAAGAAAGAGCAGATAATTTCTTAGTTTTATTGAATCAAGCTTCGTGTTATGTAGTTTTAGTTTCTTCAAGTGTTTCTTTAAAGATTTCTTGCTCCATTTCCTTCTCCAAGTTTAATCAGTTGCTCCTCACTTTTATCTCCTTCATGATAACCCTGTCTTTAACCCCTTTTTATTAACTCAATACACTTGCTTTGACACATCTTTGCTGTAAGAGCAAACATTATAGGTAAGATCAGAACACTTATAACAACATGTAAACCCATAATCTTAATTACACTAATCATCAACTCTACTTAAAAATAGGTAATTAGCTGAAAGTATTTTTCAGGTGATATAAAAATAGGCCTCGAATAAAGGTAAGTATTTTCATTCCAGTACATCCATACAGCAGTATTGACACAACAGAGCACTGGTCGTGTCAATACTGCTGTATCGATGCACCACTTGAATGCTGACTTAGTGTATGGAGAGAAAGCTTGACAGAAATTGCACAAGAATGTTGCGAGCTGTATTGAACAAGTCCTGATGGCAACATCCCAGAAAAAAGCAGCTGTACGGACACCTACCACCCATCTTAAAAACCATCCAAACTAGACAAGCAAGAAATGCGGGACACTGCTGGAGAAGTAAGGGTGAACTCATAAGTGATGTACTCCTGTAGAACCCTTTTTTATGAACAAGCAAGGTTAGGGCAACCGGACAGAACCTATCTACAACAGCTGTGTACTGATGCAGGATGTAACATGGAAGACTTGCCGAGAGCAATGGACAATCAGGACGAGTGGTGGAAGAGGGTCAGGGAAATCCATGCCAGCAGCACGCCATGGTGATGATGATGATTATTTCCATCCTGCTTAACTAAATCTCAGTATTTATCCAACTTCAAGCCACATGTAGGATGTGACACAAGGTTATTTCTTTTAAAGCAGAGTACAGCTGGTTTGAACTCAAAGTTTTCCTTTTCTTAGTTTGGTTGCTTTACAAAGGCTAAATAAACCAGTCTGCCTTAGTATTTTGCAATAGCTGGAAGAATAACAGATGAATTCATGCCTTCACAAAGGCAATTAGCATGAAATAAAATGCAAACATCTTTATCCAAGATTTTAACTCAGGTTGGCAATTTCATTTTTTGACAATAGCCATTATGCTAAGTGTGCCACTAAATCACTTTTGTAAGGCTGTTATGTTACAGTTTATTACAGTGTACATTTTCAATGACTTGTATGGGGGATGAGGGAGTTCAGGGTTTAAAAGTTGAATTTCTCACATTATATCTTTATACTTTTTTTTAATTCCAAGTAAAAATGTAAACTGGATAAGATATTTTAAAAAGCATTTTGGAATATTATGTGTTTTATGCGGTATTTTTACTAAGATAATCAATACGTTTTATTTATGTGATTTGAACTCAGCTAGGCTATTCCATTTTTGTCTGTTTCATGAAGTACACTTCCCTATCTCACTACGCTAAGTCAGATGCAGTTCCATTCCAGCCACCTTATCGGAAGTCTGTCCAGATGTAAACCAAATACCTTCTTTGGTAAATATCAAAAGACAACTTTGTTTTATAAAATAGCAACACCTTTGTAACCAAAAAGTAAAATTGCATCTATATGTATTTACCAACCCCTCCACTCGGGCAGGATGTGACACAAGGTCAATTTTTGAGTGGCGTTTAAGTGGTTTGAATTCAGAGTTTTTTCTTCTCCTAGACTGGTTACCTAACCAAGGCTAAAGAACCTTTCCCCAGGGTATAAGTGCTATGTGAATTGCAATCAGCTTTGTTCAGGATTTGAACTCATGTCACTATGTCCATTTCCTACTGCGATAACCATTATACCATGGGCACCTCCAAAAATTGTATATATATATATATATATATATATATATATAAATTGCATATATATATATATATATATATAATTAAAAGAAAATCAATAAGTATATTCATTATAATTAAAAGAAAATCAATAAGTATATTCATTATAAATTTATTTCATTTGTCATTGATGGAATCCTCTGATAGATCGATGATGATTTAATCTGCATAGGCTTCTTTACATATATTATAAGCTTTGCAGTGAGCACTTCATTTGGATAATTCTGTTTAAGTATATCTATAGGCTTTATGATCTTGGTAGCAGTATCTCATCTGTTGAAAGTGATGTCAATATTCACAAAGGAAATATGCATGGGCTGCAATTGACAGGCTATTGATCATATGGAAATCTGATTTCTCTGAAGAAATAAAATAGGAATTCTTTTTAGCTGTTGCTGTGTCCGTACTACTATATGTTTGCACCACTTGAAATCTAATAAAACACTTTGAGAAAAACCTAGATGGGGACTACAAAAGTATACACCATGCTGTTCTGAAGTAATTTTGGAAACAGCACTCTATAAAAAAGCTGCTGAACGGCCACATACTTCCCATCTCACTAAACGTCCAAGTAAGACAAACAAAACATGTTGAACTTTGCTGGAGAATCAGGAATGAACACATAAGTGATGTTCTTGGATCAACTTCTATACATGGATACACCAGTGTTGGCTGACCTGCAAAACTTATTTACATCAGCTCTGTGCAGACACTGGATGCTGTGTCGAGGAGCTGCCAAGAGTGATGATACCCAATAGGGATGGATAGCTAGAGAGAGTCAAGGAAATCCATGATTTCAACATATTTGATGATATATTTGTGGACTAATATATATTTATATTTTTGACAACATGGTTTCAGTACTATAGAGTTTGGTAATAAATGATAGCTTATATCAGTTTTAACTGTGTATAATGTTCAGTAAGAAATAATGAAATTCTAATATCTTTGATTCAGAAGAAAATTATCAATTGTTAGACTACCACACATCTTTATAATACCCTGTGAAAAAGTAAATAGAAGATAATTATCAATTTAGTATGTTATATACAATATCATCCCTAAATAAGTACACTTCGAAGAACTCTTTAAGAAAAAGTAATCTTCAAAGCAAAGAATACCAAACTTTTATAATTTCATATGAAACAAATTACAAGCAAAATAGACATCATTATAATTATTCATTACCAAACTTTACAGCATCGAAAATCTGTAACCAAAAGTAAAAACGCATATATATATATATATATATATATATATATATATATATATATATATATATATATATCCCAGCTACGGGAAGCTACTGTCTAGCCACACCGATGAGTTCTGATAGGATGAAACAGATCTGTCTGTGGATGACTATATATATATATATATATATATATATATATGCATATATAGTCCAATAGATTACAATGCAATATAACATTAAATATATCCCAAGTGTTTAAATTAAAAAGAAAAAAAGTAACCAAATTCCATTTGAAATCCATCTGATGAGCTTGAAAAAGTGAAACAAATTTATTATGGAATATAATTGCTAATTTTCTTGTTTTTTAATTTAAAAAAATGTAGTACCGGACATTGGCACGATGGTTAGAGTATCTGCCAATGGCGGAGACCTGGGTTTAATCCCAGGTTGGGTCATACCAAAGACTCAGAAAATGGTGTCTCCTTGCTTAACACAGCATTATAAGGTATGAATCAAGGGTAAAGTGGAGCAATCCAGGGAAAGGAGTAGCGCCCTCCCCTACACCTTGGTGTAGTAGCTATTGAAAACGGAGCCTTCAAGTCACCCTCGACTATGGTCACCAACATTTTACTTTACTCTATATATGTATGTATTTGGGCAGCATTTCTTCATTGATACAAATTTGATTAAACAATATAGACATTTTTGGTCTATATATTTTTGTGT
The DNA here is from genome assembly GCA_963585895.1 of Sepioteuthis lessoniana. Taxonomy (NCBI): domain Eukaryota; kingdom Metazoa; phylum Mollusca; class Cephalopoda; order Myopsida; family Loliginidae; genus Sepioteuthis; species Sepioteuthis lessoniana. The sequence continues at coordinate 31,752,419 of OY757933.1, read as the reverse complement.
TTATCCTTTCTAGTTGCCGTATTGATTTTATGATATCTAGTAGGAATTGGTTAATAAAAGTCTAAAATATCCCAACATCCAAAAAAAACAATCCTGCCTTACAACTGAATTTTGAAAAAATTATTTCCAAAAACACAATATTAGAACAACAAAACAACAACAAGCAAAAATTAGATTCTTGGGTCACTGCATATTAGAAATAAATACCCCATACTTAATAGAATTAATTTTGAATCCAGTGCTAATGTACTTAAATGTCTTTAGCTACTGCTGCTATTTACAGAACCAAATTTTTAAAGATAAATGCTACACAATACATGAGTATAAACAATCATTCTTACAAAGTAGTAATGTACATGCAATGGTTACATCACTGTTGCAAAATACACATCCCTGCTGATGGTCCAAGATCAGGAAGAAAGTACTTGGTAAACAATTAATAATGGAAGGTTTATTAACCAAATCCTGCTGGATCACTAGAAAGGATAAACACAAAAATATGTTGACAAAAAATGTCTATATTGTTTAATCAAATATATATATATATATATAAAGACAACACTTATTTGTGAACTGCTATATATTCATCCAAGGGGTATGAATCCAACTATTCTGCCCCCAGCTATGAGTAAGTTGTAGAACAGACTGGGTTCTTTAACCTTGTTATGGCAACTGGAACAGGAAAAGGAAAACTCTGAATTCAAACCAGACCTAAAGAAGGATGGGTTCTGCCAGGCTATTTGTACCCAAGACATGTTATTGGAGTAGCGTCCCCACAATCAAAGCAGCTTATAGGACAAGTCCTTTTCTTTTTTATATTCATATTTTTGGTTAGAAAATTGATATTCTATAGAGTTTGTTAAAAAATATCAACTAATAATATCCATTTTACTTCTGGGTGAGACTGTATGTATTTGTATTAGGCAGCCACTATTTATTTATGGGCAATGCTTAATATGTAATGTAAACAACCATGTCATTTTTTACAGGTAGTATGCAAGATAGTAATATTAAGATGAGAAAGAGAAGATGTACTAAGGAGTTAACTCAGAAGAAAAAGGAAACAAAATTGCTAAAATCACACTTAGTATAAAAGTTATAATAAAGCCCTCATCATTTGTCAAAAGATGAAAGGACTAATGAAGTCTTATTGTATTTGAAATAGATACATTCATGGTGTAATTACTGTTTTCGGTAGGAGGGGGGCTTTTTCTTTCACTCTTTCTTTCTTTCTTTCTTTCTCCTGAGTCTAAAATATTCCACTGAGATGTGGCACCAGTAGGAGCTAATGAAGCTGTGAATTCATCTTCAATCATCAACAAATGACTCAAGAAAATAGTGACAGAAATGACAAAAAAGATTTTTAAGAAAGACAAGAAAAAGAAGTGTCCTCTTGAGTCTGTGGTAAGTTTTTGTCATTAATTGACCAACACTTAATGCTTTTTTTTCTTACTGAAAAAATACAAGGAGCAGGGTGTTGTCGTAAGAAACCTGACAAATTGTATTTAATAGAATATGAATTTTAAAATGAAATTGCAAGTTGTTTGCTTGAATTTCTTAACTAATAGGTTTTGTGCCGAGAGAAAAGCTCTGAGGAATGTGGAATTACCATCTATTGCACTTACTGCCAGTATAATTGAAATCATATAACCATGTGCAAACAAATGCTTATTAATGTTAAATATGACTGATTGACTGATTTTAATGGCATGTCAATCCCTCTAGAGTTATTTTATGCCTTAAGACTAGGGAATCGTGTTCATTATATCTTGATTTTTTTTGTGTAGTTGTTCTTTAATATTTTTTTTTAGTCCCCAGTTCTCTTGGATACAAGATCTTTAAAAAGATCTATTTGATCCTGAGATTGAACCCTAACAGGAACTTCTACTATGAATCAGCTTGTAGCTGGAGTAATCAAGGGGTATTTCATACTCTTCAGATATCTAGAACTGAAGCCTCACCATCAGATAGGGTCATACCCAGGAAATCCTTTTTTTTTGGTGAGAGGAGTCTTACCTCTAAGGAGGGGATACAGTCAGTATATTCTAAGCTCCCTTGACAAGAAATGGTTTTGAGTTGAGTGAAAAAAGATTTGGGTCATAATTAAAATTTATTTTATTCATATTTACCAACCCCTCCGCTTGGGCAAGATATGACACAAGGTCAGTTTTTAAGCGGAGTTTAACAGGTTTGAATTCAAAGTTTTCCTTCCCCGAGACTAGTTGCCACACTAAGGCTGAAGAACCTAGTCTGCCCTACTATTTACCCATAGCTGGAGGGAGAATAATTGGATTCATACCTTTCCCAAGGGTATTAGTGCTATGTGAAATGCAATCAGTCTCGTCCAGGATTAGAACTCATGGTTTAGTTTGGTTTAGTTTCTTTGTTTAATGGCATATCAATTCTTTTTAGGTTATTTAATGCCAAAGCCATTCTCCTAGAAGAACAGTAGTGGTACTATTTAACCCATAGCTGGGAGGATAAGGGGGTTCATACCTTTCCCAAGGGTATTTGGCCGAAAGTGAACTCGCTTACTACGATTCCACAGTCCATCGCTTTAACTATTACACCACGAAGACACTCTCGATTTGAACTCATGTCGCCATGTCCATTTCCTACGATGATAACCATTACACCACGGGCACCTCCATAAAAATTTATTTTATTTATTTGTTTTTGATATGTAATTAAACAACATTCAGTGGTTCCTACTAGAATAGAAATTCTACACTGTGCTCATTATTCATTTTTAAATACTTCCACCATTTCAGAAACTGAATGGAAGGAATAAAACAACAGAGGTCCTAAACTTGAGTTGAGTTGCATTTTTGTACAGTGTCTCAATATACATGGGCCCCATGTGACTGCTAATAACCCTACTAATAATAATGTCATGTTCTTTTTTATTTCAGATTTGAAAATAGTATACTATAACAACTATTAATCCTTAACCACAATGCTTTGGACAAGAGAGGAAAAAATATTTTGTGTCACTTCTTATTTGGAGACAAAATCATTTGAAACTGTCTCAAAATAGATGCAACCCATTAGTCTGATAATGATTTATTACTGAGACAAGAAACTCAAAAAAAGATTGCATGTCCTGGAAGCTGATATAATAATAATTTTAAAAAAACATTGATTTGATGTCTTCAGCCGAAAGGATGCATTTTTAACAGAACGTGTTCCAAATGACCATCATTGCACTAGTCTCAGTAATAAATCATTATCATATTAATGGGTTGCATCTATTTTGAGACACTCTGTATTTCTCCTCCCTAATCAGACAATCAGCATCACTGTCATAACAGTTGTTGGAGATAAAGGGACATTTGATCATTTCCAGACATTGACCATTTTATCAGCTTCTGTGAGTCATCAAAGAGGAGTACTTAGGTTTTAATTCAGAGTTTTCTCTCACCTAGACTGGTAATGAAACGTACCAATTGTGCCATGTGGAAGGCAAACAGCCTCATCCAGGATTTGAATTTGGGTCACCATGGCTATTTCCTATTATGATAATCATTATACTATGAGTGCCTCAAGAGTGAGGGATGGGAGTGCAGCTATAAAAAAAAAAATGGCCACTCCTATTTTTGCTTTGAGGCACAGTAAAGATCTTGATTAACCCCACTCCATTCAAAGAGGAGTTACTATTTTACCTTTTGTTTTGTTTAGGGTATTCAGTTAGGAGACCTTTCTATTTTGTGTTTATTCAAGATAGTTTATGACTTAGAGAGGAGTGGTAAGAGATGTCTCCCAGGGTGCAGATCTGATGGTGAAAGATGTGGGAAATGAAAGGAATGACAGGTTAAGTGCAAACAAAGGGATGAGGGATTGAGCTTAAAGAATAAAAGTGAGAGAAACAGAAAAGGTAGGAAAGGTACACGCTCTTCAATTCTTAGACCAGGCTGATTTCATTTTACATAGTGATAATATCCTTGGGAAAGGTATGAATCCCAATATTCTCTTCCCTCCAACTATGGATAAATAGTAGTGCAGACTAAGCTCTTTAACCTTTGTATGACAACCAGTCTTGGAGAAGGAAAACTCTGAACTGAAACGGCTTAAAAAATTGACCTTGTGTCATAATCTTCTCATGCAGAGGGGTTGGTGTTTCTGAAAAATTGACATCATTTTACAATTTTATAAATTGTCAAGTTCTCATTCAAATGATCTCAAATTTTAACTGCATGTGGAGAAACAACCCTGAATTCTATATTTTACGGTTTTTTTTTTTCATGTATAGAAATGCCATTCACAGGAGGAAAAAAAAAGAATTTAAACATTTGAAATAGAATTTTTTAGTTGTTTCTATACGCCCTGTTAAAATTTAATTGGTTTAGTTTGGTTTAATGGCATATCAACCATTGTAGGTTATTTAATACCAAATCCATTTTTATACATATAAACAGTTCTATTTCAATTCAGTTTAGCATAAGTACAAAATTTTGTTCTGTTTGACCCATAGATAGGACCCTGTCAGGTGCTAACACTCCAGGCCAGAGTGGACCTGAGAGTGATGGAAATGAATTAAAATTTGAAATTATTTGAATGAAGATTGATCAAATTATTAGATATCATAATGATATCAATTTTTCTAAAACACCAAGGATTTATATCAATCTATTGTTCTGTAACATCCTATCAAAAAATATTCATCTGCAGTTAACAGCCATAAAATATTCAGATAGAAGTGTGCAGTGGACATAAGCAGTCTCTATATCGCATACAAACACACAATTGTTCAAACAGTGAAGAGAGGGTGGTGCTGCTGCTGATGGGTGTATGATGATAATCTATCATTGTTTTTTGGCTTAAAAACAATAACAAAAGGGCTTTGTTCACACAACATCCAAAGTGTAAAACTCTCTCTCTCTCTCTCTCTCTCTCTCTCTCTCTCTCTCTCTCTCTTTCTCTCTCACTATATATATATATATATATATATATATGCTTGAGGGTCATTCAATAAATAAGGTGAATTTTGCCAAAGCTATTAGCAGTAGGAAGCACTGTTTAAAGTTGCACCTTTTTCAAGGAAATCAATAGTGATGGGTCCTTTCATTTCCCAGAACACTATCAGCATGACCTTCTTTATTGATTGCTGCACCCAGAAATTTTTCTTTACCAGAATCACTGTGTTTTCACTCAATGGATTGGAGTGGTCAAGCTATGTTTAGCCCATTTGAAAAAACTTTTTGACTAAAAAATATTTTTTGACTGAAACATGCTTCTGCATACACATCACTTCAGTAAATTTAACCTTGCACTTCTTTACCACCAAAAATTTAATGACAGACCTCTGTTCAATCCTCAAGCACCCTGATCTGCCACTAATTTGAAAAAACTCAAAACAAATATTTTGCAAGATTAAGATAATTTTTGCTAAAATCCAAAAATGTAGTGTTCACATATATGGAAAAAACTGTGCTTTTTCAAAAAATTCACCTTATTTATTGAATGACCCTCATTTATATTTACCAAATCCTCTGCATAAACAGGATCTCACACAGGGTCAATTTTTTGAATAGAGTTTAACAGGTTCCAATTCAGAGTATTTTCAACCTTGGTATTGCAATTTGTCTTGGAGAACCAAGGTTGAAAAACCAAGTCTATCCTACTATTTACCCATAGCTGGAAGAACAGTGGGATTCATACCATTTTCTATGATGATAACCATTACACCACACATCCCTCTATAATCTTTTAATGAGTAAAGTGTTTGTCAATGATCTTGGAGACTGGATTTCCATCCCAGGTCAAATCATACCAAAGACTCAAAAAATGGTACTTGATGCCTCGTTGGTTAACACTCAGCATTATAAGGTACAGATCAAGAGTAAAGTGGAGCAATCCAGAGAAAGGAGTAGTGCTCTCCCCTACACCTTGGTGCAGTACTTAATGAAAAGGGAGCCATCAGGTCGCTCTTGACTACAGTAACAAACATTCTTTTATTATATATATATATATATATATATATATATATATATAAACTTATTCATATTTACATTCAGTATTTTTGTAATGATTTCTAAATTACAAAAGTTTTTTTTTCAAGCATAAAAACATTTCATCAGTCTGAAATAAAATATGATTAAAATTGAAGTGGACAAAAAAATTCTTTTCAGTTTTTCATTTGAAAATTGTTAAAACATTAAACAATAATTTTACTGTCTTGAAGATGGTCACATAGACCAAAAGATTGTGAAATTTCTTATAAAGAATAGATCCTCTGAATATTTCATTTTTCATATTTACATATAGCTGGATATTGATCTAGTGGGTAGAGTGTTTGCCAGTGGTCTAAGAAACCAGGGTTCAGTCCCAGGTCAAGTCATACCGAAGACTCAAAAAATAGTACTTGATCCTTCCTTGCTTTACACTCAGCATTATAAGGTAGGAATCAAGGGTAAAGTTGAACAATCCAGGGAAAAGAGTATTGCCTTCCCCTACATCTTGGTGTAGTAGCTATTGAAAAGGAAGCATTTGGGTCGCCCTTGACTACAATCATCAACTTTACTTTTTACTTTTATATATATATTGTAGAAGTCACCACTCTAATGGATAATAACAATGATAATAATCATACTTACCAGCCCAGGGATTCCAACTAGCATCCAGTTGGCAGACAAAAATAAAAAAGGCTGTAACTCAATACAGATCCCAATATTTGTTGAGTGCCCCATGTATGTGCAAGTATGGCACATGACCTTTTTATTGTGGGAACCAGACACAGGACCATAGCCCACACAAGCCCAGTGGTTCCAAAAATGCCTCAAACCCCATCAGCATTCTCCTTAAAAAAGGAACCTCAGGCGATAAACCTAGCCTCTCTAGAGAGGGTTAGAGCCTGTGGGGACAGCCTTCTGAGGTTCAAGAAGTGCCAGTCTTAGCTTGCATGACATGGATGCTGGCTTCCTGGAAGTCATGTCAGACTGTCTTGACCGACTACCACTAAAACCGAGACACGCCTGACCTGATCTGTGTACTGGGAAACACAGCTGGCCAAAGTGTGTTTTAGCCCAATGGATCAAGCTGTAACAAGACACAGACCCCATGATACAACTAAACAAACCAGTATATATATATATATATATATATATACACTAATATGTCCACTCCTGAGCCAATAACCAATCACTGTCCAGGAAATGAACTTAACCACATGCACACAATAGAATGCCCCAATGTGCCATAAATAACTCTCCTTCTTCATATTTCAGGGGATAGTATCTCAAATCTAACTCAGTGAGTTGCACAACTGAGTGTTGACTTTGATAAACTACCAAACTCAACTATTTAACATATATATATATATAAATATAGGAAGTGCACATAGTCTAACAGTTGTTATTGTAGGTAACAGACTCTAGCAAACTAATCTGCATACTCTGCAAATTGTTAAAAAATTGTCAAAAACTTCCTGATATTTAATCAACATCTGTTTCTTTAACAATATTCATGATCTCTTAGAACACTATACATGTTATGAAGACAGAGAGTCCCTGTGGTGTTGTGGTAAACATACTGGACTGTGACATCATAGTAAGTGAGTTCAAACTCCAATCTTGCTATTACTTTCACTTTCAGACTAATACCCCTAAGAAAAGCATCTTCCTAACTATGAGTTGAATAGTATTATCACTGTTTTTTTTTTGGCTTAGTCATCTTTGTAGAAGAACAGTATTGATACTATTTAACCTATAGCTGGGAGAGGTATAAGAATGTTCATACCTATCCCAAGAATATTTGTCCAAAAGTGAACTAGATAATGTGACTGGAGTTTGAACTTGCTGACTTTGAGGCTAAAGTCCAGAACTTTGGCCCTTATGCCACATGGAGTCCCTCATTGATAGTCAGATCAAACACAACTCAAAAGAAAGAAAGTACAACGAGAGATAGATAAAAATGGTTAAGAAGCTAATATTGCTGAGGCATATACCTTGTATATACCTTGTAAGTAAGTAAAGTTGGCGATCATAATCGAGGGTGACCCGAAGGCTCCCTTTTTGATAGCCACTACACCAAGGTGTAGGGGAGGGCGCTACTCCTTTCCCTGGATTGCTCCACTTTACCCTTGATCCATACCTTATAATGCTGAGTGTTAAGCAAGGAGGCATCAAGTACCATTTTTTGAGTCTTTGGTATGACTCGACCTGTGATTGAACCCATGTCTCCCGGGCAATTGGCGAACACTCTAACCGCTAGGCCAATGTCCGGTTGCATATATACCTTGTAACAACACTAATTCGGCTCAGCTATAATCATAGTATATATAATATAATATAAATTTTATTACAAAAGGGGCATTCAAAATACAAAAATAAAATCACCAAGATCTTCTTTGGACAGGGAGTTCTCAATGTATTTAACTATAAGAAACCCACTTATGAGACTAAAATCATTCTCATTCGAACCATGACTGTTACACAATGTCAACTGATACCTCGATAGCCAATTTTGTTTAAAGCAGACACAGAAAAACCCAGTTGTCACCATTCTTTATAAAGGTGATAATAATTAAAATGAACCTTGTCTAAATTCAACAAAAACAAACAAACATTCTTGAAAATGACTGGAGACTCAACTTGAAACACTGAATCTTTTGGATAATTTCTACCTTAATTCGATTAGGAATTACCTTTCTTTGTTCATCAACAGAAAAACTTTTTAAAAAAAAATCTTGTCTGTTCTTTTTAACTAAACTTTAATACATATACATATATATATATATATATATATATATATATATATATATATATATATGTGCATTCAAACTTGAAATAACACACCAATCAAGTGGATATAGTCAATGTTATTTGGTACACAAAAATTGATGGATATGTAATTATGTATTAAAAAGAATTTTAGCAAATGTAAAAAAGAAAGATTTTTAAAATGGAGACATATGAGGTCAAATGGAAGATTTATTTTTTGTAATAGTTTCCATAAAAAATTTCATTTTTTTCTGGTCAGTTTTATCATTAAAAAGAAATAAAATGATGAAATGATTTTTTAAAAAAATTCTTTAAAAAGTTTTTCGAGCATCTTAAAAGAAAAAAGAAGCAAATATTTAAAGATTAAATTCAAAGAAGTAAAAATGAAGAAATCATCATCAGCATTACTGTAATCCTTTAATGTGGTAAATGGATGATAGATTGGTGATATGCAAATAGAACAGTAGAGAGATGTTAAAGTTTTGAGTATAGAAGGGAAAAACTGATTCAAAGAATATTTTTATTTTGATTAGATTAACTAACAAGCCAAAAAATAAAAAAACAATCTAAATATCTGAATGTATTATAAACAAACAAAAATGAAGAAAAAGTCTGAAGAGATGAAGAAAAAAGAGTAGAAGAAGAAAAAAGAAAAAAGATGATGAAAAATATAAAGAAGAAGAAAAAAAAAAGTTTATGATAAAAAAGAAGAAGATGCAGACTAGAAAAAAAGAGGGAAAGAAGAAAAAACAACAACAACGACGAAAATGAACTATAATGATAGTAATTATGATGATCTGCTTTCTCTTCATTCTTTTTCTTTTCCTCCCACAGCCTGGATCAACATTCATACCATTTTACTTGATTCAATAAAAAATTGAATAAATAATCCTTGTCTGTCATATTCAATGAAACAGGCCTAAAAGATATGCACATTTTGTACAATAGTAAGCACTGTATTTAAAAAAAAAGAAATCAGGAGAGGGAAAAAGTATATATATGGTATTTAAGAAAAATTTATATCTTTTTTTAATGTAATAACTTTACTGATACTTGTACAAATTATCTTAAATTCTAAGAGCATGTGTAGAAATACTATATTTAATATTTAATATTTTTCTTTTCAGGTATAGAAATGCTATTTACAAGAAGAGAAAAAGGATTTGAATCTTATCTTAAATAATATCAAATTTTTGAAAACACCATGTGTGTGTAGATAGATAGATAGATAGATAGATATTGGGACTGCAAGAATGGAAGGCAGTTATTACAAACTCATCGTTTTTAAAGTTGTAGATATAAAAGAGAGGTTTATGCCTTGAAACAGAGATGATATAAAGCCTAAAATTCTGGAATATCCAAAAATATCTCAAATACTGAAGTGTCAAAAGTTTTGCAACACTTTTTGTGGCAGTTCAAGCTGTGGTTGATAGTATCACGGTGGTGGTGTGCTAACATGGAGTGTATTGCTTCACTCTATGTGTAATTTGAATGTCACACAGATGTGCAACATAGTTTAATTTGGGAACTTATTCTTAATTCTATTTACCAACCCCTCCACTCAGGTAGGATATGACACAAGGTCAATTTTTAAACAGAGTTTAACAGGTTTGAATCCAGAGTTTTCTTTCTCCAAGACTAGTTGCCTTACCAAGGCTGAAGAACTCAGTCTGTCCTACTATTTACTCATAGCTGGAAGGAGAATAATTGGATTCATACCTTTCCCAAGGGTATTAGTGCTATGTGAAATGCAATCAGTCTCGTCCAGGATTTGAACTCGTGTCACCATGTCCATTTCCTATGACGATAACCATTACACCACGGGCACCTCCTTATTCTTAATGAGTTTGAACAGGTCTATAACACCACTCTTTTCAATCATACATCCTAGATGCATCAAGGCAGGTCCATCTTGCCCCACTACCCGTCTTTCCGGTTGTCTCTCCAACCGTCACCGGGTCTATTCCCTGGTTGCCAACTGGTCTGTTCCCAGTTGTCACACTGTTGTTACCAGTGTTCACATTTCAATCATACATCCTAGATGCATCAAGGTAGGTCCTCAGTGATGCACTGTCTTCATCGCTGATTTCGTTTTTTTTGCATCATATCGGCTCCGACAGAAACCCCGGCATGACTCTGGAAGAGCCAAGCCGCCTCCTTGATCGTGACGTGCTACGCTCGTGCCTCTACCAAAGCAATAAACATAAGGCCAGACTTCAGCCGTTCTTAGAGAAATCTGTCCTTCAGTAACAGCCAATGAAAAACAGGGCATTTCACACTCCTCCACAGATATAACCAAAAGCACATATAGAAAAGGTGAAGGTGAAGTTGATCATAATACAGAAACCAGATGGTTAGAGAAATTTTGCTTGGGTTGCAAGAGCATCTATGATCAGGCAAGGTCAGATAGGCCTAAAACAGTGAATTCTGAGGCAATGAGACAAATTATGAATCCAAGCCATAGATGCAAATCTGGTAAATAGCACTTAGAGAATATCAAGTGAGCTTGGTATCTCATAGTCCAGTATAATTTTCACCTTCACAATCTTTGCAAATGCTAAATTGTGCTGCACATTACCAAAATATTACAAAACTTTTGATTCACTCAAGTATCTGGCTACAAATTGGGCTTCAAAGAAAAGTTGCAAATTTTGATTTCACAGACATTAACTGATTGTTGTACAAAAAATTCAAGTGAAGACATCAAAATCAGTCCATATTATACCACTTGCATCCAGTCTAATTCATTAATTCTTTCTAATGTTACCTAATATCTGATATGTGGGCCTTTTGCTTGAGTGCGCGCACGCATGTATGTGTATATGTATGTGTGTGTGTGTGTGTGTGTCTATGTTTGCAGAAATGAAACAAGCAAAATTTTCCTTCCAATTTTCCATTTTCTTCAGATGAAACTTCTAGAAACCTGTTGTAGATGTTACAATTTTTTTGTTATACTCATATTTATATATATATATATATATATATAAATCATAAATACATCTTAAAACAAAACTCACATGGTTTTAGAGATATTGCTCAATATTCAGGATAGAGCCATTTAATAGTCCAAATGTTAAGCAACAATCAGGTACCTGATGATCAACTTGGGTTGTAAACCAGACAGTTGTAATAAATGCTAGTGATGGCTGTGATTTTAATGGTTTTTAAGTTTTAATAATCATCTTTGTTTTCAAACATTTTGCCTATATATATATATATATATATATATATATATATATATATATATAAACCTAAAATATCCATTGCTTAAATGTGGATCACACAATTATCAAGCAGCTGATCAATTGTATTGAAGGTGTGAATGATTAATTTTTATGGCATGTCAACATATCTAGGTTGTTTTAGGGAAAGGAGTAGCACCCTTCCCTACACCTTAGTGTAGTTGCTATTGAAAAGGGAGCCTTTGGGTTACCTTTGACTGCGGTCGCCAACTTTACTTACTTTTTTACTTAGGCTGTGAGGATTTTATCACATGGCATGATGTTTGTGTATATGGCACACACACACACACACACACACACACACACAAAAAGAATCAATTTATCAATGAATTGACAATTTTTTATTGTCTATTTTTTCAAGGAGAAAATAATTTGAATATCTAAAATCTTAGACCTGCTTTGCCATAGTAGTGTAAGGAGACTATCAATGGTTGTCTCCCTTGGAGAGTGGGTATATCCATTGGGCACTGTGGAGTGTCAGATGTCAATTCTGAGTAATCCATTCTTGTTTTTTCTTGCCTCTGCTTTTTTTTAACACTAGAGACTTTGTATGTTGTCTCACCACTGAAAAATAAAGCTGAGATAGCTGTGACCATTTTATTATTGGAGGTGCCCATGGTGAAATGGTTATCGTCGTAGGAAATGAACATGGAGACTCGAGTTCAAATCCTGGACAAGAATAATTGCATTTCATATAGCTCTAATACCCTTGGGAAAGGTATGAATCCAATTATTCTCCCTCCAGCTATAGGTAAATAGTAGGACAGACTGGTTTCTTCAGCCTTAGTGAGGCAACTAGTCTAGGAGAAGGAAAACTCTGAATTAAAACCTGTTAAACTCCGCTTAAAAATTGACCTTGTGCCATATCCTGCCCAAGCGGAGGGGTCGGTAAATAGGATAGCTGTGACCATTTTACTGCCCATCAATCTCAACTAAGCCTTTTTCTATTTTTGTAACTCTTTTACCTACTCCCTTTTCATAGAACAATATGTGAATATTTTATCTGTTGGAACATATTTGTGTATTCCTTTCAATATCATGTATATATTAAATGTTTCTGTGTGCGTAAATGAGTTCATCTTGTCTTTCTTTAAGTGTATTCTGTGTTAGTGTATCCTGGATATGCTAATGGTAATATTAATGAGTGAGGACTCATCTATATATCTTACCTACTTCCAATCATCTCAATGGTAGCATTGAGCACTTATTTATGCAGCTTTTCTTATTTGTTTCTAATCTACTTTTATTTATATATATTTTGACAAATTTAGTATCGTACCCTCTTCACCTTCTTACATGACAAAGTATATGCATGTGCAAAAAAAAAGCAAGAGAGTCTAAAAACTGTCATGCTAAATTAAACTTTTATGACATCGCATGATTGCCAATTAACAGAGACCAAGAGACACCAAGAAGAATATCTTAATTTTTATGCCCACCTGGAATACACAGAGCAAGTATCATAGAGACTTCATTGTTGGTTTGATATAAATCTCATTGAAGGTCTTGAAAAGCATACATTACCAAAAAGCTGCCTAGAAATTATATCTGTTAACAAAGTCTAAAAGGGAGTAAGATAATACATCTTGAAATACAGGGGCCTGTACAGTGATCACATTGAAGTTTTTTTAAAGTAATGGGTAAAGCAAAAAAGGGTTTTATACACAGGACATGTCTCATAATGTATTAGGTCCATCAAGCTGTCATGGTGTGTAGTTCTCCTTCTTGGCATTTCTCAGGGCAATAGAAATTACTTGGTTGTGCCCATCTCCTTTCCCATAAAGTATTAGGTCGTTGAGCTGCTATTCCAACTAAGTTTCCTTGGTAGCATTTCCAAGAGCAATGGCTGTTACTTTGAAGGGTTCATCTTCTTATAAAGAAACAGCTTAGTCTAAAAGAAAATAATGAAACCAGTCTAAAATTCTTTGATTAGTAGTTTTTAGCAAAACACCAGATTGTGAAAGTGCAACACCTTCAATAATCACAAGATCTTCAGGTCTGTGTAACTTTTTCTTGGATCCTAAACTAAAAGTTCACATCAATGCTAAGACTTGAGGACATGGAGGACATTAAAAATATATAATAATGCAGCTTTACCCCATATTAAAAGAAGAATTTCTGACACGCTTCAACCAACAAAAATTCTCATTGTTATTTATTACCAAACTCTTCAGGATCAGAAGTCTGTAACCAAAACATAAGAATATGCAACAGTCCAGAAATAAGTACACCCTTTAAATATATCTATGCAATTTTATTTTTAGTTATAAAAGTGCAGCAATTTTATTTTTGGTAACAGATTTTCTGTGTGGTAGAATTTGATAATAAATAATACTGGATAATATCTGTATTAATTTTATAATTTTCTATTGGAAATTTTAAAAATCCTAGTATCTCCAGTTTAGAAGAAAATTAACTTTTTATAAAAAAATTGTTAGATCACTACTTACTTATGGGTGATACTGTACACATATAGAGACAAGTTTATATATACAAACATACACACACACACATATGTATATATATATATATATATATATATATATATATCTTTTTTAGTCTTTATCTTTTTATGTATCTTTTTTCATAAGAGTTAGTACCCTTATCATGTATATAAGTAAAGTTGGCGACCTCAGTTGAGGATGACCCAAAGGCACCCTTTTCTATAGAAAATACACCAAGGTGAGGGAAGGGCGCTACTCCATTCCTTGGATTGCTCCACTTTACCCTTATATATGAAAAATACATTCTCTATTTTGTTTTTTCTTATTTTATATATATATATATATATAGAGAGAGAGAGAGAGGGGGGGGAGAGAGAAAGTTTTGAGTTTGCTGCTAGTTATTTCAGAATTTTCCTTGTCAAAATTTATGCCAAACATTTACAAATGGTACGAGGATCATTAAATGTTTCCAGACTTTTTTCATATAGGCACTTTTATTGATAGTACAGACATAAAACTCTAGTCCCCTTTGAAGTAATCTCCTCTTGCTGCAATGCACTTTTAATGTTCCAACAACTTCAGGAAGGCCCCATGGAACTCCTCTTGTCTGAGCGTCTCAATGACTTTTGTCACAGCCTCTTTCATCTCCTCAGTTGTCTCATAACAATAGCCTCTGAGCTTAGGGAAGAAGCAAAAGTCACAGGGAGCAAGGTCTGGACTATAGGGAGGGTGAGGAACTGTGTTGATGCCCATCTTGGTCAAATAGTCTGTGACAAGGGTGGAGTTGTGTTTCTGCGGCATTTTTTTCAAGTTTAAAACAGAATTTTATTGCATATCGTTCTTCTAAAGAGTCCTCATGTCCAGATTGCATTGTCCTGTTGGAAATGCCACTGACCTGATTTGAAGAGTGCTGGCCTCTTCCGACAGAATCTCTTGCTGAACTCCCTTAAAACCTCAACATAGTAACCCTAACCCTAACCCTTTGGCCAATCAACTCTGGTCTATTGACTTTCTTACTCTTCCTACACCTCTCATCATCCCTCACAGACTCTCTGCCTTCTTTGAATCTCTTATGCCACTCAAGAACTGATGCCCGATTCATGCAAGATGGTCAAAAAGCAGTCTGAAGCATGGTCCATACGTTTCTGTAGCATTTTTTCTAAGTTTAAAACAGAATTTTATTGCATATCATTCTTCTAAAGTGGCCTCGTTTCCAAATTGCAATTTTGAAATTCACCAGCTGTGACAATCCGGCTTTAGTAGGGTGTATTCCAATTCCTGCTGTAGCTGTTGATTTGAACCTGAAATCATAAAAATTAGTCAGTCATCTCATAAGATGTATAGCAATAACATACTGAATTTTCAAGAGTCTACGACTATTTTAAATGCCTGTACAAAAAAAGGTTGGAAACTTATTAAACACCACGTAATTGTTACTAAGTCCACATAACTGAAAACAGATTTACCAATTATTCTTATATGTAGTCTTTCTAAGTTTTTCTGAAAATTTTTTCAGGATCTTCAGGAGACATACATTGTTATATATCCTACCTACAAACATGATTGGGTATGTCTCATTCATCATAAATACGTTGGACACTATTGTGAGGGTTGGTTAATATGCTGATTAAGTAGTACACCTATAACAGTAGTTTACCTTCTCCACAACGCTGGCGGGTATTGTATTTTGTTAATGATAAAAAGATTTCCATTTCAATTCCAACCTCTTTTTTGGTTATTTCTCATTCAGTAACCTTTTGTTAGGTTACAACATACTTTTTTTAAATTCTAGCAAGTAACATTGAAGAGATTTATTGATTTAAACATTTTTGTTTTTTGTCCAGATTATTTAACCCCTCTAAGCCATAAAGCAATGTAAATATTTTACATGTCCAGAAGATCTACCTAATTGATGGTAGCTCAGTTGGCAGGCTTAGAATATGCTGACTGTATCTCCCAAAGAGAGGTAAGAGCCTTGCCCTAAGTGGGTGTCCAGGGAATGATGCTAAACTGTATCTGATAATGAGCTTCAAGTTCTTGAGATCAGGAGAGTGTGGAGTACTTCCAGGTTGCCTGTTAAGATTCCATCCATAAATCAAGTATATCTGCATAAAAATTATTTACATTTGATGGGGCTGTGTGTAAAAAAAATCTTAAGAAACAACACAAAAAAATGTAAATATGAATATTTAATGATCGTGATTCCCTAATTTTTTGGCACAAAATAACCCAAGATTAGTTGATATGCCATTGAAATTAATCAATTGATAATCGATGGAATATTTATTCTAGCATGACAAATAATCTATTAAGTTCTTTTGTTTTGAAGTTTGGAAATTTAAATCCTGTACAGTCATTTAGGTCTTGCAGTAACATGGCTTCCTGTTGATTATTATTCATGGTAAATATATACATTAGACCCCCACTGGATGAGAGCTAGATTTTCCTTATAAAAAGAAACACCTTTTAATTATTGATTGATTGATTGATTTTAATGGCGTGTTAACCTGTCTCAGATTATTTTATTCCAAGAGGTTAAGGAATCCTATTCATTGTACATTTAAATTTACATTTTTTATGCAGTTATTTCTTAAGAGATTTTTTGTTTTTTTGCTCACAGTCCTATCAAATATTAATAAAAGTATTTTGTAATTTGCTTGAAGCATTGCACAAATTATTTTATTTTATTGTATTGTATTAATTTAGAGGGCTTTTACAATGCGAAATAATAATTATTTGAGTCTGAAATAATTATTATTTTACATTGCAATAGCCCTCTAAATCAACACAATAAAATAAAATAAAATATGAATAATTTTTAAACAGATTGATTTAACTCATAGATGGAAGCATAACAGGTATTATCTTTTTGGATCAGAGTGAACCTGGGAATAATAGAAATGAAGGGGTACTCCACATTATTAAGATCTCCATCAGATATAGTTCAGTGTCATATCTACAGCCAGCCTGTTCTAAGCCCAATCAACAGGGTAATATCTTTTAAAACCCTTCTCCTGTGTGCAATAAATATGCATACCAAACTTATCTAAATCGGAGGTACCCGTGGTATAATGGTTATCGTCATAGGAAATGGACACGGCAACACGAGTTCAAATCCTGGACAAGATTGATTGCATTTCACAGAGCACTAATCCTATTTACCAACTCCTCCGCTCCGGCAGGATATGACACAAGGTCAATTTTTAAGCGGAGTTTAACAGGTTTGAATTCAGAGTTTTCCTTCAACTAGACTAGTTGCCTCACCAAGGCTGAAAAAATCAGTCTGCCCTACTATTTACCCATAGCTGGAGAGAGAATAATTGAATTCATACCTTTCCCAAGGGTATTAGTGCTATGTGAAATGCAATCATTCTCTTGGGAAAGGTATGAATCCAATTATTCTCCCTCCAGCTATAGGTAAATAGTAGGGCAGGCTGAGTTCTTCAGCCTTGGTGAGTCTAGTTGAAGGAAAACTCTGAATTCAAACCTGTTAAACTCCGCTTAAAAAAAATGATCTTGTGTCATATCTGGCCTGAGTGGAGGGATTGGTAAATCCCTCAGCCCAACTTATCTAAATCAAACTCTTTGGCTATCTATAGATGACAATCAAGCAAACTATTCTTTTCATGGGTTCTGAAAATGAGACTCTATGGCTCCTTAATTAGTGTTCCTTCATTTATGTGACTCATAGTTGAAATTTGTTAATTAATGAAATCCTTTCAACAAAGTCCTTCCACGATTAGAGTCCTTCAACCAGATGAGACAAGGCTCCTTTGATCTTCAAACCTGCATTTCATAAAATCTCCTGATCTTATATACGATTGTGTGTAATGAAGTGCCCCTAATTTTTGACTATGCTGGCCTACAAAAATATTTCTACAACTTCCAATAACATACATAGAAACATTCAAACATTCATTTATACTTACAAATTTACTGTAATACAACCAAAATTAATGCAATACTATAAATAAATAATGTAGTCTAGACCTTGATGTAGTTTATCATGTTTACTTGAATATTCCAAACATAACAAACCCTACACCAGTGATACACAATAGCAATTATGTATAAAATTGATGAAGTATGTTCAAGAGGCATTATTTACTTTTTTTTAAAACAAAATCACACAACATCAAAGGTTTTAAACAAAGTTCAGTTGATAATGAAGATTTTACATAACTTCACTTCCAGTAGGACACATAAAGTAATGGCTGTAGACGTTGGTTCCCTAACCTTCTAAGAAGACAATCATCTGGAGGTTGTAAGTTCAATCCTGACTGTAGGCAAGTAACAATACAGGAATACTTAACACTGGTACCCAGTTATGGCAAACAGAATCAGAAAGGTGACCCCCGTGGATTCAATAAAGGACATAGTTTGAAGTTCCATGTAAGTTCCCAAGTTCGACAAACACCTGAAGAAGGCCAGAGGATATATTGGCCAAAACATTGGGGAAATAACAATAAAGATGAAGACAATAATCCAAAAATGCTTAATAATAAAAAAAAAACTTGACTTACTATTTCTATTTCTATATATTATAGACACAAGGGTTATAAATAGTAAACCATGTTGAGGAAAAATCTATTATCTTAATTAATAGTCTCTGTTTAGGTATAGGGTATGTAGGGACACTTTGGATCAAAGTTAGAGTGAGGTTTGATCAAGAAATAATGCAAGCTTTGATGTTTCAAAAACATATCATGAATAATGAATGATCTCTTGTTTTTGAGGTGAAAAATTGGTCTAAAAAAATCAGTCATTATATAAATATATACAGTAAGTATTTCAGAAAAGCCAGAGAAAAAAGATAGTCTGTAGATTCTGTTTCCACTTTTTCTTACTAACTGAATGGATGGCATTAGCCATTAAAACCCAAACTGAACAATGACCAATCAAACACTTAGCTGACTTTACCTCCAACCCACAGTTTCTTTGTAAGTCAAAGAAAAAGCATCTCAGCAAACAAGAACACTTTTTTTAGAAATTGCTTACTTCCATGATTGTTATCTTCTTATAATACCACAGGTTTCTTCAGAGCATTAAGCCACATCTCTGGAATAGCTGCTGACCAATTGTTATTGATGTTTAAGTATCATAAGCTGTCAGCTTACATTCACTGCAATAGACTTTGTGGTTACTTACACAGCAAACGCATTTTGAGATGGCCAAATTCTTGAACAGGTCACAGGATCAAGATAAGTTTTAAAGATAGCACCAGGTCTTCTCTAGCCAGTTATCAAGTTGGCTCAGTGCAAAAGACCAAGAAACTAAAGGAAAAAGTCCAAAATTGCAGTTACATCAAAGTGTATCCATCAGAATAAACAAGCAATATTATTGTACAAGAGTGAGTCAAAAGTTTTGCAATATTTTAATAGTACATGCTGCACAACAAGGGTGAGTCAAAAATTTTGCAATATTTTGGTAGTACGTGCAGTACAACTAAGATGAGTCAAAAGTTTTGCAATATTTGGATACATGTGTGAATCATGTAACTCAAACAGTTCAAGTTGAAGTAGGTATTCACCGTGGTTGATAATAGCATAGTTGTTGGTGCATTGATATCATAATTTGAAAGCCACACAGATGAACGAGGGGGTGTCCTCATGGTGTAATAGTTAAAGCGATGGACTGTAAAATCATAGTAAGTGAGTTCGAATTCCAGTCACGCTATTATGTTCACTTTCAGACAAATACCCTTGGGAAAGGTATGAACCCCCTTATCCTCCCAGCTATGGGTTAAATAGTACCACTACTGTTCTTCTAGAAGGATGGCTTTGGCATTAAATAACCTACAAAGGTTAATATGCCATTAAACAAAGAAACCAAACCAAACCAAACAGATGAACGAGCAGTATAGTCTAATTCAGGAACTTATACTTTACAAGTTTGGATTGGGTTGTAATACTGCACAAATAACCAAAAACATTTGTTGCCTGAAAGGTGAAGGTGCAGCTGAGCACAGCACAGTAACTAGATTGTTCAAAGCATTTCACAGAGGTTGCAAAACCTTGACAATCAGTCATGGTCAGATTAGCCTAAAACCATGGAGGCTGTACTCCTAGCCACATATCTGGTGAGTAGCACTTGAGGCAAATCTGGTGAGTAGCACTTGAGGCAAATCTGGTGAGTAGCACTTGAGGTAAATCTGGTGAGTAGCACTTGAAGAGTATCAAGCAAACCAGCGTCTCTCAGTCCAGTGTGGCTCATTATCTTAACAACCTTGGCAAAAGCAGCAAGAACTACTGAAATGCTCCTTGTAACCAAAATATTGCAAAACTTTTGACTCAGAATAATATAACAATGTTGAAAATTGTGTCATAGTCCCTAACCCACTTGTGTCACCAAAACTAAAAATAAAAAAAGACCCACAATGTGTCATAGTTTCCAAAAAGAACTTTTCCCTTTTATTACTACCAAAAGCTAATGAGTATAAATAGACTGAATTCCCAGCACTGCTCAGAAGCAGATCTTTAGAATTGGACCCTCTCTATCAAATACAGTTTGGTGTCATATTGAGTCCACCTGTTTTTTTAGTGGGGTGTTTAACCCTCGTGAATGGGATATAGTCATCGCATTCTAAGCCCCATGTGACAGGGTGCTATTTCTCCACTTAGTTAACATCATTTACTCTGCAGTTTTGTCGCCAATCGTGCATGACTTGCTTGAAAAATCTGCACCAGAAGAGGCGGCTCACTTTTTCACAGCAGCAATGATGGTGTTGTTATCAGCAAGATGTTCTTTACATTGTCCATATTTCATGGTTTGATCTGTACAGATGAGTAAACTAAGGTGCTTTTCATGAAATGTTTAGCATGACTACTCACTCACGGTCACCTCAACTGAGATGCATTATCCACTACTTAACATGTCCAGTCAACTGGGACTGTAGAATACACCGACTGCTTTTCTGCAGAATGGTAAGACTCCCCCAACGAGTGTCCTAAACATGACACTAAACAATCTGATGGTGAGGCTCCAGTAATTCTGGGGTTTTGGGGAATGCAGAGTACCCCTTCATTGCCATCGCTCCCAGGTCCACTTTGGCCTGGAATGGTAACAACTGATAGGGTCCTATCTATGGATTAAATAAAACTAAACTGTGTACTTATGCTAAACTGAATTACTTGAAATAGAACTGTTTTGACATTGAAACTGTGTGCTTGTGCTAAACTGAATTGTTTGAAATAGAACTATTTAAGTAAACTGAATAGCTTGAAGTAGAAATGTTTTTGGCAATTAAACAGTGTACTTATGCAAAACTGAACTATTTGAAATAGAACTGTTTTGACATTCAAACTGGGTACTTGTGCCTAACTGAATTGTTTGAAATAGTACCGTTTATATGTATAAAAATGGGTTTGGCATTGAATAATTTACAATGGTTGATATGCCATAAAACAAACCCAAACCACTGCTTAACGGCTCATATCCACTCTTTTGTCTCAGTAAATATCCAACAAGTGTGGATAAATATCATTGTAGGAGTGTAAGCTTTTGCTTAGGGAGGGATTTAAAGATATATCTCTGCTTTCATGCCAGATGTCATTTTGCCAAGGAAAAAAAATAGGTTATTGGGGAGGAATTCAACCTCTACTGTCATATCACCAATTTCCATTTCTGATGTGTGGAAAACAGCATATAATCAGAAGATACAGTCAACATATTCTAAGCCCCACCGACAGGGTATATTAAAAGCCAAATAGTATTTTTTAGTATGCTTATATCAATGTTATTGATAAAATAGTACAATTGTAAGAAATAGGTCAATCCATTGTTTAGATTTTTTTTCATGTAAGTGTGCATTGAAAATCAAGAAGAAAAAGTATTTTCATCGATTAGGAATTAAGGCTGCCATTACTGAGAAAAGGAATATAATTATTTGGGGTTTATCAAAGAAGTGTCAATAAGAAGAGGTAAATTTTAAGAAAAAAAAATGTTATGGCAAATACTAAGTGTATTGCTTTAAAATTGATTTCTTAATTTCAACTACTATTCTTAAAGTGATTCCAGTAAATGAGAAATGTGAATCCCACCACAGACTACAAACTATGTCCTGGCTAATCAAATAATTAGATGATTGATTTATTATCTCTTCATTTAATTATCTGTCTATCAAATGAGGAAAACAATATCATATCTTAAATGACATTTCTATGGTTCAGTTATGATCTCGATTGAACTAGGTGAGGATCAATATACTTCTAAGTTTTATTACTTCCTTTTTATTTTATCAAGACATCAAATTCATGATACCCAAGATGTGTGTATGTGTGCATATTTGCTAATATATGAACTTACCCAACCCCTCCACCACAGACACAAGGTCAATTTTCAAGTGGATTCTAACAGGTTTGAATTCAATTTTCCTTTTCCTAGACTGGTTGACATACCAAGGTTAAAGATCCCAGTCTGCCTTAGTTGAAGAGAGTGTTTGGATTCACATCTTTCCCAATATTATTTGGGCTATGTGAAAATGTGAACAGCGTTGTCCAGGATTTCATCCATATCCATTTCCAATGACAATAACACTATGAGCACTTACAAATAATATATATATATATATATATATATATATATATATATATATATATATATTATTTGTAAGTGCTCATAGTGTTATTATATATATATATATATATATATATATATATATATATATACACATGATATATATATATATATATATATATATATATATACACATGATATATATATATATATATATATATATATATATATATATATATATATATATAATGCTTTTTTTAAATGTCAACATATTTAACATATTTACTCAACTTTTTAGTGTATTATATATATATATATATATATATATATATATATATATATATATGATTTTTTGTTCAATCAAGATTTCAAATTCCTTATAACCAAGATATGTGTATGTATGCATATTTGTTAATATATCATATATGAGGACATATGTGAGAAAGAGAGTGTATGTGTTTGTGTTAATATATATATATATATATATATATATATATATAAACACAGTTAGTGTCAGAATTATTTGCTCTGCTTCTGATAATAAGGAACAAAGCTGTAATACCTTTAATTTTCATGGAAATTCCTTGGGTATTTTTCCTAAATAATAAAATAATGGATTTGAATGTGTTGTTATGCTCACAACAAAACTTTATTTTAATGTCAAACAATAAAACCAAAAACATCAAACAAATATTCAAAATCGGACTAAATTATTGGCCTTCTTGACTCAATAATAAATTGTGTAATCATTCTTGATCATTGTCTTTGTCTTTTATGGTTCCTTAAAAGATCACGAGACACACTGACAGGCATTTTGCTCTGTTTTTCCCTGGCAAAATTTCTACTTCTTCCAAATTTGAACAATTTCTGTCTCCAACATTTTTCTTCAAATAAGTCCATAAATTTTAAATGGGTTTAAATCAGGACTTTGTGTTGCATACACCAAGTCTTAATATAACAGTTATCAAATATATCTAAATATCATTCCATGTTTTTCTGGTCAATGTCATGTTCAAACAACCTATGACACTCCAAAGACCGCTTTTGTGCACTTTGTTTTATATTTGCTCAGTCAACTGGGGCTACTGAATACACTGACTGCACCTTTGCAGAGGGGGAAGACCACCCTCCAATGAGTGTCCTGGATATGAGACTGAATAATCTGATGGTGAGGTTCTGGTGATGCAGGAGCTTTAGGGAATGCAGAGCACCCCTTCATTGCCATTGCTCTGACTCTGGCCTCAAATGGTAGCACCTAATAGGGTCCTATCTATGGGTTGAATAGAACTAAACTGCATACTTATGCTAAACTGAATTGTTTGAAATAGAACTGTTTTTGACATTGAAACTGTACTGACACTAAACTGAATTGTTTAATATAGAACTGTTTTGACATTTAAGTGAGTGTAAACAAAATCTATACTTATACTAGACTGAATTAGAACTGTTTGAATAAACTGAATTGGTTGAAATAGAAATGTTTTTGACAGTTGAACTGTGCACTCATGCTAAATAGAATACACCAACTGCATCTCTACAGAGGGGCAAGACTTCCCCAACGAGTGTCCTGGATATGATACTAAACAATCTGATGGTAAGGCTCCAGTAATGCTGGAGCTTTGAGGAATGCAGAGTACCTTTTTATTGCCATCACTCCCAGGTCCACTCTGGCCTGGAGTGGTAGCACCTGATAGGTTATGGGTTAAATAGAACTAAACAGTGTACTTATGCTAAACTGAATTTTTTTAAATAGAACTGTTTATACGTATAAAAATGGATTTGGCATTAAATAACATACAATGGTTGAAATGCCATAAAACCCAAACAACCAACCAAATTGTTTTATATTATTCTTAAGAATATCTAAATACTGCTCTTTATCCATGATACCCTGAACTTTTATCATTTATCCTGATCCAGAAGCAGTAAAATATCCCCAAAGCAAAATACTCCTGCTACCATGCTAAATTGTAGAGAGGGTATTTTTTGCTTTGTGAGCTTCATTCAATTTCCTCCATACATACTAGGAGTTCACATGACCAAATAATTCTAGTTATAAATCTGAAAAAAAAAATACTTGCAAATATTCACATTTCCTTAGAAAATATGTAAGTATTTAGTAGAGGTAAATAAATCTGACACCAAAGGTATATATATATATATATATATGTATATGTACATATATATATATATCTGTATATATATATATGCCTTTGCTCATCCCTGTGAAGGGGTCCACAGGAGTACATCACTTACGAGCTTGTCCGTACTTCTCCAGCAGTGTCCCGCATATATATATATATATAGTTTTTTTTCCTTTTCATTTTCAGAGACTGGTTACTTTACCAAGTCCAGAAAGCTCAATCTACCCTCCTATTATATATGCATATATAATATTGTAAAAGAAAATAAGAAAGATAACTTTTTTACAGCAATCAATATCTGGGATAGTGTCATTACAGAGTTGAATATAGACTAGATTAGGTTATTTGGTTGAATAGTATATCAAACCTTGATGGTTTTTTAATGCCAAATCTTGTTTCTTTTTAAGTGAATAGTTTACTGGTAACATTTTTAAAATGAGCTAGATGTTTGTTTGTTTTCTTTGTTTTATAGCATATCAACCTTTGTAGGTTATTCAATGCAAAAGCCATCCTTCCAGAATAGTGGTGGTACTATTTAACCCATAGCTGGGTGGATAAGGGGGTTCATACCTTTTCCAAGGGTATTTGTCTGGAAGTGAACGCATGTACTATGATTAAGCAGTCCATCACTTTAACCATTACACCACAAGGACACCCCTAAATGAGCTAGAGCTCATTTGTTTGCACACAGTTAAATGGTTTTAGGTAGTGTTATTTATTGTTTGCACATATTTCATTGATTTCAAGCATTGTGATATAACATTAATATTTCTACTTGCCACTGTTAAATGGTTTTAAGTATTCCTATTTAATACTAATAATTCAATTAAATATTCACAATTTGTTTACACTCAGTTAAATGGTTTCATGTATAAGAAATGATAGAAGAGTTCTTTTTGATAATTGATGGGATTCTAATAGGTACTACCACTCTGGGTCAGAGTGGACTTGGGAGTAATGGTAATGAAGGGATACTACTGTAGTCTCATCATCAGGTGGTTTAGTGTCATATTCAAAACATTAGTTAGTGGTGGTGGTGGTGGGGAGTCTTACCCCTCTGCAGAGATACAATCAGCATAATCTACAGCCCCAGATGACTGAGTTGAAAAATAGACTCGTTAAAATGGAATTAGGAACATGTGAAACAGAAGATTTGTCCCCTTACATTTTGGACTAATCCACATATCACACTTACTATCATACATGTATTCATTTTGACGAGAACGAATTTTGCGGCCAATCAGCTGTATTACAGATTAACATTATAACATATGAAAATCATGCCCCTTACCTCATTTCATATTTGGCCCCCTGTGCCTTTCCTCCAAGATGTAATGGCCCTTTTGGGTCCTTGAGTTTGAGACCCCTACTCTACAGCCTAAACAATAACCATCTCATTTGAATCTATCTGAATATTTAAAGATGATTAAGAGAAAATTCTTTAACAGCAGAGAGGAACTCTGAACATATTTTCATTTCACCAAAAATAATATTGGTGTAATAACACCAATAGGATTCATCTATCTTTGCTTGATAGAAAAGAAATATAAATATTCATTATAACTGCTAGAAAACGTTCTTAGGTAAGAAACATAGAGATTTGGTCAGTTGTTAACACAGGGAATGATAGAGCTTCTTTGGTCCCTCTTTGAGGCTGAATAAAAAATCTTTTGACTTTTCTTCCTTTCATAATGAGTATTTTCTCCCTCCCAACACATTCCATTTGTTTGTTCATTTGTTTGAATATGCATATATACTTGACTTCGATGGAACATCCAATATAAGTATTTACCCAACTTCTCCACTTTGGAAAAGATGTGACTCATGGTCAATTTTTAAGGAAACTAAGTAAAGCTAGTTTGAATTCAGGGTTTTCTTTTTCATTGATTGGTTTCCTAACCAAGGTTAAAGAACCCAATCTTCCCTAGAAGAGAAAAACAGGTGGATTCATACCTTTCCTAAGGTCTTTAGTGCACAGTGGAATACGAACGGGCTTGTCAAGGATTTGAACTCTGGTCTCTAATTCCATTTCCAAAGACGATAACCATTATGCTAAGCATGGCTCTATGACAGATGTAAAATGATTTGCAGAAATTCATAAAATGGCAAATGTCTGGAAGTAAACATATGTTGCAAAGTCACTGATGACTCTGATGTTAGTGATGGTTAATCATCTGAGAGGGAAGAAGTAACACAAAAATGTAACTTAAGAGAAAAACCTTTTTTGTTTTATTATTTCCATTCAGTTTGGTCACTGATTCCATTTTTTATGATAACTATTACCAGAATCAGCATGTAATACCCCCAAATCCCTCAATTAAAGGTGGCCCAAGCTAACTTGAAGGCCCCAGGAGAACAGGTTTCATATATTTTATGTGAACACAACTTATGAAAGGGGAGGTTCATATTTTTATATGAATTCTACTTGATCAAAATTGACATGTAGTAGAGTGGGGGTTTGTATTTTTATATGAATTCTACTACATGAAAATTGGCATGTAGTAGAGTGGGGGTTTGTATTTTTATATGAATTCTACTACATGAAAATTGACATATAGTAGAGTGGGGGTTTGTATTTTTATATGGATTCTACTTGATGAAAATTGCATGTAGCAAAGTGGAGGTACATATTTTTTTATATGAAAATCTTCCCAAACACTGACCCTGACTGTTATGCTAAGTTAGGTATCTTATTTCTTTTGTGTTTATATGAAAAGTATTATTATATGTAATTATGCTTTCCATCATGTAATATCTTGTCACATGATTCTTTCATAATTTTAGTGCTGCCATAGACAGTACTCACACAAAGTTAGATTGTTGTATGAAATAATATTCTCAATATATTATTTTTCATTCAGTGACTAATATACCTTTGTAATGGTTCATAGATAGTAGATACATATATATGAATTTTTATCAAGGATGGATTGAACCAATGCTAACTCCCAATTTAAAAATCTTTTAGAGTTAACATGGAGAAATCAAAGATCATTGGCACCGAATAAACCATGTGACACCTAAGCCAGCTAGCTAAGAATAACATATACTGACCCACCGCCACCCTATCAGATGAGGGAAGAGAATATATATAGCTTTTCTTGCCTACCGACTCTCTCTTTGTCTTGGAAGATTTTGAAAGAGTAGTCTGGTGATAACGATAAAGAGAAATTCTTAGGCAATTGTAAAAGAGGTGTTAGGAGCACATGTTGAAAGGTATTCTGTCTTACCAAGCTTATCACATCTTTATTGCCTGTATAAATTGTACAATGATAATAATATATCAGAAAGACAATTTTTGTTGTACTTAAACTTGTTTATTGCTTTTGCTGTTTGGTTTACTGTTGTTGACTTTTTGTTTTACTTAAAAATTATTGTTTGCCACCTCCTAATACGGACTCAGAGGCATGAACACTGACAAATACAAGACTACCCCTACAACACTTTCTTTCCCAAATTACAAAGTTAAACCCAACCATACAATACCTCCTTTTTTTATGAGGTGTGTTTGTTGAGGGAGTAGAGCACTGGTAAATCAGAATTAAATAGATAAGCATTGCGTGAGTATATTACCGAGTATACTATGTTACAGCAAACTAGATAGAAAGAGATGCTAGCCTTCCTTCTAAAGAAAAAAAAAATGATTACGATTACCTTTGGAGGCTGGTAGGTATCATGACAAACATATAAAATCATCAACATGGCTGCTGAATAAGGTTAATGAGGAAATATTTATTTGAATTATTTACAAGGGTACATGTAATTTGTTTAATAAGAGCTGGTAGTCAACAGTCTCTTCACTTGATGTTAATAGAGTTCACATTGTGTTCAAATTTTAAAATGTCAAGGACTGATATGAAAATGGGTAGAGAATGACTCCCTGTCCACATAAAGTAGTCAAAATTCCATCTGATAAATCCCTTGGGTGATTTAGATTATTGAAAATAAATGGGAAGGGTTCTGACTGGTTGCTAAATTGTATTTTTGGAAAATATTTTACTTTTGTCAAAAGAGAAAAAGCTGCATGGAGCCTATGAGCTGATAGCTGCTGAGGTAGGAGCTGTTAGATATTGAACTAGACGAGTTAAGTCCCTTGTTTCTAGTGACCGGACATGATGGATTAGCCACCTTTTGCCACTAGGGGGCCTTTTTCTTCAGTCATGTTGGTCACATCTACACTATGCTTTACCAAGTCAATTCTGTCTTCTGTGGTTTTTCAAAAGCTCAAGGCTTAAGCAATACATAACAGGAACATTCACTTAAGCTCAGATAAGAGTGATAGTGGGAGATATAGGTAGTAGGTATGGCAAGTTTATTTAGAACTAAAATTTTGAAATTATAGCACTTTACACACTTGGAACTTTTTAAAAAGTATTACATTATAAGAAAAAAAACAGTGAAAAACTTAACCATTTTTTATGATTGACACAAATTTTAATGAGACGTTGATGGCTTAGACACACAGAAGAAGTGATTATTTTCCTTGATTATTGTTGTCAAGGTTCCTAAAGTTGAAGTGAAAAGTCATAATTTTCTAAAGTGAAAATTCTCAGAAATAACAAAAAATAGGAAATTTCTTAAAATTTTCCTATTCAAGATTTAATATCCTAATTCAGGATGAGACCATGATCATTGCATGTCAAAATTTGACATTTTTCAAAATTAGATGATTATCCAGGAGACCTGGGTTCAATCCCAGGTCATGTCATACCAAAGACTTTAAAAATGGTACTTGATACCTCCTTGCTTAACACTCAGCAATATAAGGTATGTATCAAGAGTAAAGTGGAGCAATGCAGGGAAAGGAGTAGTGCCCTCCCCTACACCTCAGTATAGTAGCTATTGAAAAGAAAGACTTCGGGTCACCAACTTTACTTAATACTGTATAATACTGTCCAATACTGTATAATACTGAATAAAATATCCTCAATTCTGCCTGTCAATACTTATATGCCCTCATGAATACAGTTGCTTACTTCTCAGGATTGTCTCAAGAAATCATTTATAATTATGGAAAACAGCAATTAAACAATTTAAAATTTTGAATTTAAATCTTTCATTTTCATTGGTTGGAAAAATTGTGCAGTTATAATACAATGGTTTCACAAGAAATCATTTCTAATTGGTGAAAACAGCAATTAAACAATTTTAAATTTGAATTTTTCATTTTAATTGGTTGATAATTGGAGAAATTGCCAAGTTATAACAAATCCCAATTGAGAGAAAGTATGAGTGAATAAAAGAAAATTTTAATAAAAAGTCATTATGCTAATATCATCAGGAATTTAAATGTGCCTTAAAGAAAGTCACAAAGTGTCACATAACACCTGTGAGCCATGGGTTAACTATGTTTGCTCAAGGCAATAAATGGCTATGAGATTTTTCTCAAGTAATCTTAAAATAAAAAGCAATTATTTAAGCCTTAACCACAATATTAATGTCCAGAAATGCAGCTTTCTTCTTGATCTTCAGATCAATATTATATTGTGTCCTATGACACTAAACTGCTTCTGTGGCACCATTTCTAGAGCTCAGTAGAGAATGGAGTTAATCCTTCATTGTTTTTACTCTCAGCTCCACTCTGACCCAGAGTAATAGTATTTGTTAGGGTAACATCAATGGGTTAGATGTTTCAGATAATTTCTAAAATGATTTTGAACTACATTTGCTCTTAAAACATAGATATTGCAACTAAGTATGAACTTGTTTACCTGTTCAAAATGATTGTGAGCAACATCAATATATTGGCTCCAAAAACATTAATTTTAAAACTAAGTGTTTACCTATTTAAAATGATTGTAAACTAGATTGATATATTGATTCTTAAAACATTGATATTAAACATAGATGATAACTTATATAGAATGATTGAGAATTACATTAATACATAGGCTCATCTACCTGATTTAATGTGGTTTGGTTTGATTTTATGGCATATCAACCATTGTTGGTTATTTAATGCCAAATCCTGTTTTTTCATATAATAAATATATGATTTGTAAACATATTTTGTTGATACACACAGTTAAATGACAGACAGTTCTATTTCTAACAATTCAATTTAACATAAGGCAACAAAATTAAATAGTTCCAAGTATTGCTATGTATACTTAACAATTCAATTAAACATCAGTCATTTGTTTACACCCTTGGGAAAGGTATGAACCCCCTTATCCTCCCAGCTATGGGTTAAATAGTACCACTACTGTTCTAGGAGAATGGCTTTGGCATTAAATAACCTACAAAGGTTGATACGCCATTAAACAAAGAAACCAAACCAAACCAAACTATTTGTTTACACACAGTTAAATGATGAAAAAGTTCTATTCCAAACAATTCAATTTAGCATAAGTCATTTGTTTGCACTCAGTTTACATGCCAAACAGTTCTATTTGACCATTGATAGGACCCTATCAGGTATTACCACTCCAGGCCACAGTGGACCTGAGAGCAATAGCAATGAAGGGGTACTCTGCATTCTCCAAAGCTCCTGCATTACTGGAGCCTCACCATCAGATTGTTTAGTGTCATATCCAGGACACTCATTGGAGAGATCTTATCCCTTGGTAGAGATGCAGCCAACAGGGCTATCATTTACCCGAATCCAAATCCTGAATGAGGTGGTTTACATTTAACAATAACATTAATACCATTAGGAAAGGTATGAATCTAACTATTTTCCCACATGCTGTGGGCAAATAGTAAAGCAGATTGGACTCTTTAACCTTGATATGGCAACCAGAGGAAAAAAAATTCTAAATTCAAACCAATAGTAGGCCTGAATAGAGATGGATTCTTCCAGGTCATTCCTGCCCAAGACATGTTACATGAATAGCACCCACATGTCCAAGTTATGGATAATTGTTTCATTTTGTTTTTGTTGTTTAATGGCATATCAAGCTTCTTGGGTTATTTAATGCCAAATCCATCCTTCAAGAACAGTAGTGGTAATAGCTGGGAGGATAAGTGGGTTCATACCTTTCACAAGGGTTTTTGTCTGAAAATGAACATAACAGAATGACTGGAGTTGAAATTCACTTACAACGATTCCACAGTTCAGCACTTTAAATATTATACCACGATGACACCCGCGTTATGAGATAAGTCTTTATCTATATGAATGCAGGAATATAAATCTTTTGACTTTTCAGATACAACATAATCTTCTTCCTGAATTTGACAAATAGCATTCTATGTACTACTTTTCCCAGATGGCAGTCTTAGAAAATGCTGACTGTATCACCTGCAGTGGTGGAGGTGCCTGTGGTGTAATGGTTATCGTTGCAGGAAATGGATATGCCAACACGAGTTCAAATCCTGGATGAGACTGATTGCATTACACATGGCGCTAATACTCTTGGGAAAGGTATGAATCCAATTATTCTCCCTCCAGCTATGGGTAAATAGTAGGACAGACTGGGTTCTTCAGCCTTGGTAAGGCAACTAGTCTAGGAGAAGGAAAACTGTGAATTGAAACCTGTTAAACTCCGCTTAAAAAATTGACCTTGAGTCATATCCTGCCCGAGCGGAAGGGTTGGATAAATAGGATCACCTGCAGTGAGGTAAGACCTCATCAAAAGGGATGTCCTAGAAATGACGCTGAACTGCATCTGATAATGATAATCCTATTTACCAACCCCTCCGGTCGGGCAGGATATGACACAAGGTCAATTTTTAAGTGGAGTTCAACAGGTTTGAATTCAGAGTTTTCCTTCTCCTAGACTAGTCGCCTCACCAAGGTTGAAGAACCTAGTCTGCCCTACTATTTACCCATAGCTGGAGGGAGAATATTTGGATTCATACCTTTCCCAAGGGTATTAGTGCTATGTGAAATGTAATCAGGCTCATCCAGGATTTGAACTCGTGTCGTCATGTCTACATCCTGCGACGATAACCGTTACACCATGGGCACCTGATAATGATAATGAGTATTAGAGATCTAGGGAGTTTGGAATACTCTTTCGTTACCATTACTGACAAGTCAACTTTAATCAGGAGAGGTAATACTATTTAGGGTTCCATCTATGGATCAAATAGATCAGTTTAGAAATTTATTGGATTCAATAGGACCATGTACCAAAAAACCTTCCAAAAACTCTTAAGAGCCAACTACATAAAAATGTAAATATGAACATACAATGAATGTGATTCCCTAACCTCTAGGCATAAAATAACCCTAGATGAATTGACATGCCATTAACATCAATAGATAAACAATATGCTTCATATATATATATATATATATATATATATATATATATATATATATATATATATATATCAAGCATATCAAGGTCATTGTACTCCTGAAGAGCTGTTTAGGTGAAACCTAGCTAAACTCACTCTTGTCCATGTAGGAATTACTTTCCTAATATTAACTCTATCTCATGTATTGAGCACTTTATTACATTTTAGTTTAGGTAGTTCTGTCAGTATTTTTTCTTTTGACTAAACATATGTGCTACTTGATTATTTTCAAGTCGCACACGTTTTTCATCTTTTCTTTTTTTCCTGAATTTTTTTCCCCAGATATCAGTTTGTAGAATTTGCAAATTATACAATCTGGGTTTTTTCATATCAACAGAATTATATATTAGATATAAAGATTAAAAAAAAAAAAAAATATATATATATATATATATATATGCAGGGTAATTGAAAAGTAACTATTTAAAAATTCTTATAATTCATTTTTTAAGTATAATTTTAGATATGAATAAATTATAAGTATTTTAAAATCAGAAGTTACTTTTCATTTACATGATAGATTGATAGATAGATAGATCTGTTGGTTTTTCATACAAAAAATATCCCGCCTGTTTAATATGACAAATAGTATTCTATTCATCATTGTCTAAATATGGAATTTTAATTATTAACAATGAGAACTTGAGTAATTTTGGTCTTGTGCCAAACCAAGCTAATTTTAGTGAATAAATGCATTAATTATGTGTACAAAAAGATATTTATGTATTGTGCATTTTCTCAATTGCATAAATGGAATATGCACGTATGAACTAGAAGGGTAAGTATTATTTGTCGTTTTCTTTGCAATTTTTCTTTCTTTCATTCCTTCTTGTTCATTTTCAGAAAGATTCCAATAGTAATGATGATCTTTTTATTGAAATGTACTATAGTTTGATACATTTCTTCTGAAATTCATGAATCATTCAGTCTAGTTTTCTCATCATTTTTATTTTGATCATATTTTATTCACCATATTCTTTAACTTTCTTGTGTATGTTGTTTGTCATTCAGTATCTATATCTTTATTTCAGTCTGTTGTCAGTCTATCTATCTATCTATCTATCTATCTATCTATCTATCTATCTCACTCTGTTATCATCTGTGTATCTATCTATCTATCTATCTATCTATCTGACTCTGCTATCTATCTATCTATCTATCTATCTATCACACTCTGTTATTATCTATCTATCTATCTATCTATCTATCTATCTATCCCATTCTGTTATTATCTATCTATATATCTATCTATCTATCTATCTCAATCTGTTATTATCTACCTATCTATTTCATTTTGTTATCTGTCTTGTCACACTTATTCCTCTATGAACAGGATATTTTGTGAAAGAAAAAGTTTGAATTTGCTTCCTTATTATTAAAAAAGATTATTTTTCTGGGTTTCTTATGATATATTGGGCCTCCTAGAACACAACTGCATGGTCTCTAATTCCATGTACCAACTTGGAGTTTATTCATTTACTTGTAAAATTACATGTTACCAAGTAAGTTATTCTGTTTCAAGTCTGTAATTCAATTTCTTTGTATCATATATTTTTATTCAGCCCTAGCAGAATGGACAGGACGCAATACAAGGTCAGTTTTTATGCAGAGTAATGTCCTCTTATTGTATATCCCTCTTTTTAAGGTGTTCTAAGAGGTTATTGGTGTAAGAAATGTAATTGGCAATCCAAGTTCAAATCCTGGACAAGGTTGCTTACATTTCACTTTGCACAAATACCCTTGGGAAATACATGAATCCACCTGTTCTTCCTCCAGCTAGAAGTGCAGATGTGGTTTTTAGCCTTGGTAAGGCAACCAGTCTATGAGAAGGAAAATTCTGAATTTAAACCAGCTTTATTCCATTCAAAAATTGACGATGTGTCATATCCTAGCCATGGTGGAGGGGTTGGGTAAATAGATTCTTGTAAAATTGACCATATCAACATGTGACTACTTATTGAATGCACAAACATATCTCAGATTGATGGAAAAACAATTAGTTTTTGTTTTTATTAACTCAATCCAAAATAGAACTTCAAAGCCAATTAATACAGCAATATCGACAGCAAAGAGAAATTTAAAAAATCCAAAAGGTAGCAAATAAAAAACGGTGGACAGAAAGGTCAAAACAAAAGAGAGATTATTTTTCTGACATTGTTTTTCTCCTTCAAATATTAAGAATATGATATAAGAAGGAAAAAATGTTGAACCCACTAAATATCTACACATTAACAAGATTTGTGTGTGTGTGTGTGTGTGTGTGTGTGTGTGTGTGTGTGTGTGTGTGTGTGTGTGTGTGTGTGTGTGTGTGTGTTACACATTTCTTTTTTTTTTATTGACAAAAGCAATTCGAAGCTGCTCTGATAATATATATAGAGAAAGAAAAAAAAAATCTGAGAAAGGCAGAAAAAAAGTTGAAGGGAGATAACTCTTCCCTTATTTCATAATCTTTGTCTTGTTATAGAAGTAATATAGTAATACATGTGAAAAAAGGAAAAAAAAAAAATGATTGTGGAAGGCTAAAAAAAAAAGAAGGGAGATAACTCTTCCCTTATTTCGCAATCTCTGTCTTGTTTGTAGAAGAACGCAAAGAAAATAAGAAAGGCAGTACAATCTTATGCCAATTACAAAAGAAATAACAATGACTTTGCCATCTTCTGCTTCCAATTACTATTATCACTGGAACAATATCAGAAACAACAATGATGGGCACATTTTGTTGTAATGTACTGATTAGCAGACCAATTACGAGTGAGTAATGACTTTGATCCTCACTAAGTGCCCAATACTTACAACAACAACTACTATAATAATAATAATAATAATAATAATTTTGAGATACAAATGGATGACTTAATCATAGCCAGAAGACCAGACCTGTTGTTAATTGATACGAAAAGGAGAACTTGCCATCTACAGGATTTTGCCATTCCCGCAGAGAACAGATGAAAATAAAAGAAAATGAAATACTTTTAGTCTTGTGTGAAACTAACTTTAGCTTGGAGATTGACAGTAACAGCATCAATGGCAACTCAGCACCTGTCCTAGAAAATGACTCGCATAAACTCCTATGGGACTTTAATATACAAACGGATCACCTAATCCCGGCCAGAAGACTAGACCTCATAATAATCATTAAAAAAAAGAGAATCTGCAAAATTGTAGACTTTGCTGACCCAGCAGACCACAGAATAAATCTGAAGGAAAGTGAAAAGAAGAATAAGTACCTCGACCTTGCTAGAGAATTGAAAAAGCTGTGGAACATGAAAGTAACGATTGTGCCAATTTTGATTGGTGTGTTAGGCACAATAACTAAAGGATTATTAAAAGGCCTGGAGGACTTGGAAGTTGGTAGACAGGTAGAGACTATCCAAATGACAGCCAGAATCCTAAGCCGAGTCCTGGAGACTTGAGGAAACTTGCTGTCACTCAAACTTCAGTGAAAAACTATCAGCTAACACTGATGTGAAAATCTCTAAAGGAGTTAGATAATAATAATAACAATAATAATAATAATTGATTTTGAGATACAAACAAATCAACCAGTCCCAGCTAGAAGACCAGACCTAGTATTAGTTAACAAGAGAAAAATAATAAATGAAAAATTAATTATTTCAACTAATTGTCATTCCATAATATTTCAAGTATTTTTAGGTATAAGATGTATTGGAGTTAGTATAACATTTATATTAAATATAACAACAACGAATAAATGAATTAAAATTTAGTTCAATTCTAACAATTTATTAAAAAACAAGACAATGTCTAACAATATCAAGTCCTCTCCTGTGTATCGAATAAAGTTTGAAGGACTTTGCGGTATGATGGAGAGGATAGCAGGTATCTTCTGTCTTAGTGATTTCTTGAGGAGAATTTCTGGTTGACATATGAACGGGAGCTGGTCTGGAATCAATCGGCTGATTTTTTTTGTATATAGCGCCAAAACTTCTTGGCTATTCATGTGATTGGTTTATCCAATCACAGAAAGACTCTCCCTCACTTAAACCCCCCACACAGGAATAAACATATTCTATTGACCCAACAGATGTAAACAGAATGCTGTACAGCTCACTGTAGAATACACCTACTGCATCTCTGCAAAGGGAAAAGATTCCCCCCGCACAATGAGTAATCTGGATATGATACAAACCCATCTGATTATGAGGCTCCAATCTTGTAGTTTTGTAAATATGGAGTACCTCTTCATTGCTATTACTCCCAGGTCTGCTTTGAGCCAAAGAGGTAGTACTAGTTAGGGTTCCATCTATGGGTCAAATAGAATTATTAGTGTTAAATAGCAATACTTGAACTGTGTGCAAACAAATGAACTCTGGCTTGTATAAAAAAAGATCTTAACTACAAACTATTCTCTTACAAATCATATATATAATATTTCTATTAAGTCAAATGACGTAATTTAAAGAACAAACAAACGCTTATTCACTAATTAAATGGCCAACTTTTTTGTTATACAAATTTTCCCGAGGTTTTTGTATTTTGTACTTTTAAACATCCATTGTTGATATAACATCACTAATATCATCCCTCACATTCCTGATGATGGTACATTAGAACCGAAACGCTATAATGTCGACTTTGTTTCTCAATAAATCTCTCCTTCTACTTGGACTACCTGGATATCAATTTTTCTCAATATAATATATATGTATAAACAGGATTTGGTATTAGATAACTAACAAAAGTTAATATGCCATGAAACACAACGATGTCAACAGATTGACGGTAATTATTTTTGATTAAAACATGAAATTTTAATGTATTAAGTTAGCAAACTAGGGTGAGTCAAAAGTTTTGCAATATTTTAGTACATGCTACTCTGGAGCATGTATATTACATAACTGAAACAGTTCAAACTGTGGAATGTACCTGCTATGGTTGGTAGTATTGTGGTAGTTGGTGTGCTGACATGTTGTGCATTGTGAATTGAAAGTCACATAGATGAAAGTGCAATGAGAATTTAAACTTTACAAATTCAAACTGAGCCATAAAGCCACAAAAACATTGTATGAAAGGCACAGATAATCACAGTACAGTAACCAGATTGTTCAAGTTGCAAGAACCTCAACAACCAGACAAGATCAGGTAAGCCTAAAACCATAGATTCTCAAGTGATGCTCTAAGTCATAGATGCAAATTGGATGAGTAGTACTTGGAGAGTATCAAGTGAGCTCAGTTTCTCACAGCCAAGTATGGTTCATCACCCTAATAACATCAGTAAAAGAATCCAGAGCTACCAAATTGTGCCTCAGTTAACCAAAATATTAATTGTCTAAAAATGCAAAAGAACAAGACCTGAAAGACATACCACTCTGCTGACAGACTTAGAATATGCTGACTGCATCCCTACTGAGGGGTAAGACCCCCTTCAAAAAGAAGTGTCTGGATATGACACTAAACTGCATCTGATGGTGGGGCTTTTTTTAATGTACTCTCAAGCTCACTCAGACCTGATGTGGTAGTATCAGCTAGGATCCCATCAATGGGTCAATTGGTCGAGTTTGGTTTGGTTTTATGGCATATCAACCATTATTGGTTATTTTATAACAAATCCATTTTTATACATATAAACAGTTCTATTTCAAGCAATTCAGTTTACCATAAACACACAGTTAGTTCTATTTGACAAATAGATAGGACCCTATCAGGTGCTACCACTCCAGGCCAAAGTTGACCTGGGAGCAATGGCAATAAAGGGGTATTCTGTATTCCACAAAGCTCCAGTATTACTGGAGTCTCATCATCAGATTGTTTAGTGTCACATCTAGGACACTCATTGAGAAGTCTTATCCCACTGCAGAGATACAGTCAGTTTATTCTACACCCCCAACTGATTGGGTCATTAATGGATCAAATAGATCTGTTTAAAAATTATTCATATTCAATAGGACCATAAAAAAAAAACCCGTTAATGATATAACTAGACAATAAATATAAATAAGAACATACAATGTATACGATTCCCTAACCTCAAGGCAAAAAATAACCCTAGATGGGTTGACATGATATTAAAATCAATCAATTACAACTGCTTTTTAATATCACACACACACACACACACACACACACACACACACACACACACACACACACACACACACACACACACACACATATATAATATACTACATGATATATATATTAATTTTCCTTGAGGGTAGTTTTGTAAATATGGAGTACCTCTTCATTATATATAATAACAGCTCTGTCCGATGTTGAGAATGATAAAAAGATACATAAAAAATAAAAAGCAAAAAAAAAGAAAGAACATAGAATAATATATATATATATATATATATATATATATATATATATATATATATATATATATAAGTTTAAGCATGTGTGTGAGAATGTATAAAGCATCACCCATAAATAAATACTAACCTACCAATGTTTTATAAAAAATTGTTTTTCTTAAAAAATTTTTTAATTTCTACTGGAAAGCTAGAAAACCAAAATGGATATTATTAGGTATTATTTATTACCAAACTCTACAGCACCGAAAATCTATTGCCAAAAATAAAATTGCAGCACCTGTATGACTAAAAATAAAATTGCAAAAATAACAGTGAGAATTTTCATTGGTCGAAGCATGTCAGAAATTCTTCTTTTGATATGGTGTGAAGCTGTGATATTATATATTTTTGAATGTCCTCCATGTCATCAAGTCTTAGCCTTGATGTGAATTTTCAGTTTAGTAAACCAGAAAAAGTTACACAGAGCTGAAGATCGGGTGAGTATTGAAGGTGTAGCACTTGCACAATCTTGTGTTTTGCTAAAATTCCTTTTAATGTTCTCAACATCCTCAAATAATAGTCTTGAGATTAATTTTCACTTTAGGAAGAAAGTAAAAGTTGCACAGGCTTAGATATGTTGAGTATGGTTTGGTTTGGTTTCTTTGTTTAATGACATATCAACTTTCATGAGTTATTTAATGCCAAAGCCATCCTTGTAGATGAATAGTAGTGGTACTATTTAACTCATAGTTAGCAGAGGAGGAAAAGGATGTTCAATACCTCTCCCAAGGGTAGTAGTCCAAAAGTGAATGTAATGGTGTGACTGGAGTTCCAACTTACTAACTATGATGTCATAGTCTGACATGTTAGCTACTATGCACCCTCAAGGAAAATTAATTAAAAATTGATTGTTAATTATAACTATTATTGACATGGTTCAATTTTTTTAAAAATCTGCATACAATAAGAAAGCTATATATATATATATATATATATATATAAGAAAAGTACTGTCAACAATAGCACTTTGTCTTTTAGACATGAGTAAATGATATTATATTGTTTCCAATTTAAAAAAGATATCTTTTCTTTTTAGTTTTGTTAACTATTTCTTGCAATGAAAGATAGAAATAAAATGCAGACATTTTAGTATGAATTCACATTTCTGTTTTACACAGATAAAATAGGAAATCGAAAAAATGTCTCTTTTCCTGAATATATTTTTACTTTCAGTGTATTATGAATATAGCAAGTTAAAGATATGAACTGTTTACATTTGCAAATGCTACAAACACAGGAACCCCCAACAAAAGTGGAAAAACCAACAATATCTCTGGCCTTGTCAAAACTTAGCTGTTGATATTGATGACCATATGTAACAGAGAAAGAAGTAAAATGAAACACTGTACTCCAAAAGTATGTTTTATCAATTTAAAATGATCCTATTAACAACGTTGAAAGTGAGGAGTGATGCAGTACTATTAAAGTGTGATCAAAAAGAATCCAGACTAAAGCTTTATTTACCAAGACAAATGAACAATGAAGAAATGAAATATTAATTTTCTTCAAAACAATTGATGTTCAACACATTAATATTTATGTGAAGTTAAGTATATTTTTGTTTGTGGACTGATTGACTGATTTTAACAGTATGTCAACCCATCTAGGGTTATTTTATGCCTTGAGGTGAGGGAATTGCACAAACTGTATGATTATATTTATGTTTTTGTGTAATTGTTTCTTATGAGTTTTTTTTTTTAGTTTTTGCTTACAGTTCTATTAAATATAAATAATTTCTAAACAGATCAATTTGACTTATAGTTGGGACCTTAACAGGGTCAGAGTGAACTTTAGAGTAATAGCAATGAAGTAGTCCTCCACACTCCCTGAATCTCCAGAACTGGCACCTCAGCATCAGATATAGTTGTGTGTCATACCCAGGACATCCCTGTTTGGGGAGAAGTTCTTACCCCTCTGTAAGAGACACAGTCAGTGTAGGGGTGTCTTCATGGTCTAATTGAACTACTGTCGTGCTACATTCACTTTCAAACAAATACCGTTTGGAAAGGTATGAAGCCCCCTATCTTCACAGCTATGGGTTAAATGGTACCACTACTGTTCTTCTAGAAGCATGGATTTAGCATTAAATAACCCATGAAGACTGATATGCCATTAAAAACAAAACAAAACAAATAGTGTATTCTAAGCCCTGTTAATAGGTTGATTTATATTGTTTTCTTTTTCATAATATTTTTAACGTTCTTGTTTGTATTTTCTTTACATCTACTTATATGTATTTATCCAACCCCTCCACAATGAGCAGAATATGAGACAAGGTCAATTTTTAAGTGGAGTATAGTTTGTTTGAATTCAGAGTTTTCCTTCTCCGAGACCAGGTGCCTAAATTTTTAAGTTGCAGAATGACTCAAATATTTATTTACTACTCAGTACAAGTATTGAACTTATAACCTTCAGTTGATATAAACTTATGCTTTTTTAGGCTGACCTGTCCCACTTGCTTTTGATATGAGCTCCACCCACTGAGGTCTATATTAACTCATAGTATTTCTCCTGTTGGCCCTTTATTTATTTGCCTGGGCACCTCTGGCGGTGTAACGGTTAGCAAGCTAGACTAGTGAACCTACACAAGTGAGTTCGAGTCTCATTGGGTGCCCCATTCATTCGGCCTTGTGTCACATCGAAGCAAAGAGGTTTGTAAATTACCTTTATTTATTTGCCTGGGCACCTCTGGCGGTGTAACGGTTAGCAAGCTAGACTAGCGAACCTACACGAGTGAGTTCGAGTCTCATTGGGTGCCCCATTCATTCGGCCTTGTGCCACATCAAAGCAAAGAGGTTTGTAAATTACCTTTATTTATTTGCCTGGTGAATCCCTGCCAGACAAGATTAAGACCAAACAACTATTTACTCATAGTTAGAGGAAGAACATACCTTTCCCAAGGGCATTTGTGCAAAGTGAAATACTAGCAGCCTTGTCCAGGATTTGAACCCAGGTCACTGATTCTATTTCCTACAATGATAACCATTATACAAAGCAAGCCTCCTTTAACTACTGAAGTTTTTGATGGATGATCAAAAAATTTCTTTGAACTTTACTATCACATGTACAATATCAATTGTTAAAAATAAAATATAATTTTCTTCCAAATGAAATAAAAAATAAAATTGCAACAGCTCTTTAACCAAAATAAAATTGCATGCAACATAGATTATTTTAGTTTACAGATTTTCAAAGCAGTAGACTTCAGTAATAAATAATACTTAATAATATCCATTTTGAGTGTCTTAAAAAAATAAAACCCAGTTTCTTGGGTTTAGAAGAAAATGACTTTTTATAATAAAAAAAAATTGGTAAGGTTTGGTTTGGTTTGGTTTGGTTTCTTTGTTTAATGGCATATCAACCTTTGTAGCTTATTTAATGCCAAAGCCACCCTTCTATAAAAACAGTAATGGTACTATTTAACATATAACAGGGAGGATAAGGGGGTTCATATCAAAAATTGGTAAGGATATATTTATTCATGTATCAGGTTTTTATCCAGTTTTTCTTTTTAATTATATAAGTTTTTGGAAAATTGGTTCAACCTAAGGAATTCTCAGGACCAACTTATCTCTCACATGGGAAAGGCTTGAATCCATCTCTCTTCCATCCACAGCTATGGGTAAATAAAAGAGCAAACTGGATTCTTTAACCTTGGTTGGACAACCAGTCAAGAAGGAAAAGTGAATTCAACTTGGGTTAAAAATTGACCATGTGTCATATCCTGCCTATAGTGAAAGGGTTGGGTGAATACATTGTTTCCTCTCCAGACCCCAGAGCAATAAACTGATGACACCCAACTCTTATAGGCCCTGACTGAGTTGTTTATCAGTGACAGTAATCTATAATAAAACAGTGTAAAACAGTACTGTGAACTTTGCTAAGAAATATTACCTTCAAACTCAGATAAAAACCTCATTATGTTTATAATATAAAAAGGAAATACTAAAAAAGAAAAAGACTCCGGAATATATTTGTATGCCTGTAAGAGAACTTCAGTAGTTAAATCTCAAACCCTTTTATCATCTGATAAGGATAATGAGGGTCGACAAAAGAAGAAATATACAAAAGTCTTTAGAGATTCAGCAACAATATCTTGATTTTCATGTTGAAAGCTGTTTCTTGCAAATAGATACATTTTGTCTTTCTTGCATCTTCAATAGATAAAATAACATTTACTACTTATGCAATGATATATAGAAATTTCAACAAAACCTGGATTTCTTGAGATATTTAAAATATTTAAGGATATTTATAAGGAATCTAGATGATGAAAATAAACTACTAATTAAGGTTGTAATGAAGTTATAATAATTAACACTTTCACTGCCAAGTTCAATTACAATTCTCAGTACTATGCTATATGTGATGATAGTCTAATTTCTCATACCATGACATGTGCATCTTTAATTGAATTTCAAGGACCATACCTTGTGTGACTATCATTAAATTCCTAGCGCTGTAGCCCAATAAATGCAACTATAGTTAAATTCCAAAGGAGTGAGCTGTGTTCTATGTAAATATAGTCAAATTCCTAGCACCATACCAATTGCAACAATAGTCGAGTTCTGAGAGTTGCCACGA
The DNA here is from genome assembly GCA_963585895.1 of Sepioteuthis lessoniana. NCBI lineage: Eukaryota > Metazoa > Mollusca > Cephalopoda > Myopsida > Loliginidae > Sepioteuthis > Sepioteuthis lessoniana. Next base: position 31,708,210 of record OY757933.1, on the reverse strand, counting down.
AGAGAGTCTAATTTCTCATGCTGTTTTGCATGCAAATATAATCAAATTCCTAGCACAATGTCATATGAATCATTTTTGTTTGTATTTTCTGCCGACTTGATAATTTTGCAGAGAAGTTTCCTGTTGATACGAAATTTAACTATTCTTGCCCTTTTTTTTTTTTTAAATTATTGCTATAAAAGACAGAAAAACAAAAATAAAACAGGAAGTTCCCTAACTTTATTCAGAAAACATTCTTTTTATTTTTTTAAAAAAACTTCATAAAGGTGTTTGTGTCGTAATGTTTATCCTTGTGGGAAGTGGATTCTGCCATCCGAGTTCAAATTCTGAACAAGGGCGTTTCCATTTCACTTTGTACTGATACCCTTGGGAAAGGAATGAATTCAACTATTCCCCTTCAGTTATGGATGAATAGCAGGGATGGGATTTTAAACCTTGGTATGGCAACCAGTGGAGGAGAAGGAAAACTTCAAACCAGTTGTTCGCCTGGAGAGGGATAAGCACTGCAAGGTTATACCTGCCCAAGACATGTTACATGAGTCGTGCCTCCTATAACCATACTAGGTTTAGCAAGGACAAATAAGAGAATATCATTACATAAAATTTGCATTTAATGGTTTTAAAGTAACATTTTTGAAACAGAAGAGGAAAGTTTACTTTAGGTAATTTGGTTTAATGGCATATCAACCCTTGATGGTTATTTAAATGCAAATCTTATTAATACTTATGATTTTTCAATGAATAATTTGTTGGTAACACTATTTTTACATGAGCCAGAGCTCATTTGCTTGCACACAGTTAAATGGTTTCAAGTATAGTAAAAGATAACAAAGTTCTATATGACCCATAGATGGGACCTTAAAAGGTATTACTGCTCTGGGTCAGAGAGAACCTAGGAGTAATGGCAATAAAAGTGTACTCCACATTCCTCAGATTTCAAGGACTGAAGCCTCACCATCAGTTGGTTTAGTATCATATTCAGAACACTTGTTGGAGGAGGTCTTACTCCTCTGCAGAGATACAGTTGTCATATTCTACAGCCCTAGCTGACTGGACTGGTGGGGAGCAGAATTTGTGGCCCTAGGAACAACAAAATTGGAAAATGTGGCAGGAAAAGAAGTAAATAACTTTTTTTCTTTATCATTTTCTGATAAATTTGGTCACAAATGTACCTATCTAATTTTCAAGTGTTAATGACAATTATCTGTAAGAGGTTAATTTTTGGAGTCCTTTGATGAATGGTAGATATCTGTTAATGAGTGGTGTTCATTTATTGATGAATGGTGTATTGTAAATAATTGATGCTGTCAATAAGGGAGCAAGTTAATTAGCTTAATTACTTTACTTGTAATGATATCTTCCTATTTTTTAGTGATTTGTTGTCTGACCCCAAAGATAAGCTCCAACAGATTTCATAAAAGAAGAAATGAATAAATAAAAAATAAAGTAGTCCCTTCATACCCTGAGTCTCAATCTCCATGGTTTTCAGTACCTGTTGTCAACCCCAGAAATAATCAATTTATAAGTTTTACTAAATAATAGTCCCAAAACCCAAGAGTAATGATGCAGTCAAATTGAATATGCAAACAGAACTTATTAAGTGCTTCCTTTATGCGAAAAGGTGAAAGGAAGCAAAACTGTAATATTACATGGATGAAGGAATTGTCATTTACTCATCAATATTTGGTCTTCCATACACAACTTACATTACTTACAGTACCCGCCATTACTAAGTTGCCCAGTCAGCTTGGACTATAGAATATACCAACTGCTTTTCTACAAAGAGGTAAGACCCCACCAATGCATGTCCTGGATATGACACTAAACAATCGGATGGTAAAGTTCCAATAATGCTGGAGCTTTGGGGAATGCGGAGTACTCCTTCATTACCATCGCTCCCAAGTCCACTCGGGCCCAGAGTGGTAGCACCTGATAGAATCTTATCTATGGGTCAAATAGAACTAAACTCTATGCTAAACTGAACTGCTTGAAATAGAACTGTTTTGACATGTAAACTGTGCACTTATGCTAAATGGAATTGCTTGAAATAGAACCGTGTTGACAATTAAACTGCATACTCATGCTAAACTGAATTGTTTGAAAGGGAACTGTTTTGGCATGCTAAACTGAATTGCTTGAAATAGAGCTATTTTGACATTGAAACTGTACTTATGATAAACTGAATTGCTTGAAATAGAACTGTTTTGACATTTAACTGTGTAAACAAAAACTATATTTATACTAAAATGAATTGTTTGAATTTGAACTGTTTGACTAAACTGAATAGCTTGAAATAGAAATGTTTTTGACAATTAAACTGTGTACTTATGCTAAACTGAGTTGTTTGAAATAGAACTGTTTATTTGTATAAAAATGGATTTGGCATTAAATAACCTACAAAGGTTGATATGCCATAAAACCCAAACAAACAAACCATTACTAAGTGGTCATCTATTTCATTACTGAACAGGCTCATCAAAGCTTAATTCCAGCACAGAGTGGAAGGGCCTATTAGGATACCATCCATGGTTAAAAATTATTTGTATTAGATCATCATCATCATCATGTCACACTATCAGCACGGATATTCCTGACTGTCTCTCACCACACCTCCCTATCGTCCATTGCTTTTGGCTGATCCTCAGGGCTACACCTCGTATCGGCACAGAGCTGCTTTATGTAGGTTCGAACTGGACATCCTGCCATTGCTCGTCCATGTGAAGGGGTCTACAGGAATACATCACTCACAAGCTCATCACTACTTCTCCAGCAGTGTCCCGTGTGTCTGGTTCATCTAAATTTTGATAGTTTTTGTGATGGGTGGTAGGTAGCTGTATAGCTGCTGCTTTGTGGGATGTTGTCTCTAGGACTTGTTCAATATAGGAATACTTTATACCATATAACTGTGTGCAAACAAATGATTATAGACAAAAAATGTGCACTGGAACATTGAAAACATATTTATGATTAAAATCTACTATTTGCAAGTGAATCAAGCTTTGGTATTAAATAACCGATTAAAAGTTGATAAGCTATCAAAACGAAACTAGACAAAACTAAGTTGACTGAATGATTTAAATGGCATGTCAACCCATCTACAGTTATTGTATACCAATAGGTTAGGGAATTACATTCATTGTATGTTCATATTTATATTTTTTGTGTTGTTTCTTAAGAGTTTTCTTTTTGCACACTATCCTATTGAATATAAATAATTTTTAGATCTATTTTGGAGGTGCCCGTGGTGTAATGGTTATTGTCATAGGAAATGGACACGGCAACACAAGTTCAAATCCTGCACCAGGCTAATTGCATTTCACATAGCACTAATACTCTTGGGAAAGGTATGAATCCAATTATTCTCCCTCCAGCAATGGGTAAACAGTAGGGCAGACTAGGTTCTTCAGCCTTGGTGAGGCAACTAGTCTAGGAGAAGGAAAGCTCTGAATTCAAACCGGATAAACTCTGCTTAAAAATTGACCTTGTGTCATATCCTGCCCGAGCAGAGGGGTTGGTAAATATAGATAGATCTATTTGACCCATAAATGGGGCTTTAACAGATACTACTATTCTGATTCAGAGTGGACCTTGGAGTAATGGCAATGAAGTGGCGCACTGAACTCTCTGATCTGGAGAACTGGAGCTTCACCATCAGATGCAGTTTAGTATTATGCCCAGGACTCTCCTTTTTAAGCGGGTACAGATCTTACTCTTCAGTAGTGAATATTCTAAACCCTTCTGATAGGGTGGACGAGGCTAATATTAGAAAATACTTATACTACAATGCAGACTCAGATAAGCTTAACATATATCAATACTATTAGATAATGAGTTTGATTCTCACTGAATACCCTAAATTTATGGCCTTGAGTCAGACTAAGCACAGATTACTAAATACTAAGGTGATTCTTTTTTAATGAATATTCTTAGGGTTGGTTAGTTGTTGGTTGGTTGGGTTTTATGGTATATCAACCTTTGTAGATTATTTAATGAAAAATCATGTTTATATATATATATATATATATATATATGTATATTTAGGCAGCATTTCTTCGTTAATGCAAATTTCATTGAACATAATAGACATTTTATGCCTACATATTCTCTTTTGGATCCGTTCGAATTCCCGTATTACTTTTATCGTATTCAGGGGGAACTGATTAAGGTATTGTCCATAATTGTATGTATCCATAGTACTTTCTGCCCGACTTTGGGCCATCATCAGGGGAGAATCTGTTACAAAAGTGATGTAACTTTTGTTTTAGCAAATTACTACTGTGTAAGGACGTCTTTGCTGTTGGAGATTATGGCGCTTACACAGTAGTAATATCTTAAGATATCATGGAATACTTAATGGAGAAATTAGGCAGAAAACCTTTGACTGAAATGCATCCATAAAATGGATGCTTCAACGTGGAATTTCTATAGTATACACTGTGTTTATGTTCTGAGGGAATCTCGCCAGAAAAATGTAAGGGTGCAAAAGTCTTGCAACACATGTACAATGAGCCTTCTTGGGGTGTGGTTTTCTTCCTTTTTGGTTCCAGACGTGAACAGGCAAAGATGCAGAGACAGTGAGGAAGGATTCATGGTACCCTTGGGATGTAGTAGCTGCCGAATTGAAAATGCAATTTTTCTCCAGCTGCACTGGTTTAAACATGAGTAGTTATGTACCTTATATTTTTCTTGTTTGGCCATCCAAGTTTATAGGGTAATGGCTGTGTGTTTTGTTATTCTCACGGTGAAAGAAGCATGCGAAGGTCCCACTCACATTTTAAGGTCTGAAGGAAAATCTAAAATTACTTGCTGAATTGTTGCCTACCTTCATTTTATTAAATTTGCTACACTTCTGTAAATAAGCAATAAAAAAAAGAAATATAAATTTACTACATAGACCATGAATAATTTGGTGTTTGGCTTGGTTTTATGGCACATCAACCATTGTAGGTCATTAATGCCAAATCCATTTTTATACATCTAAATTTGCTAAAGAAAACCCCAAAATTGCCCCCCCAAGAAAAGAAAGAAAAAAAAATATATATATCCAAAACACCTCAAATGTAGTCTAACACGTGCTAAAGACGAAAGCCATAAAAGAGTTGACTCCTCCTCTCTCTTTCTCTCTGTCTCTCTGTCTGTCCACCCCAGTAGATGACCATGATATAGGAGTGGAACCTTTAATATAAATACTATTAAAAATTAGTAATAATTCAATCCTTCATTTGTTGAAATAGTATGCATACGTTGGAAGTGATTCCGTTTCCAGAAGTTTTTTCACAGAGGTCAGTAAATTTATTCTACTAAACTGTTCATTTAAAATGCACATTTGATTTAAAATAGTAATGTCTTAAATCTCAGCTGTATTCTGTGTTGTTTAAATGAAGAATGAAGACTTATGCGACTTAATTTTCAGGAAAAACTTTACTTTTGGAAGACGAACTTCTAAATTTGCTAAAGAAAACCCCAAAATTGCCCCCCCAGGAAAAAAAAAAAAAAATAAAAAAAAAATAAAATAAAAATAAATAAAATGACGTATAACGACGCTGGTCGAATGCGTTAGTATACAGGGCAAACAGAAATAGAACTTTCTTAAGCTTAGAAGTCTTATTGCACACTCTCAGTTAAAAATTAAAAAAAAAAAAAGCAACCGAAGTCAAAAATCGAATTCTACCAATAAAATAAAAACCTGTCAGGGCCGGAATCGGATGATAGGCTGAAATATACCCCAAAATGTCTTTGAATTTTAACAGACAGCAGTCTTGGACTTTAACTAAGTTAAAACTTAAGGTAAAAAAAAAAAAAAAAAGTTTTTTTCATTTTTCTTTTGTTTTGTTTTTGTTTTTGTTTTTTTTCTAACACATACACATGGGAAGCAGCGTGATGTACGTGTGAGTCCTGCGGCTTAACGCTCAGGATTGTCAGTTCGATCGGGGAACTACTGCTGCTCATCTATAGATGAGAATAAAAACAGCCATCGAAAGATAACCATGACTCGTACTCAAACCAGATACATGAACCGCATCGCTCTTCGCGCGGGTAAAAAAGGGGCGCGTCCTGCTGAGGTTGGAGCCCTGGCCTCAGTGTTCGAAAAATAAGCTACAGAGCTCAAACTCAAACAAAAACTACTAAGATGCAAACAAACAATACAGATAGCGACATTTAACGTGAGAACCCTAAATAGAATAGGTCAACTATCAGAGCTAACTGCATCAGCCCTAGAACATAAGATAGACATAATTTGCATACAAGAGCACCGATACACGCACACCGAAGATATCAAGTATCACGAAACTGGTAATGGATGGATGCTGGTGACTGTATCCGCATGGAAAAACTCTATCAATGCATCAGTAGGAGGGGTGGGAATGCTTATAGGACCAAGAGCGTTAAAAACACTGAACAGCATTGAGAGAATACAACCTGGGATGATGGCCGCAACGTTTAATGGCAACCCCAAAGCAACAATTATCTCCTGCCACAGCCCTACCAATGTTAGCGAAGAAAACGAAATAGTCACCTTCTACGAAGATCTATCCTCCCTAGTACGTAGCATTCCGAAACACAACCTGCTAGTCATTGGCGGAGATATGAATGCACAAATCGGGAAAAACAGACACAACAAATACAGCCTACACAACGCATCAAACAGGAATGGACAACATCTAATAGATTTCATGATAGAAAATAGATTAACATGCCTCAATACAAACTTTCAAAAAAGGGAGGGGAAATTATGGACCTACACATACGCGAATAAGAGTAAAGCACAGATAGACTACGTCCTTATAAACGGGAAATGGAAAAACAGTGCGATGAATTGCGAGGCATACTCCTCTTTCGAGGGTGTGTCCTCCGATCATCGAATAGTTACGGCCAAAGTACGTCTAAGCCTACGAAAAAACGCCACACGTAAAGCGACAACCAAGCACTATGACTGGGCCCTACTCAACAACAGAGATATTAGAGATAAATATGCATGAGAATTAAGAAACAGATTCGAAGCACAACAAGAGAAGGCAGAAAAAGGTACCCCAAATGACGAATATGAAAATTTTGTAGAAGCACACCTTGAGGCGGCAGCAAAGTGTATTCCAACAAAACCTAGAACTAAATATAGAGCCCCTTGGGAAACGCCAGCGGTTAGAGAAAAACGTGCACTTGTGAAAACTGCTTCCAAAAGCTATCAAAAGAACCCAACAAACACAAATGCCCGAAAACTAGAAAAGGCTCAACATCAATTTATAGGAATATATCTAAAAGAACAGGCAGAATACATACAAAATCAGATAGATAAGATTAGAGACTCAGTGGAAGATAGACAAAGCAGGATAGCCTGGCAAACAATAAACGAAGTAAGTAGAAGGAAGAGCACAGCCAAAGCAAAATTGAAAGCTGCAAGCCAACAAGAAAGAGTAAAACTGTGGGAACCGCATTTCAAAAATCTACTAGGAAACCCACCGGAAATAACGGATGAACCGATCACCAGAATTATTAGTAAGCAATTAGACGTTAAACTAGGTCCTTTCACCAAAGAAGAACTCGACTCAGTTCTCAGAAGAATTAAAAATAGGAAAGCAGCAGGGCTAGACGAGATCCCCCCAGAAGTGTGGAAGACTAGACAATTCGACGATATACTGCTCCGGCAATGCAACGCAGTCTATAGTCAAAATAGGATAGAAAGATGGACGAAGGGATGCATCCTTCCATTCCCTAAAAAAGGCGACCTCAGACTAGCCAAGAACTACCAAGGGATAACACTTACATCCATAGCAGCCAAAATCTACAATGCCCTACTACGAAACCGCATAGAACCCAAAATAGACAACATCCTTAGGAAAAACCAAAACGGCTTCCGGAGAAATAGATCTACAACCTCACAAATACTGACCATCCGTAGAATCCTTGAAGGTGTTCGGGCAAAAAACTTACAGGCGACATTACTATTTGTCGACTTTACCAAGGCCTTCGATTCCATACACAGAGGAAAGATGGAGCAAATCCTACTAGCATACGGCCTACCAAAAGAAACAGTAGCAGCGATAATGATTCTCTACAGAAACACCAAAGTGAAAGTACGTTCACCAGATGGAGACACGGAATACTTCGACATTGTTGCAGGAGTACTACAAGGAGACACACTAGCCCCGTACCTCTTTATCATCTGTCTAGACTATGTGCTTAGAACTTTGATCGACAAAATCAGAGAAAATGGCTTCGAGCTGACTAAGAGAAGAAGCAAAAGGTTCCCCGCAAAAACAATCACGGACGCCGACTACGTTGATGACTTGGCGTTACTAGCGAATACGCCTAATCAAGCAGAGACACTACTGCATAGTCTGGAACGAGCCGCAGCTGGCATTGGCCTCCATGTCAATGCAAACAAAACTGAATATATGTGTTACAACCAAACGGGCAACATTGCCACACTAGACGGAGCCTCTCTGAAACTAGTAGACAAATTCATCTACCTAGGAAGTAGCGTCTCATCAACCGAAAAAGACATCGACACACGACTGACGAAGGCATGGACAGCTATCGATAGGCTCTCGATCATATGGAAGTCGGACCTAACTGATAAAATGAAACGCAGTTTCTTCCAGGCAGCGGTTGTGTCGATACTGCTATATGGATGCACCACATGGACGCTAACGAAGCGGCTGGAGAGGAAACTAGATGGAAATTACACAAGAATGTTGAGAGCAGTATTAAACAAGTCCTGGCGACAACACCCCACGAGACTCCAACTATACGGACACTTGCCCACCATCACGAAAACTATACAAGTTCGACGAACCAGACACGCGGGACACTGCTGGAGAAGCAAGGACGAGCTCATAAGCGATGTACTCCTGTGGACCCCGACATATGGATGTGCAAAAGTAGGACGACCAGCACGAACTTACATACAGCAACTATGTGAGGACACAGGATGTAACCCTGAAGACCTGCCGGAGGCGATGAATGATAGGGAGAAATGGCGAGAGAGGGTCAGGGATATCCGCGCTGGCGGCGCGACATGATGATGATGATTTCAATCAATTCAGTTCAATATACAAAAACAGTTCTATTTCAAACAATTCAGTCAAGCATAAGTACACAATTTTGTTCTATTTGACCCATAGGACCCTATCAGGTACTACCACTCCGGACCACAGTGAGACTGGGAGCGATAGCAATAAAGGAGTACTCCGCATTACCCAAAGTGCCAGCATTACAGAAGCCCCACTATCAGATTGTTTAGTGTTATATCCAGGACACTCGTTGGTGGGGGTGGTCTTAGCCCACTGCAGAGATGCAGTTGGTGTATTCAATAGCCCTAGCCAACTGGGCAAAGATCATAAATAAGTAGATACCTAAAAATGTTCATAAAAATTAAGAATAATAATTCAAGCTACTTAACCAGAGTTTGAATTCAGTTTTTCATATCTCTTTTCCTTGCTATGAACTGTTTGACTAGCTCACACCTTTATATAGCCCTGTCAGCGAGAGGCTTACAAGATGCCAACAGTATACTCTGCAGAAGAGTAAGAACCCCTGCAAAAAGCGTTCCTTTGTATTTGGTGAGGGGTTAGTTCTGGAGGTCTTGAAAGTTTAGTGTAACCCTTCACAGCCATTACCTAGGTCCACTCTAAATTGGAGAAGTAGTACCTGATAGGGACCCATATACCTGATCCGGTCAAATACAAATATGTGATCGGGTTGAATAGATCAAGTTAAGAATTATTTGTATTTGTTAGAACTGTATACAAAGATAAATCTCTTCACAAAAAATGTAAATATGAAGGTACAATAAATCCCTAACATCTAGGCATAAAAGAACCTGAGACTGGTTGACATGCCATGAAAATCAATCAAGTTTCACTCATAAATAAGTACATTCCTACCATTATTTTTATAAAAAGTTAATTTTTTTCTAAACCAAAGATTCCTGGACTTTATAATTTATAGTGGAACATAAGACAGTCAAAATGGATATTCCAAAAATATGAAGATGTAGATTTTGGTAATAAATAATAGTTAATAATATCCATTATAATTGCATAATGTTCCAACTGAAGATAATGGGCGGTTCTGTAAAGAACGTGCAGATGGTCAACAGAAACTCAGTAACTGATGCAATTAAGACAGAGATATTTGTCTAAATAATCCACAAAATAATGACAATATTTTGTCTTGAAAATTCAAAAACCTTGGGCTGGCTGGAGACTTTAGATATTTATTTTCTCAGATCTTCATTACTCCAGAGAATCAAATACAAGGCAAATGAATCTCGTTTGCAATTAAATGATTTATTCTGTTAAGAGCTTTGTGATTATTGAAATATTAACTTTCTTCTTGTTTTATTTTTTTATTTCTCTTCACTAAATGCTCGTATTTTAATTAAATATATGGATAGAGAGCAATTTCTCTGATGGGGAACTTCTAAATAACTCAAAATGTCAGGACCTCTCCATAACTCAAGATTAAACCTAATGCAGTATTAAGTCACTGTAAAATAAGAGAACATCATATTTCAAACAGTAATATCTTAATAGCTACTGTAGCACAGACCAAAGACAAAGCTTTAAATTATGTAATTTATTCCTATGCAACATATGATATGCTTTTTATCTTCTTTGAGCAGGCTAATTGTCATTATCTTTAATAATCTTTTTAAAATTTATATCGCTGACATTGTGGACATGTTTGCGATGTCATAGTTATAGTGATAAAAATTGGACTCAGCTACCAGAGTTAAAATCTGACTTTTCTTCCTCCAGCTATGGGTAAATAGTAGGGCACAATGGGCTCTTTAACCATGATATGTCACCTACTCTAAACTCAAATAATTTTTAAATAGATCTATTTGATCCATACCTGTTCATTGGTCTAGTGGGTAGAGTGTTTGCCAATGGTCTGGGAGACCTGGGTCCAATCCCAGGTCAAGTCATACCAAAGATTTTAAAAATGGTACTTGATACTTCCTTGCTTAACTCTCAGTGATATAAGGTATATATCAAGGGTAAAGTGGAGCAATCCAGGAAAAGGTAGTAGCTATTGAAAGGGAGCCTTCTGGTCACCCTCGACTACAGTTGCCAACTTTACTTTACTTACTTACATTTGATCCATAGATGGCACCCAGATAGGAACTACCACTTTGGGACTGAGTGGAACTGGAAGTAATGGCAATGAAGGGGTACATCACACTCTCCATATCTCAAGAAATAGAACCTCAACATCAGACACAATTAAGTGTCATACCCAGAACACTTTAAAGATTCAGTCTTGACACTTTTTGATCATCTTTTGTATGTTTTAATTTTTTTATATTTATTCTTTTATTTATCTTTGAAACATTTTTGTCTTTATAGTCAATTTGATATTTCAGACATCATTTCTCTTTTTCATCTAAATTCCCTTCTGTTCATTGATATCACAATTCATTTCAATCGTGTGTCAACACATATCTTGGGAGTTACTTGTGTTAAATTATTGCAACTTCAGCCATCTTTAATGCATTCTTTTCCAAATACATAATGTCATAATGCCTTATAATCATTATTGGATCTTGACAGAGTGAAGAATTTCTTAGATCTACTCAAGTTTAATTTAAACTGTCTTTCATGCTTCTTCATCACTTACTGTAAAGAAATAAAGAATGACATTCTGTTTCGATTGGCAAAGATAAGAATCCATCAACAGTATCCTCTGCAAAGAGATATGACTCCTCCTAAAAGAAAAGAGGTGTCCTGTGTATGTCACTAAATTGTATCCAGTGGTGAGACTATACTTCTGGAGCTTTAAGATGTATGGAGTATTCTTTCATTGCTATTACTCCAAAGTCCACTATGACATGTTGTGGTAATACTTATTAGGGTCCCATCTATAGATCAAATAGATCTGTTTGAAAATAATTAGCATTGGATAAGAATGCTTGAAACCATATAACTAAGTGTAAACAAATGATTATTATCAAACAGAATTATTAATGTTAAACAGGAATACTTGAAGCCATTTACAGCTAGATTCATTCCAGACTATGCAGTAGGGTTTCGGCTTGGGCGGGTGCATTTGCCAGAAGAGCTATATCATCGGCGTAGTCAGCGTCGGTAATTGTTTTTGCAGGGTACCTTCTGCTTCTTGGCCTCCATGTCAATGCACACAAATCCATTTTGTGTGCATACGTGTGCATTAATCAAACAGGCAACATTTCCACACTTAACGGTAGCTCTTTGAAACTAGTTGACAAGTTCACCTACCTCAGAAGCAGTGTCTCATCAACCGGGACTGACATCGACATGCAACTAACAAAAGCATGCATAGCTATCAATAGGCTATCGGTCATATTGAAGTCAGACCTGACTGATAAAATGAAGCACAGTTTCTTCCAAGTAGTGGTTGTGTCGATACTGCTATATGGATGCACTACATGGACATTAACTGAATGGATGGAGAAAAAGCTTGACGGCAACTACACAAGAATGTTGCAAACAATACTAAATAAGTCCTGGAGGCAACATCCCACAAAGCAGCAGCTATACGGCCACCTACCACCCATCATGAAAACTATCAAACTTAGACAAATCAGACATGCAGGACACTGCTGGAGAAGCAGGGACGAGCTCATAAGTGATATACTCCTATGGACCTCTTTACATGGCTGAGCAAAAGGAGGGCGACCAGGTCATACCTACATACAGCAGCTCTGTGAGAATACAGGATGTAGCCCTGAGGACCTGCCAGAAGTGATGAATGATAGGGAGGAGTGGCATAAGAGGGTCAGGGATATCCGTGCAGGTGGCACAACAAGATGATGACAGCTAGATAAAAATTATTCTCCCTAACACATATACATACACATGTGCACAAACACAAATAAATTCAATTTCTCTCCTGTAATCAGAACATAGACGATGCAGTCTGCATCTCTTGTAGAAGAGTAAGTAAAGCTGGCAACCTTAGTCGAGGATGACCCAAAGGCTTCTTTTTCAATAGCTACTACACCGAGGTGTAGGGGAGGGTGCTACTCCATTCCCTGGATTGTTCCACTTTACCCTTGATCCTTACCTTATAATGCTGAGTGTTAAGCAAGGTGACATCAAGTACCATTTTTTGAGTCTTTGGTATGACTCCACCTGGGATTGAACCCCAGTCTCCAGGGCCATTGGCAGACACTTTACTCATTTGGCCAAGTGTCCAACACTAACCTGCATTCAATGACAAGGCTCCAGTTTTGGAGATCTGGAGTATATGCTCTGGGTATAAAATAATCCAAGATGGATTGATATGTCATTAAAATCAATCAATCAATGACTTATGTTTATGAGATATTAATTTAGTTGCCGGCAAGGATATTTTCTGCAAGATGTCAAGTTTATATGCTGTACAGTTAAATAAAAGGAAAGATCATGCCCATTTAACATGTATCTTCCGCAGAGAAGTAAACCAACCTCCAAAAAAACAAGTGTCCTAGGTATGTATTTTATGACAAGGCTGCAATTCTGGAGATTAGGGTAATTTCCATTATTACCAGGTCCACTCTATCCTGGAAGGGTAGCACCTGTTAGGTCCTCATCAATTGGTCAAACAGATCTGTTTAAAAAGTATTTATTTTTTATAGGAACATGTACAAAAAAAAATCTCAGGAAACAACTACACAAAAAGTCTGAATATACAATGAATGCAATTCCTGAACCTCTCAGCATAAAATTACCCCAAACGGGTTGAGATGCCATTAAAATCAATCAAACAATCATTTGTTGAATACTCACTTGAAGTCTCAGATGTGTAATGCTTAAGTCCCCGAGGGTAAACTCCATTTTACCTCCCAAAAAATCTCAATCCTTACAATGGCACACTTTTCAGATCTAATGTTCTTGGATTATTGTATGTTTGCAAATAAAACAAACTGGAGGTCCATGCGAAATATAAGTAAGTTAGATCATAGTCAAAGACGATTCAAAGGCTCCCTTTTCAACAACTACTACACCAAGGTGTAGGGGAAGGCATTACTCCTTTCCCTGTATTGCTCCACTTTACCCTCGATACGTACCTCATAATGCTGAGTGTTAAGCAAGGAGAGATCAAATACCATTTTTGAGTCTTTGGTATGACTCGACCTGAGATCGAACCCCTGTCTCCTAGGCCACTGGCAAACACTCTACCCAATAGGCCAATATATATATATATATATATATATATATATATATATATATATATATATATATATATATATATATATATATATATATATATATATATATATATATATATATATATATATATATATATATATATATATATATATATATATATATATATATATATATATATATATATATATATATTATATATATATATATATATATATATATATATATATATATATATATATATATATATATATATATATATATATATATATATATATATATATATATATATATATATATATATATATATATATATAATATATATATATATATATATATATATATATATATATATATATATATATATATATATATATATATATATATATATATATATATATATATATATATATATATATATATATATATATATATATATATATATATATATATATATATATAAATAAAATCTCTGTTCCATAGAAATTGTTTCATTAGCATATACAAACTGCATCCAAAAAGTATCAAGACTTTAACTATATTTACTAAAAAAGAAACAAACACAGAATTGATTTTTAATTTTCTTCAAAATAATCTCTTTGGCATTCATCACACTTATTCCAGTGAGTATTCTATTGGTTGAAGTATCTGTAAATAAAAAAACTCTTCCTTTGCTATGGTATGAAACAGCATCATCATTTTTCTTTTAGTGTCTCCCACTTCCATAAATCTGACCAATCAGTTTTGTGTATTTCTAAAAAGATAAGTATACATTGCTTACCCATTAATTTGTATTCAATACAAATACAAAATTATCTTTATTTATTAACTTAAATATATTTATTTCAATTCCGAAGGGAGAATATGTGAATTTATACCTATTGTAATAAACGCTTGAAACTTTCCCCAATACAATGAGATAACATTCCCTGATAAAATAAAGAGTGAATTTCAATAAAGACTTTAGTAATCGCATATGCATAGTATTCAGATTCTCTCGATTTGGAGAAAGAGAAAGTAAGTCAATATGCACAGTATCTTTAAAACATTTTGTCCACCATAATTTTTTAAAAAAATATTGTTTCAGTTGAATTCATTACTTATTATCATAGTTCTTGAAAGATGATATTAACCTTGGTAATTTAATAATGTAAACATATCATAATTTAATTGGATAAGCTTTTTCAGATATCTTAAAATTTGTTTTGAAAGTTATGATCTGAGGTTAATAATTGTAAATACAAACACTAAAAATTCCAATTAACATTTTGAAAGCAATGTGATGTATTTAATTTAATCTTTAATTGGTATTAATTATCTTCAATTCAGCCAGCAAGAGTCTAACAGTGTTATTTGATTATCCCAGCAGATTTTTCAGGATATGCCACTAGTAAAATAAGCACATTAGACACATGTATAAAAGATAGATTTTTTTCTCATAGGATGAGTCTAAAGTTCTTCAATATTTTGGTATGTTCTACTTTGTGGCACATTTATCATGTGACCAAAAATACAAACAGTAGTTGGTTGTATCATGGTAGTTGGTGCACTGACACATTGTGTATTTTGTAAAATACACCAACTGCTTCTCTGCAAATGGGTAAGATCCCCCCCATGAACGAGTGTCCTGGATATAACACTAAACAATCTGATAGTGTGGTTCCAGCAATGCTGGAGCTTTGGGAAATGCCATCACTCCCAGGTTCACTCTGGCTTAGACTGATAGAAATAGAAATAAAATGGCTTAGACTGGTCAAATCGAAATAAACTATGTACTTATGCTAAACTGATGGTTTTGAAATAGAACTGTTTTTGACATTGAAACTGCATACTTAAGCTAAACTGAACTGTTTTTAAATGGAACTAAACTATGTACTTATGCTAAACTGAATTGTTTGAAATAGAACTGTATTGACATTTAACCAAACTGTTTTGACATTTAACTATTTGTAAACAAAAACTATAATTACACTAAACTGAATTGTTTGAAATTTAATTCAGCATTAAATGACCAGAAAAAGGTTGATACATTGTAAAAGATAACAACCAACCAGCCAACATTGAATATTGCTTCACTCTGTATATGATTTGAAAGGCTTATAGATGAATTTGCACCATCGTTTAACTTGGGAACCTAAGCTTTACAAATGCGAACTCGGCCATAATGCAAAATGTTTGTTGGGCCAAAGGCGAAGCTGCAGTAGATCACAGTTCAGTAACCAGAGAGTTCAAGAAATTTTGCTCGGATTGCAAGAACCTCAACAATCAGGCAAGATTAAATTAGACCTAAAACTGTAAATCCTAAGGCTGTGCTCCAAGCAATTGACGCAAATCTGAACAGCACTCAGAGATTATCAGGCGAGCTAAAGATCTCATACTCCAGTGTGGTTTGCTACTTTCTCAACCTCAGCAAAAACATTTGGAACAGCCAATTTGTTACCAAATTTAAATTTAGACTTAAAAAAATTGATTCAATTACTGAAAGCAATAGCAAAAAAAAGCACTTCAAGTTTGTGAATAAAAACATCAAATGATAAAATAAATGTAAAAAACAACACTTTTTTAGTTTTATGGTTGGTTGGTTGGTTAGTTGGTTGATTTTTACGGTATATCAAAGCTTTTTGGGCCATTTGATGCTGAATTGAATTTCAAACAATTCAGTTTTGTGTAGGTATAGTTTTTGTTTACAAACATTTAAATGTCAAAAACAGTACTATTTCAAACAATTCAGATTAGTATTAGTTCAGTTTCGCATAAGTATGCAGCTTAGTTCAATTTAACCCATAGATAGGGCCTTATCAGTTGCTACCACTGCAGGCCCGAGTGGACCCGGGAATGATGGCTGTGAAGGGGTACTCTGCATTCCCCTAAGTTCCAGCATTACTGGAGCCTCACCATTAGATTGCTTAGTATCATATTCAGGACACTCAGTGGTGGTGGTGGTGGTGGGGGGGTCTTACCTCTCTGCAGAGATGCAGTCAGTGTATTTTACAGCCCCTGCTGATTGGGCAATTTTTTTATTTTTTGTTTTTAAATTCTATATTTAATAGCTTTTTAAATTAACCATGAAGTTTTAATGAATATAGGTTTGGTTTCTTTTTTAATGGCATATCAAACTTTGTGAGTTATTTAATGCAAAAGCCATCCTTGTAGAACAAAAACAATAATGCAGCAAGCTATATTGAATAATTCCTGGAGGCAACACCCCACAAAACAGCAGCTGTACAGCCACCTACCACCCATCACAAAAACTATCCAAGTTAGACGAACCAGACATGCAGTACACTGCTGGAGAAGTAAAGACAAACTCATAAGCGATGTACTTCTGTGAACCCCTGCACATGGACGAGCAAAGGTTCGACGACCAGCTAGAACCCATATACAATAGCTCTGTGCCAATACAGGACGTAGCCTGGAAGACCACCTGGGAGCATTGGATAATAGAGACAGAGAGGGTCAGGGGGATCTGTGCTAGCAGATGATGATGATGATGATTCAACTCATAGCTGGAGGGATAAGGGAGTTCATACCTTTCCCAAAGGTCTTAGTTGAAAAGTGAATGTAATAACATCACTAAAGTTCAAACTCATTTACTTCGAGTGCACACTCCAGCATGTTAGCCATTACACCACAAGGACTCTTCACAAATTAATATAGATACTACAGTCTGATTTTAGTCCAAAGTGCTTGAACATGATATTCTGATTTGGGGCTCGATGAACAAAGACTACACTCTGATACTAGTTCTAATCAATATATAAATAATCTGGTCATTTATGACAGGAACTCTGCCATTTATTAATCAGAAAATCGTTTAGCACAAGGTCAGTAGAATGGTTCACCCAGTGAGAATCAAACTCATTAATAATGGACTGCTAGTATTAAATAAGTTTCCAGACTTTTTTCGTATGGGCACTTTTATTGATAGTACACACATGAAACTCTAGTTCCCTTTGAAGTAATCTCTTCCGGCTGCAAGGCACTTGTACTATTCCAACAACTTCTGGAAGGCCCCATCGAAGTCCTCTTGTGTGAGCGTCTCAATGACCTTTGTCACAGCCTCTTTCATCACCTCAATCATCTCATAACAACAGCCTTTGAGTTTAGGGAATAACCAAAAGTCACAGGGAGCAAGGTCTGGACTATAGGGAGGATGACGAACTGTGTTGATGCCCATCTTGGTCAAATAGTCTGTGACAAGGATCGAGTTGTGGACTGGTGTATTGTCCTGTTGGAAATGCCACTGACCCAATTTGAAGAGTGCTGGCCTCTTCCGACGGAATCTCTTCCTGAACTCTCTTAAAACCTCAACATAGTAAGCCTAACCCTAACCATTTGGCCAATCAACTCTGGTGTATTGACTTCCTTACTCCTCCCACACCTCTCATCATCCTTCTCAGACTCCCGGCCTTCCTTGAATCTCTTATGCCACTCAAAAGCTGATGCTCGATTCATGCAAGATGGACGAAAAGCAGTCTGAAGCATTCCATACGTTTCTGTGGCATTTTTTCCAAGTTTAAAACAGAATTTTGTTGCATATTGTTTTTCTAAAATGTCCTCACGTCCAGATTGCATTTTTGAAATTCACCAGTTGTGACAATCAGGCTTTAGTAGGGTGTATTCCAATTCCTGCTGTAGCTGTTTATTTGAACCTGAAATCATAAAAATTAGTCAGTCATCTCATAAGATGTATAGCAATAAGATACTGAATTTTCAAGAGTCTACAACAATTTGAAATGCCTGTATAAAAAATGTCTGGAAACTTATTGAATGCACCATATATATATATATATATATATATATATATATATATATATATATAAGCATCTGTTTGAGCATGTCTAGACATGTGCCTAATGTATCATGTTTGGAAGTGGTTTTATGATATCCTTTATTATTGCATCATTATAAGTTTTTTTGTTTTTGCACTCTCCACATAGAATTTATATAAATGATTGCAATTAATATCATTATTCAAAATATTTACCATAATTGATTTTCATATTTTTATCATTCAAAACTCAAGGACAAAAAAATAGAAAAAAAACCCCAAATAAAACAAGGTATCAAAATGTATCTGCCCTGTCAGTGGGGTTTAGAATACACTGACTGTATCTCCTGGAGAAAGTGGTGTCATAGGTATGGCAATAAACTACATCTGATGGTGAGGCTCTAGTTCTGGGGATCTAAGGTATGTTGAGAACCCTTTCATTTACAAAGTCCTTTCTGACCAAGAGTGGAAGTACTTGTTAGGGTAACATCTAGGAGTCAAATAAAACTGTTAAAAAATTATTTGTACTCAAATGAATTGTCTACAAGAAAAACTCAGAAGAAACAAACATTTTGAAGGCTATTGGCAAACACTCTAACCATTATGCCAAATAGAGATTAATTTTCTCTTTTGAGCTTTCTCTTTCAGAGCCATATCCAGGTCATCTCATGCAGTCTCCCTAATTTGTCTCTTGATGTATCCATACAGTTATTATTACTTTCACTCTATAAGAGTTTTACTCATGAGTTTTAAGTGGTGGCTTATATAGATAGATAGATAGATAGATAGAGATGAAGAGATTAATATGATAGATATGAACAGATTTACTTGTGCACACACACACACACATATATATATATTGTCATCCACAGACAGACTGTTTCATTGTTTCACAAATCATCAGTATGGCTAGACATGTGAGATGCCTTAAGCTGAGATTGAAACCCAGCCAACTTTACATCGGCCCAATAACATAACATCATAGCCACCAGCAATCTCAACATAAGCAAGAGAATTTAACGTATATGAATTAAATGTTGGTATTTGTTTACATTTTACACTCACAGCTACTGAGTGCTCATTTTGATAGAAGGGCTTTGCATTACACAAGTGACAACCAATAATTCTTTCAGGAGGGGGAGAAATAGATTTACATAGATATTGATATAAAAATAAACAGACTGAACAGAGGTGCCTGTGGTGTAATGTTTATCGTTGCAGGAATTGGACACGGCGACACGAGTTCAAATCCTGGACGAGACTGATTACATTTTACA
The DNA here is from genome assembly GCA_963585895.1 of Sepioteuthis lessoniana. Taxonomy (NCBI): domain Eukaryota; kingdom Metazoa; phylum Mollusca; class Cephalopoda; order Myopsida; family Loliginidae; genus Sepioteuthis; species Sepioteuthis lessoniana. The sequence continues at coordinate 31,688,030 of OY757933.1, read as the reverse complement.
TAGCACTAATACCCTTGGGAAAGGTATGAATCCAATTATTCTCCCTCCAGCTATGGGTAAATAGTAGGGCAGACTAGGTTCTTCAGCCTTGGTGAGGCAACTAGTCTAGGAGAAGGAAAACTCTGAATTCAAACCTGTTAAACTCTGCTTAAAAAATTGACCTTGTGTCATATCCTGCCCGAGCGGAGGGGTTGGGTAAATATGATAAAAATAAACAGACTGACAGAAAACTTTCTCAAATCTTCAGCACTCTTCTAACTGATTATTCTAGCTGATCTTAACAATGCTGTGGCCTTGACAGTCTTGATTTTTCCTCAGCTCTTCAATTCCTTCAGTAATTTTTTCTAAGTCCTTGGGGACTGTTTCAAGTGTACCAACAACAATTGGCCTCATTGTTACTTCAATGTTCATCTTTTTTAGCTCTTTTGTGCTGGTTTGCTGGATTCATCAATTATGTGAACAACTGTTTCATCTCTGTCACTAGATAACCTATTTTAACTGCTTTATTATTTTACTCCATGAGAGTTTTTTACATCAGCATTAGCTGATGGTCTCTCACTGGAATTTGAGTGACAACAAGTCTCCTCAAGTCTCCAGGACTCTTCTCAGTATTCTGGCTGATCTCAAAAGGACAAATTCTGGGTTGTGCATATAACATGTTTTTTTATGGTCAAATTTAAGTTTCTTGCACAGTTCCCAGGGGATCACCTTGCCCACCTAGTCATGTCTAGTCTTATACTCTTTCTGTGCTAATTAGCTGCATTCGCTTATCATATGATTGAACATTTTGTCTCTATCACTACATAACCTACATCTGCTGTTTTGTTGTGTCTTGTCTATTTTTGCTTTGATATAATTGGTCCTTATGGCGTTGTAATGTGCTGCTATTAGAAGAGATTAAGTATTATTATGATTATCATTATTAAATAGGAACAGTTATTTGAAAATATATAATTGTGTACAAATTATTTGTATAAAGAATACTTACTTGAAACTATAATTGGAGGTGAACTGGGTCATTGGCCTAATAGTGTTCACTAATAGTCAGGGATAATGGAGTTCAATCCTAGGTTGAGTCATACCAAAGACTCAAAAAATGGTACTTGATGCTACTTTGCTTAACACTCAGCATTATAAGGTAAGGATCAAGGGTAAAGTGGAACAATCCAGGGAATGGAGTAGCGCCCTCCCCTACACTTCGGTGTGGTAGCTATTGAAAAGGGAGCCTTTGGGTCACTCTCGACTAAAGGGAGACAACTTTACTTACTTTATAATTGGAGGAGTTTCCATGGTGTAATGGATGAAATACTGGACTGCAGCCTCAAAGTAAGTGAGTTTAAACTCCAGTTCACACTATTATGTTCACTTTCAGATTAATACCTAATGGAAAGGCATGAACCTTTTTATCCCCCTAGTTTTGGGTTAAATAGTATCACAGGTGGTCTTTTAAAAGAATGGTTTTGATATTAGATAATCCATGAAGGTTGTGGCCCAGTCGGCTAGGACAGTAGAATACACCTTCTGCATCTCTGCAGAGAGGTAAGACTTTCCCAATGAGTGCCTGGATATGACACTAAGCAATCTGATGGTGAGGCTCCAGTAATGATTGAGCTTTAGGGAATGCAGAATACTCTTTTATTGCCATCACTCCCAGGCCCACTCTAGCCAGGAGTGGTAGAACCTCGGTTCGGTTTCTTTGTTTAATGGCATATCAACCTTTTTTAGGTTATTTAATGCCAAAGCCATTCTCCTAGAAGAACAGTAGTGGTACTATTTAACCAATAGCTGGGAGGATAAGGGGGTTCATACCTTTCCCAAGGGTATTTGCCGAAAGTGAACGTAATAGCGCGACTGGAGTACAAACTCGCTTACTACGATTCCGCAGTCTATCGCTTTAACCATTACACCACGAGGACACCCCCTGTGGTAGAATCTGATAGGGTCCTATCAATGGATCAAATAGAGCTCAACTGCATACTTATGCTAAACTGAATTGCTTGAAATAGAACAGTGTGTAAATAAATGACTGATGTTTAATTGAATTGTTAGTGATACACAGCAATGCTTGGAACCATTTAATTTTGTTGACTAAATTGAATACCTTGAAATAGAACTGTTTTTGATATTTAAACTGTGTACTTATGCTAAACTGAATTGTTTGAAATAGATCTGTTTATATGTATGAAAATGGATTTGGCATTAAATAACCTACGATGGTTGATATGCAATAAAACCAAACCAAGCCATAAAAGTTGATATGCCATCAATCAAAGAAACCAAACCAAACCAAACCATAAAACATGAAACTGTTTACAAATGATTATTGTTATTATCATTAAACAGAAATGGTTACTTTCGACAATGGCTAGCATGCTGTAAAACCAATCAATTTTTTACTAACCAGATCAAATAATGGAAACTACAAGAAAGAAACGATTGTCGACTAAAAACAAGTAGAAGTTGAAACAGGCAAAACTAAGAAAAAATGAAAATATAAAAAATAAGTAAATATAAAATGTAAATACATAGGCTATAATTAAGTATATTGAATATAATGGAAATTAAGAAATGATATGATTAAATGGATAAAATGGGATTTAAGATGTCTGAAGAAAATAAGCTTCTTTAAAAAAACTTATGAATTGTTTTGTTTTATTGTATAAAATTGTTATATTTTAAAAATTTCAACTATATGTTTCTATTCATATACACGAGTACATACACGGAGTCATACAAATGTATTATATACATAAATACAGATATATAGATATGAAGAGATTTAAAAGATGTATATGAATAGATTTACTTGTACGTCACACACATATATATATATGTATATGTATAGACATATACACACACACACACACATAGATAGATAGATAGATAGATATTGATGTAGATATGAACAGATTTGTTTAGGTAGATAGATACAAAGAGATTAAAAAGATTGATATGACTAGATTTCCTTGTGTGTAACTCACACCCACACACCCATATATATGTACATGCATAGATACATATACACACATGCACAGACTGATAGATAGATAGATAGATAGATAGATATGAACAGATTTGTATAGGTAGATAGATATGAAAATATTAAAAAGATTGATATGACTAGATTGACTTGTGCGTGACACCAACTCACACACTCACACACACATATATGTATATGTAGAGACACATATACACACATGCACAGATAGATAGATAGATAGATAGATAGATAGATAGATAGATAGATTTGTATAAGTAGATAGATATTAAGAGATTAAAAAGGTGGTTGAATAGATTTACTTGTGCGTGATACACACTCACTCACCCACACACACATGTATATGTATATGTAGAGGCCCATATATACACACACACACACACACACACACACATAGATAGATAGATATCATATTTACCTAAGCCCTCCGCTCGGGCAGGATGTGACACAAGGTCAATTTTTTTAAGCGGAGTTTAACAGGTTTCAATTCAGAGTTTTCCTTCTCCTACACTAGTTGCCTCACCAAGGCTGAAGAACCTAGTCTGCCCTACTATTTACCCATAGCTGGAGGGAGATTATTTGGATTCATACCTTTCCCAAGGGTATTAGTGCTATGATAGATAGATATGAACAGATTGTTATAGATAGATAGATAAGAAGAGATTGATAAGAAAAGTAATGAACAGACGTAAATATTGATATAGATATGAACAGATTTACATAGACAAATCAAATATGCACATATGTATGCACATAGGTATGCATATAGGTATAATAACATTCACAGATATACCATAAATTGTGACGTACAGGTAAAATATTTAAGCCAGAAAAAATCCATAGCAAACTATGAGTCAACTTATATGGCACAGCTAAAATCCAAACTTTACCACAGTGATCAACCAAACAATTGTAACCTCAGCAGACTGCTACAAACATTTCCAACTTACTCATGGGTTTTGAGAACATATATAAACACAGTAACACAGAGATTAATATTGTTGAAGTTTATATATTTGGCAGTTAATGTCTGCTCAAATCTGATGGGCTGTTTTGAAGTTGAGCCATTATCCTCCACCCCTATGATTATTAAGTGAGACCCGCCAAGGAATCTTCCTCTACTTTTGGTTTTTTTCAGCATGAGCAGAAGGCTCTACTTTACTCACTGTTTTTGCTTGGCAAGGTCTGGTTTATTTGCCTTTAATTCGAGGCAGTTTTTTTCTTAAGCAAGGTAGCTTAAGCAAAATAGCCCCATAAATCTTAGGCTAAGCCTCTTTTCCTTACAGGGATTTTATTGTTACTGGTTGAAACAATAAGCCTACTGCAGGCTATTTGTGGTTTTGGTATGCTGTCCCCTTCCAAAAAAGGTTGAGTCTATGGTCTGGAGGCGATATTATTGGACTTTTTACCAACAAAGGAAGCTGTTGGCTGAGTTAGAAAATGTGGTAAAAGCCTCCGTAGGCTTAACAGAAGAAATTTGAGTTGAAACGGAAAGATATTCATCTCAAGAGGAGGAAGCAGTGGTTTATGCGCAGTCCACATAAAGAAATAGTAAACTTCATTTTCAACAAGTCTACACAGGAAACTAGAAGAACACGGTTGTCCAGGTTAATTCTACACAAGAAGGAGACACTGAGAAGAATAATAAGCCTTAAATATTGGCTTCTAAAGGAACTTTGACATAAAATACTAAAGAATGGTATTTTATCATTAACAAAAGTTAAACTGACAGTAAGTAGTTGACAGCATAGCTTCGAGCAAGTCAGTCATTACATTTCTTTAAACCCTTCTTCTCTTTTTGGTTATAATATTGTTGTTATTTGAATATATGTCATTCTTGTTATCTTAAATTCAATGTTTTTGACAAACATAGGGAAAAATATGCAAAGGTAAATTTTGTAAATTTTTTTTTCTCTTGAAATAATTACTTAGTGGGAACTAGTTGTTTTTGTTTTTAAGAAATATAGACACTCTTCTCTTTTAGATAGCAAAAGTTAGCATTTCCATTCCCTTTTTTTATCTCCTTTATCATTATACTTTTCTCTCCCCGTTTGCCAGACCTGACAATTACGACTGGATAATTTCTTAGGCTAGGCAGCGATAAAGCCTAGCATATTTATTGAATTGAACACATTTCTCATAATATTGAATAATAAAACTGTTACACAAACTAAGGTTCACTGATGACTTTTGTTGGTTCTCTATAATATATCTATTGTTATAAAAATAAACTTGAAAATTTCCTACAATATATACAATGATCTTTGCAGAGAGAAGTAGTACATTTAATGTCTTGAATAGAGTCAAAAGAGTTTTGAGTTGTTTCTATGTACCATGCTAAAATTTAATATCATTTGAACAAGAATTGGTCATGTTATTGGATTACAAAATAATATCAGTTTTTCTGAAACATACTATATATATATATATATATATATATACACACACACACAAACATATATACATACATACATATATATATATATATATATATATAAACATACATACATACACACACGCACACACATATATATATGTCCCAGATGGTTGCAGCTGTAGAATACACTGACAGTATCTCTGCAGAGGGGTAAGACTCCTCCAATATGATTCTAAACAATCTGATGGTGAGGCTCCAGGAATGCCGATACCCCTACATTGCCATCACTCCCACGTCCACTTGGACCCGAAGTGGTAGCAACTGATAGGGTCCAATCTGTGGGTCAAATAGAACTGTTTGATGTTTAAACTGAGTGCAAACAAATGACTTATGCTAAACTGAATTGCTTGAAACAGAACTGGTTAATCATTTGTGTAAACAAATAACAAATGTTTAATTGAATTGTTAATAATACATACCAATACTTGGAACCATTTAAGTTTGTTGACTTATGCTAAACTGAATTATTTGAAATAGAACTGTTTTTACATTTAACTGTGTGTAAGCAAAAGACTGATGTTCAGTTGAATTGTTGCTGATAAATGGCAATGCTTGAAGACATTTAACTGTGCGCAAACAAATAATTAATATAAATAGAATTATTTGTACTAGATAGCAATAAGTGAAACTATCTAACTCTGGGCAAAAAAAATGAGTTCAGGCTCGTTTAAAAATGTTATCTACAAGATGAGTTTAGAAATCATATATTCAATATATATGTGTAAAAAGGATTTGGCATTAAATAACCGACAATGGTTGATATGCCATAAAACCAAATCAAACAATATATATATATATACATATATATATTTGGCGCCAGATTGGACTACTCGATTTTTTTTTGCCATCCACATTGTAGTCACATGACTCAAAAGAAGAAAAATTGAATATGTCGGACATGTGAAGTACCAGGTCACCTGACGATCAAAGATGTGAATCTCTAAGTTCTCAGCCTGATTTATTTTTATAATTGCTAATATATTGTGATTTTTCACTACATTTTCGTGGTTTGAGTACTGTAAAGATTTTGCCTTTTGGATTCACTTTTGGCATTGGATTATATATATATATATATATATTAATGTAGATTGAAGAAAATTGATCAAATCAATTTCTGTTTCCGTATTTCCTTCTATTTTTGTGAGTAAAAAAAAGTAGACGAATGCGTGAAGACAAACATTGGCTGCGAAACTTATAAAACTCTTCCTATTGATTTGTATTTGAAAAGAATCAGGATATTGAAAACAGATTGCCTTGTAAAAAAAAAAAAAATGAGTAAATCTTCTTTTACATACATACTGTGTCATTTTAGCCAGTAGGTCATCGGGTTACCTCCAATGCTTTATCAACATTTGCTGTAAATCAAGAACTTTAAAGTATGGTAGTCAATTTTTCTTCAGAACAAAATTTTCTTCAATAAACTAGAGACTTGTTTTTCTTCCATTAATATATTTAGGTGAATGAATATACCTACTCCCCCTGGATGTGACACAAGGTCAATTCAAACCAAGGTCATCCAATAGGAGAACAGATAGATTCATGCCTTTAGCAAGGATATCAGCGCGAAGTGAAACACAAACAGCCTTGTCCAGGATTTGAACTTAGAATGCCGAATCCATTCCCTATGATATTAAGCGTAGACAGAGAATGACTTTTTGTTTGACTGCATGGTTAATTTGTTGTTTTTTTATTGTTGTTTTTTTTTAACTAATTTTTGTTTTTTTCATTTTGTTTCATCATTACCAGAGTGTTTAAGTTTTAGTTTTTGTTAGATCTTTTTAAGTGTAAGATTTTCTTCAGTCTTTTACGATTCTACTTGAATTTAAATTGTAAAGCTTTACAGTTTTTAATTTTTGGACTCTCCAAAAGTAATGCCAACTTTTTATTCACACAAACTACAACAAATACAAGTACAATAACATGGTTACAGAGAGAAAGTTTTCATCAACAAAAAATTATTTTTCCACATAGCCAACACCATTAGCTAAGCATTTTCACTTGCAAAGAACAAAAGCCTACATATTGCGTTCCTAATATAATTGTTCCAAAAATAAGGTTTCTTATTTTATCATAATGTCCCATCAGAGGCAAATGTTGGGTGTATGACATTAATGGTTTAACTTTCCTACCAATAACCTATATTTTTTTGCTATCTTACTGCAAGCAGCTAAGTGGCAGTCTGAGAAAATGACATCTGAGATGAAAGCAGAGGTGCATCATTGAATTTCTCCAAGTAGAAAAAAATTGGTTTGGTTTCTTTGTTTTGTGGCATATCAACTTTCATAGGTTATTTAATGCCAAAGCCATTCTTCTAGAAGAATAGTAGTTGTGGTACAATATAACCCATAGCTGGGAGGATAAGGGGGTTCATACATTTCCCAAGGGTATTTGTCCGAAAGTGAACATAATAGCGCGACTGGAGTTTAAACTCGCTTACTACGATTCCGCAGTCCAGTAGTTTAACCATTACACCATGAGGACACCCCCTAAAAACTTTGGTTTTATTTGTTTATAGTGGACCTGGGAGTAATGGCAATCAAGATATGACACTTCATTTTCCAGATCTTCTGAACTGAAACCTAATCACCGGATACAGTTTACTTTCATACCAAGGACATCATGTTTGTAAAGTTGTTATCCTTCTGCAGAGGTTGCAGTTGGTGTATACTAAGCCTCACCAACATGGCTGTCTATAAAGAGAATTAGTTTTTGGTGGAATGTATATATTCAGCTGACATGTGGGGACAGAGATGAAACCATCAATCACATAATAAGCGAATGCAGCAAATTAGCACAGAAGGAGTATAAGACTAGACACGACTGGTCGGCAAGGTGATCCTCTGGGAGATGCGCAAGAAATTTAAATTTGACCATATGATCAAATGGTATATGCACAACCCAGCAGCTGTCCTAGAAAATGACACACATAATCTCCTTTGGGACTTTGACATACAGACAGATCACCTAATCTCGGCTAGAAGACCAGACCTAAAAATAATCAACAAAAAAAATAAAAGAGAATTTGCAAAATTGTCGACTTTGCTGTCCCGGCTGACCACAGAATAAAACTGAAAGAATGTGAAAAGGATAAGTACTTCGACCTTGCAAGGGAATCGAAAAAAATATGGAGCATGAAGGTGACAATTATACCAAGTGTGATAGGTCCCTTTGGTACAGTAAATAAAGGATTATTAAAGGGACTGGAGGACTTGGAGGTTGGTGGACGAATGGAGACCATCCAAACTACAGCATTATTCAGAACGGCAAGAATACTGAGAAGAGTCCGAGAGACTTGAGGAGACTTGCTGTCACTCAAACTCCAGTGAAAGACCATCAGCTAATGTTCATGTGAAAAACTCTAATGAATAATTATAATAAAGTACCTGCCAAATGATGAACTTTGTTGTCCGTACGGACCACAGAATAAAACTAAAAGAAAGCGAAAAGAGAGCTAAGTACCTAGACTATTATATACCCTACCTATAAACATTGATAGGTATGTCCCATTTCTCGTACTGTTATGTATCCTACCAATGAATATCAACGGGTATATCTCATTCCGCATAAATACGTTGGACACAATTGCGAGAGGGGTGAAAATATTCTAAGTCGTCACCACGAGCAGTGGTTTACCTTCTTTACGCCACTAGCAAGTATTGTATTTTGTTAATATCATAAAGATTTCCATTTCATTTCCAACCTCCGTTTGGTTATTTCTCATTCAGTAACCTTTTTGTTAGGTTACATTATAGACCTTGCCAGAGAACTAAAAAAAACAAACAAACTATGAGACATGAAGGTGACGGTGCGCGCAGAACAATCCCCAAATGCTTGGTGAAGGGACTGGAAGAATTTGTGCTGAAAAAATAAATATTTAAATAAAATGAAACAATGGAGCAGTTCCGAGAAGCCATCTGACAGGAAACAAGAATAGCACATACCTAAAGAAAGGCGTTGAAGAGAGATTCTGCCTCTTCAATCGTACTGATGGTACTGAAAAGACTCTTTTTCTCTTAGCTGCTGGCAGGGTAGACACACGTGCGCATCAACCCCCGGGATTCGCGGCAGGTTATGTTTCCTGCTAGCAAGTCGCTCCTAAAAATATACCACACTGAAAAACACCTATTGTACATAACCACAGACGTTTAACTCACCACTCACCGAAAATGACTCAAATATATTTTAGCACTTTGTCTGGGAAAGACGACAATTTCAACTGGTTCAGGGGGAAAATTCCACGCCACAGAATAGTCGTTCAACCCTAAAATATAGTTGGAATTAAGAATTATCTTCGTCTCTTTCCTTCCTTCCTTCCTTCCTTCCTTAATCTCTCTTGTAACCTTCCACAAACAAGTTTATGCGGTAAGAAGAACAAAGGAGTTAGAAAAAACAAAACTAAAAGTTATCCCCATAGACCAACAACGAACTCGACGACAACCGACGTCTACAACCAACGAAACAAATAACCAACAAATCTTCAGAGGCCAATAAGTACAGAAGACAAGTAGAGGCCCTCCAGACTACAGCATTATTGAGATCGGCTAGAATACTGAGAAGAGTCCTGGAGACTTGGGGAGACTTGCTGTCACTCGAACTCCAGTGAAAGACCATCAGCTAAAACTGATGTGAAAAACTCTCAAAGAGTAATTAATAATAATAATAATCGAGAGATTATAAAAAAAGGCTTGATGAAATAGAACTTGATAATATTCATGGGGAAAAAACTATGAAATACTTAAATCTGAAAATGGTACAGACATCAACTAGAACTAATAACAAAAGCCAAAGAAGATACTTTTCACAGGAACTTTGCTATCCAAACTGACAGAAAATAAAGACCAGGTATAGTGTAATCCAAAGAATGGGGTAGCGGTCTCCCCTACACATCGGTCGAGTAGCTATTGAAAATGGAGCCTTCGGGTCACCCTCGACAAATAGTGCTTAAGGACTATCAAAGAAAAACATGCCTTCAAATCGATATACCAGTGCCAACAGATAATATGATAATATATCAGACAAAGAGTCTAATAAAATAAATAAATACAAATACCTGGAAATAGAAATTGACAAAATGTGACACCTTAAAACTACCACCGAGATAGTAATAGTAGGAGCCCTGTATATAGTCAAGAAAAATACAGATAAATACACTAACAAAATATCTGACAGTCCCAGCTTATGTGAAATACAAAAAAAATGCAGTTAGCGAAACTGCTGATCTCCTTGGGAGAGTACTATCAGTGTGATTGGAAAAGTAACACCCGAGAGTATGGATAGGACATAAAATACATATAATCACCACCTTCCCTCACCCTACATCTTTGGTAAAGACCTGCTGAAGGATTGTAAGAAACCGAAAATAAAGCTGAAAATTAAATAATGATTAAAATGATTCTTTACTGAAAGACATAAAAGTGAAAATTTGAACCCGAAAGAAAAAAAAGCGCTTCTTATTTAGAGGTCAGGCTAAGAAAGCCAACCTGTAAATAATGTAACAATAAACAATCCTTATCAATTTCATGGACATCAGTCCCACACAAGGAAGATTTTTATGAGCATTGATTGCTTAAAGCTATAAGATTAGAGAATGCCGGGTGAATACTGTCGGCTGGTTGGGGAGAACATATATCAGGTCAATTGTCCTCCATATTGTTCTCAGTAAGAATATAATGTCCCAGACTTTCCATAAACTCCCGAGGAAGAGTCATTTATCAATTTAACTGGGTTAAAGAATGTTTGCTTTGTTTTTCCGTATTCTCTTCAGATGTTAGAGCTATGATTGTTTTATATTGTATTTCTTTCTTATATTTCTTTCTTTCTTTCTCTTTTAACTGTCTTCTTTGTTTGGTTTAGTTTGTTTAATGTCATATCAACCTTTGTGGGTTATTCAATACCAAAGCTATCCTTGTAGAAGAACAGTTGTGGTATTTTTAATGGCTTTACACCATTCCCATAGGTATTAGTCTAAAAGTGAATGTAATAGTACGACTTCGTTTAATGCCATAGTCTCGTTCGTTAGCCACTACACTATGGGGACTGGTGTCTTCTTGTCTGTTTTGATGTCGTTTATACTTCTGTTCAGTTAATTTTGTATTCTTTCTTACATTTTTCTGTTTTCTATCTTTTCTTATTACTGGTTCTATTCTTTGATTTCTTTCTTTTCTTTTTTCGTTAATTTTCTCTTTTTATTTCATCTTTTTTTTCTTCTTTCGTTCACTTATTTTTTCTTTTGATTTTTTCATTCATTTTTCTTTTATTCATTCATTCATTCATTTTCCCTTTTCTTTGTTTTTCATTCATTATTTCATTTTTTTCGTATTTTCCTTTGTTTTATTTTATTATTTATTTATACGTTTTCTTTCTGTATTTTTCTTTCATTCGTTTTTGTTTGTTTCTTTCTTTCCTTCATTTATCGATTTTTCTTTTTTTCTCTTTCATTTATTTATCTATTTAGTTTTTCTTTCTTCCTGTCTTTCATTCAAATTTCTTTCTTTTTCTTCCTTTACTTTATTTTCTGCTTCTTTTGCTTTTATTTATTAATTCATTTTTCCTTTCTTTTTCTTCCTTAATTTCCTTATTTTTTCTTTCTTTCTTTCATTCATTCATTCGTTTTCCTTCATTATCTAATTTATAGGTTAATTTTTTTGTGTCTTTTTTCTTTCGTTCGCTTTTCTTTCTTTTTTCTTTCATTCTTTCATTTCTCTATTTGTTTTTTTGTTTTTGTTTTTTTGTTTTTCTTTGTTTTTCTTTCTTTTATTTTTCTGTTTTTGTTCCTTTTTCTCTTTCTTAGTTTTTCTTTCATTCACTCATTCAGTTCTTTCTTTTTTTCTTTTCTTCATGAAAGGCTTAATAAAACAGCCCTTCACAATCTTTTTTGATGAGATAGTTTAAAGAAAGACGTCTGTATTCTGGAGCAATGACTAAATGTTTGTTGTTTTTTCTTGTTGTTTTATGAGCATAGGTAAAGGGGATTTGAGAGGTACAGGACCAAGGTACAAAAGAAACCCAAGAACCAAACAACAAGACCTTAATTTATATCCTTAATGAAGCTGCAATCTTCGGCCAAGAAAACATTTCGGGGCTCGTTCAAATACTTATAAACAGTACTTTCTTTAGGGTACAGCTCATAAAGGCTATTGGAAATTCTGGTCATAAGTCACGACCTAATAAGACTCCCATCACTATATTATTAATCTTCCTCACAGCTCCCATCGAAAAATGAATCTACTCAGCTCCCCTCGAAAAATCTGTTCCCTCAGCTCCCTAAGGCAATCAATAAAGTAGGTTTCTTACTTACCATCATTATGCGTCTGCTGTTTCTACTTCTTATACTTATAATTTGTGTATTTTCTTGTAAAAGTAATTGCAATATGTGCATTTGTGGGTGTGTATGTTTGTATGTATATCATGCTATAAGTTAGGTGAATTTTGCTATATAACGTCACACATTTCACCCATAAAAACAAAACAAAAATCGCTTAATTTTTATATATAATCTCCATTATTTAAAATACATTTTTTAACATTGAAAAACAAGCTTTTGTATCCCTAAAGCATAGAAATCTTTCGAGTAAGGTTTTAGCCATTTTCTCACGGTGCTGATCACTTCATCATCGCTTGAAAACTTTATTTCACACTGAAATTCTTTCAGGGGGCCTGATCTCGACTGTAAAAAGAATGTGGCAGCTGTTCCCAACCAAACTGACGGATGGTTTCCACTGTTCTTGCTGAAGTACGAGGCCTTGTATTGTCCTGGTGAAACTTAACAGCAAGTTAAATGGTTTCAAGTATTGCTATCTAACACTAATAGTTTTATTTGCACGCCGGTTAAATTGGTCTAAGTATTCCTATTAAATAACTATTATTATTAATAATTATTATAGTAATTATTGTTAATGAATCCATTTAACTGTCATTTGTTAGCAAACTGTTAAATCGTTTCAAGTATAAAAAATGATTAAATATTTCTATTTGACCCATTGATAGGACCCTAACAGGTACTACCTCTCCAGGTCAGAGTGGGTCTGGGAGTAATAGCAATGAAGGTGTACTCCACATTTCCCAAAACTCCAGGACTGTTTAGTGTTATATGGGGGACACTCGTTGGTGGGAGGGGGTGCTCAGCTATGGTTAAATAGTAGATGAGACTGAGCTTAATAAAGGTCAAGAAATAAGAAAATTTTGAATTGAAACAAACTGTACTTCACTTAAATAGTTACCCTGTGTTGCATCCTAAAAATAGCAGAAGGGGTGAGTAAACATACATACACACACAACATAAGGTGCCCGTGCTGTAATGGTTATCGTCGTAGGAAATGGACATTGCGACACGAGTTTAAACCCTGGACGAGACTGATTGCATTTCAGATAGTACTAATACTCTTGGGAAAGGTATGAATCCAATTATTCTCCCTCCAGCTATGGGTTCTTTAGCCTTAGTGAGGCAACTAGTCTAGAAGAAGGAAAACTCTGAATTAAAACCTGTTAAACTGCTTAAAAATTGACCTTGTGTCATATCCTGCCCGAGCGGAGGGGTTGGTAAATATGATACACACACAACATAATCTTTATATATATTTACATTTAAGTAAAAAAAAAAAGGCTGTTAAAAATTAGAGATATACACACAAGCAAATCAAATACATTCATTTACATATAAACACATACATGACCACACACACACACACACACACACACACACACACACACACACACACACACACACACACTCGTACTCAGACATTCATATTTTAGAGAGAAGTACGTATATCATAGGTGTGTAGATAGACACAAAGTACATAGGCTACCTCATTTCTCACCCAGTCATATCAAAGTATCTTGAAGAGGAAGGTGTGCCCCTGAGGAAGGAAGATGAGAAGGGGCTGAGATCATTGTACATCTGATATCAGATGATATAGGAAGCAGAATGTTTCTCCTTATGGCATTCAAGATAAGCTTCAATTATAATCATCCCAGAAAGGAGAGAAGGAAGGACAGAATGATAAGAAACAAACAAAAGAAGAAAGGAAAGAAAGCTAGAAAAATAAGGAATTACAAGAAAGAAAAAGAAAGAAAGCAAGAAAGAAAGAAAGAAAGAAATGACTAAAAAGAAAATAAAACAAAGAATGAGAAGAGGTAAAAGATATGAAAAAAGTCTGTAAGTTGAAAGAAAAGAAGGAAAGAAAGAAAACAGGATATAAAAAAGGAAGGAAGCATTGACTAGAAAGAAAGAAAGTGTAGGAAGAAAGAAAAGAAGGAAAGAAAGAAAACAGGATATAAAGAAGAAAGGAAGCATTGACTAGAAAGAAAGAAAGTGTAGGAAGAAAGAAATGACGAAAAGAATGACTGGTAAGAAGTAAATGAATGGGAAAAAAGAAAGAAAGAAGAGTAGAAGGAAGGAATAACTAGAAAGGAAAAAAAAGGAAGAAAGTACTGATGATAAAGAAAAACGAAATAAAAAAAGACAAAGCAGTGTTTTAAAAAAAGGCATGTCCAGAAAGAAAGAACAAAATACTGCAAAGAAAAAAAAAGGGAGAAATCTCTAAATATATATATATATATATATATATATATATATATATATATATACTTAGAAAGAAAGAAAGAAAGAAAGAAAGATGAATATCAAACAGATAAAAATGTTGATTAAGTAAGATGAATATATTTCATTTGTCAAACAAGACATTCATACACACACTCTCTCTCTATCTCTCTGGTTTCCCTCCCTTCTTCTCTCCCCCTCTCTTCCTCTATCTCTCTCATTCCCTCTCGTTTTCCCACCCTTCCTCTCCCCCCCACAGAAAACGAAATTTCAGAAGGCATGCCATAGCCTAGGTCTATCAGTTCAAATAAGTAATAAATAATAATAAATGAAAGTAATGCTTACTTAGGATTAGTACTCAGTGCTATGTGGCAGTTCTGAGTTTAGAGCAAGAAACTTATAGTAGCAAGGTTTATAGTTAACATGAGGGTGTAGTGAACAAGTTTTTTTTCTCCTTGGTAGAAAGCAAAACTCATTGTCTGCACATGGTGACATCCTAATAATCATTATAAAGTAAAGTAAAGTTGGTGACCATAGTCGAGGGCGACCAGAAGGCTCCCTTTTCGATAGCTACTACACTGAGATGTAGGGTAGGGCGCTATTCCTTTCCCTGAATTGCTCCACTTTACCCTTGATACGTACCTTATATTACTGAGTGTTAAGCAAGGAGGTATCAAGTACCATTTTTAAAGTCTTTGGTATGATGCAACCTGGGATTGAACCCAGGTCTCCTGGACCATTGGTGAACACTCTGCCCACTAGACTGATGAGATAACTATTATAAATAAAGAGAATATATAAGATATTTTTAAAGAATAAATTTTTGAGAACTTATTTCTAATCTATTTAACTTGAAAAATATAATTGTAGAAAGATCAGTCTTTGAAGATAGCTTTCTAATAAATTTTCTAGGTGAGTGAATTAAATGCTTGGGTCGACCACTGAGGTCTTTGTATAAATGTAAACCTATATGAGATATAATGAGTCAAGTCATGCAGATAGCGTGGATTCCCTTGACTCTTTCATACCATTCATTGCTCTATCTCTCTATTATCCATTGTTCTTGGCAGGTATTATAGACGGCATCCAGTGTCCACACAGAGCTGAAGAAGTAGTTGCTGATTGGCCAACACTACTATGTCCAAGTATAGAAGCCTACTTCAGAACTTCAACCCAACTTTTCCAAAAGTGCACAACATGTCTCACTCATCTTGGATGGTTTGTGAGATGGGAGATGCAATTGGCAGAACGGCTGCTCTTTTGTAGGGTGCTGCTGCTAGGGTTTATTCAAAGTGACATACATCATCTTTGTACAGTTCTCATCAGCCTTTTTCTCCAAGAACTTTCTCAAAGTCCAATCAGACACTCTGGCAAAGGAATTAACAGCTGCCACTCACATAATGGAAAGCTTTTCTAATGAATTGAGCACACTGGTATCTGGATTTTCGGACTATTGTCTTCATCTTTATTGTTATTTCCACGTTGTAGAAATAGCAATAAAGATGAAGACAATAGTCTGAAAACCCTTAATGATGAAAATCACCAAGCTTCATCTCAGAAATTTAGACAACTCTGGTATCTGATCATGCAAAATGTAAACAAACAAAAGCTAACACAAAATGCATTATAATTTCTGAGCTGACATAGGTAATCAAAATGGCTGAGTGGTAAGATACTAAGTCTAACGTAAAGTTAGGCTGGTTTCAATCCCAGCTTTAAGCATCCTGCATCTCTTGCCACACTAAAGTGTTATAATACAATGAAACAGTCTGTCCATGGATGACAGATATTAATACACACACACACACACATATATATATATATGTGTGTGTGTGTGTGTGTGTGTGTGTGTGCATGTGTGTATTACTGACTGTCCAATATCTGTAACTGTATAGCTTCTGCTCTACCCAAGATAGATAGAACAGACTGAATATGTGTAGTATCTATCTATCTATCTATTTAATAACATAAGATAGATAGATAGTTAGATAGATATGCTTGTGACCAATTCATTTTTTTCAATTGGTTCTCTTTTAGTATATTTACGCTTTGAAACTTTTAAAAAATTTTCTTCTAATAATAACCTCAGGTCGAAACTAGTTGAGAAGAATAAAAAAATAAACAACATAAAAGTAATATTCCTATTTGTCTTATCACTTTTCTTCATCTTATATATATATATATATATATATATATATATATATATGCACATGCATATACACACACGCACATATGTGTATATATATATATATTTATGATAAGAAGCAAACAATCATATGCAGTTTTTGTTGGATTATGATTATATATATATATATATATATATATATATATATATATATATATACACACCCACAAACATGATAAGAATTATATACAAGGTGCATACGATAAGTTTCCAGACCTTTTCGTGTGGGCACTTTTATTGATAGTGCACACATGAAACTCTAGTTCCCATCGAAGTAATCTCCTCCGACTGCAATGCACTTGTTGTACTGTTCCAACAACTTCTGGAAGACCCCATGGAAGTCCTCTTGTGTGAGCGTGTCAATGACCTTTGTCACAGCCTCTTTCATCTCCTCAATTGTCTCATAATGACAGCCTCTGAGCTTAGGAAATAACGAAAAGTCAGAGGGAGGAAGGTCTGGACTATAAAGAGGGTGATGAACTGTGTTGATGCCCATCTTGGTCAAATAGTCTGTGACAAGGATGGAGTTGTGGACTGGTGCATTGTCCTGGTGTAGCATTTTTTTCAAGTTTAAAACAGAACTTTATTGC
>OY757933.1:31580279-31665279 GCA_963585895.1 Sepioteuthis lessoniana | reverse complement strand
TATTTTCCCAATTTCTAGCTCACTATTTTTTTCACACAGATACCTCAAGTTCCCCCTTTTCAATTATTTTCCTTTTCTCTTGTAAATAATTATTTTATTAGTTTACTTTTGCTACATTTATTTCAAACTTCATTAACCATTCTCCCACAACTACTGCTTTTATACTTTTGAAATTTCTAATTTAGAGATATTTCAACTGACATAGGGTTGATTTTTGATTTAACAATAATTAGTTATTTACATATATGCTAGCTTGTTTCCTCTTCCTTTTTCATCCCTCTTCTCTTTCCCTACATTTCCCCTCTTCTCACTCTTCTATTTCCTTTCTCTCTCATACGTTCATTTTTTTCTTATCTTTTCTTTCCTTCCTTCTTCTTTCTCCTTTTAATTCATTATTTCTCTCGATAATTCCATTTTTCCTATATCATTGTCTTAAACAGACAGATTTTAAACAGCCACCCCTTTCTCTGTATATGTAATTTCCCCCGGATTTGTATTTCATTAAAAATTCATCGGTGATCTAACATCACTCGATATCATCCTTTCAAAGTCCTGATGTTGGTTTGTTAAAACCAAAATGTTATAACGTTCCCTTTCTTTTACATTACTTCTCTTTGGATAACCTTGATTTTCAATTTTTCTCTATATTTTCAGAATCATTTCCATTATTTACTTCCATATATATATATATATATATATATATATATTAGGAGCTTGGATAAGTTCTTGCTGATTTTTCATGAAAAATAATGTTTTATTTTCAAAATTTTGTAAGAAAAATGTCACTGAAACTTTTGTTCATTGCTAGCCACTACTTTTTCCCATCTTTCTGGCAGCATTTGAATCCCATGTAAAAATGACACATCTTTTGAGTCTAACCATGAGTCAACCCATTTTTGGCATCTTCATAAGAATGAAAGCGCTGCTCAGCAAGGCAATATACCATCAATCGGGATAAATGATAATTAGACAGGACAATGTCTGGTGAATACAGTGGTAGGGGGTAGGACTTTCCATTTTAGCATTTCCTAGTAGGTTTTCACCCTTTTTGCAATATGTGGCCAAGCATTGTTATATTGCAAAATCACTTTATCATGTCTCTGCTCATATAGTGGTCATTTTTTCTTCAATGCTCAGCCCAATCACATCAATTGTAGTAGATGGTAATCTCTCATGATGACTTCCATCAGTTTGAGCAGCTCATAATAAACTACATTCAGCTGATCCCACCAATTCCAGGCAGAAACTTTGAATCATGGATATTCGACTTTGCCACTAATATTGATGCATGGCCAGGATTACTCCACAATTTTCAATATTTAGGGTTATTGTAGTATATCCACTTTTCATAGCCAGTCATGATAAAATGCCAAAAACCTTTCCTTTTCTGCCATTGAAGCAGTGGTTTACACATGACAAGATACTGTTCAGCATCTCTCAGCTTCAACTCATACAGCACCCAAAGTCCTTGCTTTTTAATCAATTCTGATGCTTTCAAATATTTCAAAACTGTTGTGTGATCAACTTCTAATGATTCTGCAAGTTCAGCTTGCACCTGACATGAATTTTCATGAAGTAATGCAGCCAATTCTTTGTTTTCAAACTTTTCGGTGCACCACAGCATTCTTTATCTTCAATATCAAATTCATTATTTTTTAAGCATCTAAACCAATCTCTGCATGTTGTTTCCGACAGAGCATGGTCAACAAGAATTCTGTCTACTTCAGCTGCAGATTTCTTTTGAATGAAGTAGCGCAGTAAAATTCCCAGCAAATACACTTTCTTTGGCGCAAAATCCAACATGTTTAATCCTATGAAAAACAAAGTTGTTTACACTTCAGCAAAATAACATTTACTGAATTTCAAGCTTGTATATAGTACTTCCTGATAAATGTGTTACTATCTGAAGCTACATGCATACAGTTCTGGGAATGAATGAGGTGATTTTTGCTTCAAGAGTTGGCAATAAGAAACATTGTTTACAGTTGCAACATTTCCAAGGAAATCAAAAACTATGAGCATGACCTCATTTACATACAAGTGTGCACGGATCATTTTCTTTACTGGAGCATCAGTGTATTTCTATTCCATGGACAGTCTTTCTATCAAATACCAATTATTATTAAGTAAAGTACAGTTGGCGACTGTTGTTAAAGGTGATCAGAAGGCCCCCTTTTCAATAGCTACTACACCGAGGTATAGGAGAGGGCACTACTCCTTTCCCTGGATTGCTCCACTTCACCCTCGATACGTACCTTATATTGCTAAGTGTTTAGCAAGGAGGTATCAAGTACCATTTTTAAAGTCTTTGGTATGATGCAACCTGGGATTGAACCCCAGTCTTCTGGACCATTGGCAAACACTCAACCCAATAAGCCAATGAGAGTGGGTAGAGTGTACACCAATGGCCCAGGAGATCGAAGTTCAATCCCAGGTCGAGTCATACCAAAGACTTTAAAAATGGTACTTGATACCTCCTAGCTTAACACTCAGCATTATGAGGTAAGGATCAAGGGTAAAGTGGAGCAATCCAGGGAAAGGAGTAGTGCCCTCCCTTACACCTCGGTGTAGTAGCTATTGAAAAGGGAGCCTTCGGGTCACCCTCGACTACAGTTGCCAACCTTACCAATTATTATATTCAATATTAATTATTTGTTTACACACAATATGTTTTCAAGTCGAGCAAATGATTGAACAGATCTATTTGACACCATTAATGGGACTCTAACAGGTACAACCACTTAAGATCTGAATGGACCTGAGAGTAATAGTAATGAAAGTTCATTTCAAAAATAGGAATTTTGCTAGTAGGGCCTCATAATATTTTAGACCCTTGAGCACATCCTGGCTGTTGAACTGCTCAGTTTCCCACTGTTTACTACCATTAATATAATCATTGTATATGAATTGATTGGTTTGGTTTGATTTTAAGGCACATCAACCATTGTAGGTTATTTAATGCCAAATCAATTTTTATACATATAAAGTTCTATTTCAAACAATTCAGTTTAGTATAAGTACAGTTTTTTGTTTATACGCAGTTAAATGTCAAAACAGTTCTATTTCAAACAATTCAGTTTAGCATAAGTTCATAGTTTCAATGTCAAAAATTGTTCTATTTCAAACAATTTAGTCAAGCAAAAATACACTGTTTAGTTCTATTTGACTGATACATCAGACTCTATCAGGTGCTACCACTCCGGGCTAGAGTGGACCGGGGAGTAAAGGCAATAAAGGGGTACTCTACTTTTCCCAAAGCTCCAGCATTACTGGAACCTCACCATCAGATTGTTTAGTGTCATATTTAGGACACTTGTTGGAGGGAGTCTTACCCTTCTGCAGAGAAGCAGTTGGTGTATTATACAGCCTCAGCAGGGTAATATATGAATTGAATCCTATAGTCTGTCCTGAATATGACAATGAGTGAGCTCAAGAGCCCTGGGAAGTATAGTGTCAATCTTCCATTGCAATTGCTCCCATATCCACTCTTACCTAGGATGATAGTACCTGTTAGGGTACTACCGCTCTCTGGATCAAACAGATCTATCTGAGATAATGTTTAAAAAAACTAAATAATTAGACTTTAATTATCCTGATAAATATCCTTATTTTTTGTTTTAATCAATACAAAAATTAAAAGATAAAAAGTTTTGATGCAATATACACCAGAGGAAAACTGGATAGTACATTTATGGAAAGAGAAAGAATCTAAACACTAACAATAAGAATAACAATTCAATTCAGGTGACTTGAACGTTATTTGAGTATAATAAAATGATACAATCAGATGACACTTGAATCATCTAATAACCAAGAAATAGTTTCATGGGCTCTGATTCATCTTATTGAGTATTTACTGTATTTGTTTATGGTGTTAAAGGTTAGATAAAAATCATTCATACATGTGTAAAATGAATGAAAGGATTTTGCCTCCATAAACCAGAGATCAATGAATGGACAGTGACCAAGAAAATGTTTATAATAAAACAGATAAAATAGACACTAAAAGAAAGAAAAGAAATTCTTGAATACACCAATTAAGATATGACCATTATGATTTTTTCCCTCCCAAGCAGAGAAAAAAAAAATAAAAGGACTTAAAGAGGAGAGTAGAGTATCATGAAAGGAGAGTAAGGATATTTGTTTTGACGTGGCAAAAGAGAGTAAAAAAAAAATTGATTCTTTCAATCTTCAGCAGTCTCATTGATTTTTAGTCAATATCGACCATCAATGGACATTGAAGAACTTATTGCTATACTATAAGATCCAAGGCTAATTGAGAGTTTTTCAATGTGCGGACAACATTTTTTTCCACTAATATATTCACTCTTTTTCTCTCTTTAAATTATATATATATATATATATATATATATATATATATATATATATTACTAAAAACAGTCACAATATTGTACTTTCTTCACTATAACTTGTGCTTCATGAGTCTACACAATAATTAAACTGTAAAAAAAGACATTTTTCACAGTCTGATGATTGTGTAGCCACATGAAATTCAACTTACAACGAAGGAAGTGCAATATCAAAAGTGGTTGTTTTGAGTTTGTATATTGCTTTGCCAACTGAGTACAGAGCATTTTTTACACCTAATTGTTATGTATTTTTTTATCATCCTTACATACATACATATATATATATATATATATATATATACACACTACACCAAAAATGTTTGGGAGCCATTCTGCATTTGTTTAAAAAACAACTTGAAATGAGATATTTTTGTATTTTTAAAGTAAAAGATAAAAATTTGGTAACTAAAATGTATCTGCTTTTATTTTCCAGTCTTTCTGCAGGCTTTTTTCTCATATACATTCTCCTCTTACGACCAAAACGTTCAAATTTGGACTCGTCTGTCCCCAATACATTTTGCTAAATTATGAATATTTTGTATGAGAAACATAATATTTTGTTTTCACCATTAACCTCTTGGTAGACCTTGTGAGATTACCAAAATTTTGCAATTTAATATTTAGAACCTGTATTAACATTTAACTATTTTAAACAGGTTCTAAATATTAACTGAGCACTGACTGATGCTGTAACACTGGTTGCTGTTAGCATGAAACATAGCTATCTCGGTGGGCACCTCGGATGGTGTCATGGTTAGCAAGCTAGACTTGCAAACCTTCACGAGTGAGTTCAAGTCTCATTGGGTGCCCTATTCCTGCAGCTTTGTGCCACATCTAAGCAAAAAGTTTAGTAAATTTCAATATAAGGCATTTTAAAGGTACCTCGGATGGTGTAATGGTTAGCAAGCTAGACTAGCAAGCCTTCACGAGTGAGTTTAAGTCTCATTGAGTGCCTCATTCATGCAGCTTTGTGCCTCTTCTAAGCAAAAAGCTTAGTAAGTAACAACATAGCTATCTCTGTTTGAAATTAAAAAAAAAAGATTGAGCCATTACAACAGTATTTTCATAGGATTTTTTTTTTAAATTTTGAAGTAAGTAATTTGGCGACTGTAGTTGATGGCAACCATAGTCAAGGGCAACCAGAAGGCTCCCTTTTCAATAGCTACTACTCCAAGGTGTAGGGGAGGGTGCTACTCTTTTCACTGGATCGCTCCACTTTACCCTTGATACGTACCTTACATTGCTGAGTGTTGAACAAGGAGGTATCAAGTACCATTTTTTTTATGACGTGACCTGGGATTGAACCCAGATCTCCCGGACTATTGGCAAACATTCTACCCACTAGGCCAATAAATGCTGAAAACGGCACAAACAAAGCAGCTAATCATTAATGTGAGGACACTATACTTAAAGACAAATTGTCAAGACATTGAACATTTCAAGATATGGGATACAATATTCATTACAAAGGCAGTTAGGAACTGTCACAAATCTTGACAGAAAAAGAACAAGAGCATCAAAAGTAATCATTGCTGCTAAAGATAAATACTTGATTATTAAGAATAAAAGACATAAAAGGAAAACTTCTCCAGAGTTGACTGCTGAACTTAATTCCTCTCAACAGCAACCAGTGTTGTTCTCAACTGAGAAAAATTAACTTCGAGCAATGAGGCTTATGGGGTGTATAAACATCAAGAAACCCCTGTTATAGAATGTGAGTAAGCAGAAGAGACAGTTATAGGCAAAAAAGCATTAGAAATTGAATGAGTGGCAAAATATATTATGGAGAGATGAGTCCAAATTTGAACTTTTCAGTAATAAGAGGATAGTGCATGCAAGAAGAAATCCGGGAGAAAGACTGAATGATGAATGTGGGGTTCCAACAGATAAGTATGGTGGTGAGTCTGTTGTAATGTTGGAGTATTCAGTAGGGAGAGGGTTGGAGATTTGATTCAGATCAAGGGAATCTTGAAAAAAGAATAATATCATTTGATTTTGCAAAGACATGCCATACAATCTGGTTTATGCATAAATGGAAAAAAAAATTAATGTTTCAACAAGACAATCCAAAACACTCTTCTAAATTATGTCAAAATTGCCTTGATTAAAAAAAAATAACAAAATTTTAGAAATCATGACTTGGCCACCTCAATCTCCTGACTTCTCAAGCATTGAATTAATATAGAATGAATTTTATTGGCAAGTTTGAAGTGAATACCAAAAGAGTGAGAGTGAGTTTTTTTCAGCTCTTGAGGAATGCTTGGGAAAGTCTGTTATTTTTTTAGTTAAAAAATGTCGGAAAGAATGCCAATTAGCAAAACAGTAATTAAGGCAGGTGTTGGCTTTATGGATGAAAACAGAATAAATGTGATATTGTTGTAAGATACTTTTTTAATAGTTAAGCACTTATTTTTGTCAAAATAAAAGCAAATACACTGCAATTACTAAAATTTATTTTTTACTTAAAAGAATACAGAAAATAGGGTGTTTTTTAAAGAAATACAAGATGGTTCCCAAAATTTTGCCTGTAGAGTGTGTGTGTATATATATATATGAAAAAGAAGAGAACTGTGTTGAAAAACAGACTGAAATATTTCACAACAGATCTAGCTTTATCTGATTGCAAATACATTTATAATCAAAAACAGGTCTACATTGTCAGGAAGAGAAGTGTGATAATTTTATATAGCATGTATGAATGTTTACTTTGACTTTTTTCTCAAATGAATCTGTTTGAAAATTATTAGTATTAGATAGGAATACTTGAAACTATATAACTTCAGGCAAATCATTTATAACATATTTTGGCATTCAATAACACACATGTCATGAAACAAATAAACCAAACCAAAAATTTGGCCAACTCATGCCTTTTTAAAGAATTCTTAGAATCAAGCTCTATCCAAAATTTTGAATTCTATATTTGGCTTGTCTAACAAAAGCTTTCACTGATATTTTATTGATTTGTTGGACCCTTATTTTTTGTCATTTTTAGTAATTAGAACTATGGAAACTACTATAATGATAAATACAGGAAACTATGTAGAGTCATGATCATCAAAGTCATAAAGAGGGATATGACATTTTCCATTCTATTTTATTACCTCATTTATTTTTTGTGGAAAGAGGCAATAATGAAGACTGAATGAACAAAGCTTTCCAAATTGTGTGTTGTAATACTTTTGGTGGGTCACCAGTAAATTTCTACATGTCTGTTCTTTTAAATTATTAATGAAATTTTTCATTGAATTATTTTGAATTTCAGGTATAAAATTTATCATTGAGAGTAAAAAAGGAATAATTATTTTTTTGCACAAAATATTGGCCTACATTCACATTCTCTTCTCAGAAAACATTTTGACTAACAAAATTTAATGTATAACAAAAAAGCTTTAAAACCATGTAGTCAGTAAAACACTTATGAAAGCTCTGGAATAGACACTGAATAAAAACCAAGAAGAATCTATAATTCAAATGATATAAAGCAAAATTATTATTTAATAACATCATTATTGTCTACTTTAATGTTAGCTCGTATTGTAACATAGCCATACATGAATATGTGAAACGTACATAGAATGTTCATAACATATATACATAGAACATAAGAATCCTGAAACACAAAAAACTTTACGACTTCTTAGTTCAGGTACGAAACTCTTTATTACCTTTGAGTTAAAAGGTTTTTCAACATAAGGAGAGAGATACCATCTTTCTATACTGACTTTTCAATCCCCCCCAAACCATGTGCAACACCTGACACAAGGCCTCGGTGAGCGATTGAAAGTCAGCCTTCTTCTTCCGAGGCAGAACTCAACTAACTGACTTTTTTCAAAATCCCCAAAATCCTCCGCACGTGCTTTCGGTTCATGACGTCATTCACATCCCCTTGTCAAATTTTCTATCTGGGGTTTTATTTTGACATCTCTGAACGACACATCCTCCCCATGCGTGCGTCAACACTTGCGCTCAAGTTTGCACCTAACTAGCCCATGCACTGAGCCGAAAGATTCTCAGCCTAACTAAACCCAAAGGCAAGATATATAAAACGAAATCCCTCGGCCATTATATCACAGTATCATCAAATTTATTCTTGATCTCATAACTATCAGTCCTCATTCTTTTGTAGTGGGTGTCCTCGTGGTGTAATGGTTAAAGCGATGGAGTGTGGAATCGTAGTACGCAAGTTTGTAATCCAGTCGCGCTATTACGTTCACTTTCGGGCAAATACCCTTGGGAAAGGTATGAACCCCCTTATCCTCCAAGTTATGGGTTAAATAGTACCACTACTGTTCTTCTAGGAGAATAGCTTTGGCATTAAATAACCTTTAAAGGTTGATATGCCATTAAACAAAGAAACCAAACCAAACCAAACCTAAACTGTATTACACAATCTTACTGAAATTCACAAACATGTCATTCACCGTTCTGTATATACTGAACCTGTATCACACAATTCAGGATAACTTCATTTTATTGCATTACACAGTCGTGTCTTATGCAATATTGGCTTAATTAATCTACAGTGGGTGTCCTCATGGTGTAATGGTTAAAGCGATGGACTGTGGAATCGTAGTACACGAGTTCGTACTCCAGTCGCGCTATTACGTTCACTTTCGGGCAAATACCCTTGGGAAAGGTATGAACCCCCTTATCCTCCCAGTTATGGGTTAAATAGTACTACTACTGTTCTTCTAGGAGAATGGCTTTGGCATTAAATAACCTAAAAAGAGTCGATATGCCATTAAACAAAGAAACCAATCATTCTTTTGTAAATGATAAACACTCCCAGAAATGCAGCAAGAGCTGAATTTCCAAACAAACAACTACAAGTGACTTTACTCAAATTTCAACCATATTTTTTCATTACTGTCGACAAATACAATTTAAAACAGTCAAGAAAAAGTACTCAGATGATTTACATTCTGACCATGTGATATTTTAATATGAAAATTAATTTTTCACGATAAAATTAGAAGGTTCACTTACTGGACATTGGCATGATGGTAAGAGTGTTTGCCAATGGCCCGGGAGACCTGGGTTCAATCCCAGGTCAAGTCATACCAAAGACTCAAAAAATGGTGCTTGATACCTCCTTGCTTAACACTCAGCATTATAAGGTATGGATCAAGGGTAAAGTGGGCAAATCCAGGGAAAGGAGTAGCGCCCTCCCCTACACCTTGGTGTCGTAGTTATCGAAAAGGGAGTTTTCGGTTCACCCTCGACAACGGTTGCCAACTTTTCTTGCTTTACACTTACTATCAAAAACAAAGGAGGAGTATGCCTCGCAGGTGAAAATACGGTTAAGCCTACGAAAAAACGCCAAACGAACAGCGACCACCAAACACTATGACTGGGCCCTATTAAACAACAAAGATATAAGAGATAAATACGTATTAGAATTAAGAAACAGATTCGAAACACTACAAGAAAAGACGGAAAAAAGTACACCAAACGACGAATACGAAAATTTCGTCAATGCACACCTCGAGGCAGCAGCAAAATACATTCCAACAAAAATTAAAACTAAATATAGAGTCCCATGGGAAACTTTAGCAGTGAGAGAAAAACGTGCACTAGTGAAAACAGCCTCCAAAAACTATCGAAAAAACCAAACAAACACAAATGCCTTAAAACTAAAAACGGCACAATATCAATTAGCAGGCATATATATAAAGGAACAGACAGAATACATTCAAAATCAGATAGATAAGATTAGAGACTCGGTGGAAGATAGACAATCTAGAATAGCCTGGCAAACAATAAACGAAGTGAGCAGAAGAAAGAACACAGCCAAAGCAAAACTGAAAGCAGCAAACCAACAAGAAAGAATAAAACTGTGGAAACAGCACTTCGAAAACTTACTTGGAAACCCACCAAAAATAACGCATGAACCAATCACCAGAATAATTAGCAAACAATTAGACATTAAACTAGGACCGTTCACACAAGAAGAACTCGACTCGGTTCTCAGGAAAATTAAAAATAGGAAAGCTGCAGGGCTGGACGAAATTCCCCCGGAAGTATGGAAGACCAGACAATTCGACGACATACTGCTCCGACACTGCAACGCAGTATACAATCAAAATCCGATAGATAGATGGATGAAGGGATGCATACTCCCCTTCCCTAAAAAGGGGGACCTTGGATTAGCCAAAAACTACCGAGGCATAACACTTACATCCATAGCTGCCAAAATCTACAAAGCCCTACTACGAAACCGAAGAGAACCCAAAATCGACAACATACTTAGAAAAAACCAAAATGGCTTCCGAAGAAATAGATCCACGACCTCACAAATATTAACCATCCGCAGAATCCTCGAAGGTGTACGGGCAAAGAACCTACAAGCGACATTAATATTTGTCGACTTTACCAAGGCTTTCGACTCCATTCACAGAGGAAAGATGGAACAAATCCTACTAGCGTACGGCATACCTAAAGAAACCGTAGCGGCAATAACGATTCTCTATAGAAACACTAAAGTAAAAGTACGATCACCGGATGGAGACACAGAATACTTTGACATTGTAGCAGGAGTACTACAAGGGGACACGCTGGCCCCGTACCTCTTTATCATTTGTCTAGACTACGTACTTAGAACATCGATTGACAAAATCAAAGAGAATGGCTTTGAACTGACGAAGAAAAGAAGCAGAAGATACCCCGCAACAACAATTACCGATGCCGACTACGCCGATGACATAGCGATACTGGCAAATACACCTGACCAAGCCAAAACACTTCTGCATAGTTTGGAACGAGCAGCAGCAAGCATAGGCCTCTATGTTAATGCACACAAAACGGAATATATGTGCTATAACCAAACGGGGGACATCTCCACTCTAGAAGGAACCCCACTTAAACTAGTAGACAAATTCACGTACCTAGGAAGCAGCGTCGAATCAACCGAAAAGGACATCGAAACAAGGTTAACGAAAGCATGGACAGCTATCAATAGGCTATCGATTATATGGAAATCAGACCTAACCGATAAAATGAAACGCAGTTTCTTCCAGGCAGCGGTCACATCGATACTGCTATATGGATGCACTACATGGACGCTAACAAAACGACTGGAGAAGAAGCTAGATGGCAATTACACAAGAATGCTGCGTGCAATCCTGAACAAGTCCTGGCAGCAACACCCCACAAGACACCAACTGTACGGCCACCTGCCCCCTATCACGAAAACTATTCAAGTTAGACGAACCAGACATGCAGGACACTGCTGGAGAAGCAGAGATGAACTCATAAGAGATGTACTCTTATGGATCCCCACACATGGCCGCGCAAAAGCAGGACGACCAGCTCGAACGTACATTCAGCAGCTATGTGAGGATACAGGATGTTGTCCTGAAGACCTACCTAGGGCGATGAACGATAGGGAGGAGTGGCGAGAGAGGGTCAGGGATATCCGTGCTACCAGCGCGATATGATGATGATGATGATCAAAAACAAGTTAACTCAGTTCTCATGTTTCGAGTGAACATGCATGGAACTGATTATATTTGTTTCCAACATGTTAAGTGTTAACCTACCAATTATTCAGTTGTACCTTTTTATTTCAAATGTAAAATGATTGAGGCATATGCCATAACCTGGTTTGGTCATGGAAGCATGACTCATCAAATGAATCTGGGGCACAAACAGAAGGGTGGAACCCATCTGTCTTCATGTCAGCAACTAGTTTGAATTTTCCTTCACCTAGACCAGTTGCCATATCAAATTTCCAGAGCACAGTTTGCCTTACTATTTATCTGTAACTGGGAGGAGAATTGAAGGATTTATATCTTTCAAGGGCATTAGCTTGAAGGAAATACAAATACCAACATCCAGAATTTAAACTTGGCTTGTCTAGTCCAGGAACAACACATACACACTTGTACTGTGTAGACTAAGTATGTACTAAAACAAGTTAATAAGCAAATTTATTCATATAAGCTAATAGAAATACATAAGTTTCCTGTTTTCATTCAGGAATCGTAATCCATATGACAAACATCAGCTTGTTATCAAATTTTCCAGACAAATGGCATCAAGTTTGACCACCTCTATGATTCTAGCTGGTCAATGTATCAATAAATAAAATATCAGCTGGAACCATTGTCAGGACTGTATTATTGTGACTTACCAAACCAAAGCAAAAGCAAGCCTGTACCAATCATTAGAATCTCTGGAAGCAAGAATGTCTGTCCAGACATTAATATTTATTCAATTTCATTTGACTCATAAGATTATGAGGGCACTCCTTGTGATAATAGCCATCATGGTGCTTTTCACATTCTTATATGAGCTTTCTTTGTCCTCTCAAAGTTTGTATTATATACAGGAAAGAAGGAGAGAATAAAAATAAAAGTTGCTCACATTATAGAATGTCTTTCGTAATTTCTTAAATACTTGGGTGAGTCAAAAGTTTTGCAATATTTTGGTAGTGCATGGTGCAATTTGGCAGCTCCAGATGCTCTTGACAAAGACATGAAAGTGACAAACTGCACTAAACTGACAGATGCTGAGCTCACCTGATACTCTCTCAGGGCTACTCACTGGATTTGTTTCTCTGGTTTAGAGAAAGGTCTCAGAATCCATGCTTTAAGGCCTCGCTTGATTGTTGAGTTTCTTGCAACCCAAGTGAAATTTCTTGAACCATCTGGTTACTTTCTTGTGATCAACTGCACCGTCACTATATGCACAGCAAATGATTTTAACTGCATTCACAGAGTTATGGCCTATTTTGAACATGTAAAACATAAGTTCCTGATTTAGATTATGCTGCAAATTAATCCATGTATTTTTCAAATCACACACTGAGTAGTGCAATGCACTCTGACATTGGTCAAATAAGTAAAGTTGGCAACCATTGTCGAGAGAGACCAGAAGGCTCCCTTTTCAATAGATACTACACCAAGGCATAGGCGAGGGCGCTACTCCTTTCTCTAGATTGCTCCACTTTATCCTTGATACATACCTTATATTGCTGAGTGTTAAGCAAGTACCATTTTTAAAGTCTTTGGTATGACACAACCTGGGATTGAACCCAAGTCTCCCGGACCATTGGCAAACACTCTTCC
Source organism: Sepioteuthis lessoniana (assembly GCA_963585895.1). Classification (NCBI taxonomy): domain Eukaryota; kingdom Metazoa; phylum Mollusca; class Cephalopoda; order Myopsida; family Loliginidae; genus Sepioteuthis; species Sepioteuthis lessoniana. The sequence goes on along the minus strand of OY757933.1, from coordinate 31,651,838 downwards.
CACTTAGCCAATTGAGCCAGTAATTCATATTCAACAGAACACGGGTAAAAAAGAATCTTAAGAAACAACTACACCAAAAAATGTAAATATGAATGTACAATGAATGCAATTCCTTAATCTCCTGGTATTAAAAAACCCCAGAGAGGTTGACATGCCATTAAAATCAGTCAAATCTAATTTGGGGGTACAATTGATTGATTAGGATAAAAATTTCCTAAATTCAAACATTACATTTTAAATCTTAAATTATTCATTTGAAATTTTTTAATTACTAAATGCTAAATTATTTTGAATCTTCAGATATCTTTATTAAGTCAATTGTTCTATAAACTTCCTGGGTCTTTTGTAATATAAGTCCAATTCTGTTTCTCCCTTACCATAAACCAGCATCTAGAAAACATGAAATTCATGAGAATGCAATATTGAACGAAGATAATTTAATTTTGCTGGATTTCTCATTATATATATATATATATATATAGTTATGCTTTGCTTTGTTGTAGAATAAAGCTGAAAGCATACAGCATACAGTGGTGATTGAATAGTATGTTAAGCTAGCTTGCTAACCATTACACTATATATATAAGTAAAAAAAAGGAAAGTTAGCAACCTTAGTCGAGGGTGACCCGAAGACTCCCTTTATAATAGCTACTACATTGAGGTATAGGGGAGGGCACTTCTCCAATCCCTGGATTGCTTCACTTTACCCTTGATCCTTACTTTATAATGCTGAGTGTTAAGCAAGGCGGCATCAGGTACCATTCTTTTGAGTTTTTGGTATGACTCGAGCTGGGATTAAACCCTCGCTCTCCCAGACCATTGGCAAACACTAGTAGAGTGCATATATATATATATATATATATATATATATATATATATATATATATATATATATATATATTTATATATATATATATATATATATATAATATTCAATCCAGTAAATCTGGAATAGGGAATAATTCCAATCAGGAGAAATAAAATAATATTCAAAAATAGAATACTAAATATAAATATTCCTGGTAAAGAGCTCAATGTAAATAAAATCCACCAAGCAAATAATTTTTTTTGCTAAAAAACCAACAATCAGTCATCAGTTGTTGGTTTTTTAGGAAAAATAAAATTTATCTATCTATCTCTCTCTCTCTCTCTCTCTCTCTCTATATATATATATATATATATATATATATATATATATATATATATATATATAGATAGATAGATAGATATAAATACATATATATATGTGTGTGTGTGTGTATGTATGTGTCATAAAGAATTAAAGTAAAAACTGATTCTCATGTTGGCAATTATTCAATTTCATTCTAAGTTTTAAATTGCTATTTATTAATCATTTTAATTTCAATTTATTAAGTGTTTCTAAAGATGATGTTTCTAATTATGATGGAGTCTTAAGTATCATGAAAAATTTATTTTCATGTCCACATTCTCATTTGCCTGTATAACTAAAGTTCCAACTTTTGGTCAAGCCTTTCTTTCATCTTTATTTCCTCTCATGTCTTAAATGATTTCTGGTGTGTCATTGTTCTTTTATCAAACTGACATCTGCATAAAGATCTGAAGATGATTCTTTCTTGTGATGTTCCTCCAAAGATTTCTGGTCTGTATTCATTTTGTCATGTGCTGAACAGCATGAATCAACCAATCCTTGAAGTCACTTTAGTTAATCATTAACCACTTGATCCAACAGATTGTTCAAAAACTTCTAGCAGTACCATGTAACCTAGTACTACCTGCTACATGATGAAAGTGTTCACACAAAACTGACTCTGACATTCAGCTTACTTGTTGGGGAAGATGGCTAGATGGTGGTCAATAAACCCCACCGCATCAAATTCCCCACCTCCCCCACCCAGGTAAATTTCACCATTGAAAATTTAGCTTGTCAAATTCTGCAGAAAAGCAAAGAAATAATAAAGAAATGATAAATTGAAAAAAAAAAAAGCATTTTTTCTTTTATTTTTAACATTAAGAATAAGATGGGAATATGAAAAAAATAAGGATAGATAAAAAGAACCCAATATTTGTAAGTAGGTCTGCTTATGCTGCAATATATTTCAAAATGATAGTTAAATAATGATTTTAGATAAACAAGAAATATAATTATTATCTGAAAATGTATGTAATATATGCATATATTACAATATAAAATGTAAATAATATTTGAATATAACAGATTCAACTCATTTCTTCCTACATAACAATATCATTATTTATTCTTCTGACGAGATTGACAGTGGCTGAATTTTCAATCAAGGAATTTATCATAGTGACACTTACTAGGGAAATTTGATGGAGTGAAGGGGAAATTTACCTAGAACCAGTGAGAGATCTAGCAGGATGAAAAACTGACCTCTCAAAAAGGAGTATAAAATTTTTATGGAGATGTCTGTAAAACATAAGAACAGTATTCCTAGCAATTTAAGATTGGTCTAGGCATTCATTTTAACTGCTCATCTATCTCACCTTGCCTCCTAGATCTAGGAGGGGATGTTAAGAGGGTGGGTCTAAGCCTGTATAAACCTCTAATCACCTAAAATCCAGTCATACACACATTATTCATTCTAATTAATTCTAATTGATTTTAATGGCATGTTAACCTCTCTAGGGCTATTTTATGCCTAAAGGTAAAAGACTTGCATTCTTTGTATTTCACATTTACACTTTTGTGTAGCTGTTTCTTGAGGGTTTTTTGCATGCAGTCTTATCTAAAATAAATCATTTTTAAACAGATTTATTTGACCCTAACAGCTCTGAGTGGACTTGGGAGTAATGTCAATAAAGGGGTGAACTAAAGCTTCACCATCAGATACAATTTAGTGTCATAGGAAGCTTATATGCTTAAAGTATTCTTACAATAGATATAAATTAAAATTACAATAGATATAAATTCACTGATCCTCACTAAAGTGATTTATGATACAAATAAAATAAACAAATTTCAAATTTAATGAATGAAGATATTTTAGATTTTGAACAGAATAATTTTACATATCGGGTAAACAATGTATATCTTGCTTCTTAGAAATACACAACACTGATTTATAAGATTTGTGGATATGGAAGACATTAAAAGAAACATGATGATGGAGCTTCACACTAAAGCAAAAGAAGAGTTTTTATTCATCAGTGGTGCTTTGACCAATAGAAAACTCAATGGAATAAATGAGTTGGATGTCAAAGGGACTATTTTGAAGAAAATCAAAATTCAATCTAGAGTTCATTTCTGTCTTGGTAAATATAGGTTGAGTCTTGATATTTTTTAATACATTTTGTACAGGAAGAGTGGGGTAAATTGTTGTCATTTGAAATGATTAATTTCATGCATGCACTTTAGTTGTTTAAGGTTTTGTCTACTGTACAGCAAACTAAAGTCCAAAAATTTGGAAATGGCATACTGTATTGTTTGGCATTCAATGTGGAAGCTTGAATAAAAAGATTTCAGGGTGTTTGGGTCTCAATCTGAGGACAGATTCATATTTGTATTGATTGGTTTGGTTTCTTTGTTTAATGGCATATCAACTCGTTTTAGGTTATTTAATGCCAAAGCCATTCTCCTAGAAGAACAGTAGTGGTACTATTTAACCCATAGCTGGGAGGATAAGGGGGTTCATACCTTTCCCAAGGGTATTTGCCTGAAAGTGAATGTAATAGCGCGACTGGAGTACGGACTCGCGTACTATAATTCCGCGGTCCATCGCTTTAACCATTACACCATGAGGACACCCCATATTTGTATTGATGAAAAAAAAAAAAAAACTCTCAATCCACATCATAGTGTTTAGGGTGGTCAATAGTGATAGTGACATTATGTTTCCATTCATCTTCCCACATAGCCTTAGATTTAACACAAAGGCCTTTATTAAGTATCTAGAGGAGGTAGTGCTGCTCTAGATCAAGAATGTGGTCACTGGAAGACTCTATGTTTGGCAACAGAACTTTGCACCATGCCACACAAGCAGAAAGAGCCAGTGTTGGCTGTGAAAAAATTTCTGTGACCACATCACCTCTAACATTTTGCTGCCTAACTCCCAAGATTACAATCTCCTTGAATATTATGTGAGAGGTATAGTTGTGTGAGAGACCAACAAAACTCTGTGCAGCATCAAAGATGAACTGAAGATGAAGATAATAGTAGCATTTATCAATTTAAATGAGGAATTTATTGGAAAGGCTTGCAAGAGATTCCAAAGTTGTTTGGAGTCCGTGGTTGTAACCAATAGGGATTTCTTTGAATAAATTTTATCGATAATATTTCAAGATATTTTCATGTAAGTTGTTGGCGACTGTAGTTGAGGGTGACCCGAAGGCTCCCTTTTCAATAGCTACTACACCGAGGTGTAGGGGAGGGCGCTACTCCTTTTCCTGGATTGCTCCACTTTACCCTTGATACGTACCTTATATTGCTGAGTGTTAAGCAAGGAGGTATCAAGTACCATTTTGAAAGTCTTTGGTATGACTCGACCAAGGATTGAACCCAGGTCTCCCGGACCATTGGCGAACACTCTACCCACTAGGCCAATGTGCTGATTTTCATGTAATTCTGGTAAATATATCTGATAAAGTGATATGTCAGAGTTATTTTGATTTTGTGTAATTTAGATGACAATTGACCCATTGCACCCAACATAGGATAATAAAACAAATATTATGGAACATATGTAACTCTTATCAGTTGCATAGCAATGAGTCAAATATCCAACATTTGTACAAATGAAACCCAACATTCTTCAGGTGAAATGTTGAAATCTATATTATAAGGGATGAATGATTCATTCTAGGATAGAAGTTCTTGCTTAAAAATGAGTTGCGAGAAAACTTACTTTAGAATTAGGAGTGTGGAGGTTGCTTTTTTTTTAGCCTATACCCAGGGGAACCCTTGCTACATGGACTACCTTCTGCATTACTATGTATGAAAGCTGTATTTTTGTTCAACTTCATCTATCTAAATAGACATATAGCTAGTTCAGTGCATATCTATCTCTTTATTCCAGTCTGTTCATATCTATCTATTATACTTCTTTTGTTCTTTCTTTCTTTTCTTCCTTCTGTCTTGAAATCTTTCTCGTTAAACAACGTACATAAATTCTATACAATATTCCTAATAAGTCAAATGACGTAATTTAAACATCAAACGCTGATTTGCCAGTTAAACGGCTAACTTTTTCTTACTATACATATTTTCCTGTAGGTTTTTGTATTGCACATTTCTAATCATCCATCGTTAACTTAAAATTATTAATATCACCCCTCATGGTCCTGATGATGGTTCAGTAGGACCGAAATGCTATAGTGTTGACCCGTTAATAAATCATTCCTTCCACTTGGATCGTTGTTATCAGTTTTTCTACATATCTATCTATCTATATTGATAGACAGTGCAACAGAACTACCATCCACATTTTAAACTGTCAACTGTATGGTGCAACTCAACTTAGGCAAATGGCAATGGTAATTACATCTTGCTAATGTCTAATCATTTTTTTTACAATCACAACTTGGACACTGCATTTGCAGTTGAAACATTTTTTAAGACTAGTGAATTTAAAATTACTACACAGATAGCTTTTCAGGCTCATTTCATGTTATGTCAGAATGATGCTGTTCTGGATAGAATTTTCAACTTATAGCAGTATAAATTATCTATAAAGAACAGCACAATTCTTATGTAACATGGAAAAACATTTTTTAAGACTGGTGAATTTGAAATTACTACACAAAGAGCTTTTCGGGCTCATTTCATCTTATGTCAGAATGATGCTGTTCTTGATAGAATTTTCAACTTATAGCAGTATAAATTGTCTATAAAGAACAGCACAATTCTGATGTGCATGAAAAGCACTCAGTTTAGCAATTACAGATTCAGCAATCTTAAAAAAGTTTCCATAGCAAGTACATGGTGTACATCAGTCCAAACCATCACTGCAACAGATCGTATCTGAAAAAAAAAATGCTAAGATATTTGCTAGATGGAGCTACCATTACTGCTTGCCTAAGTTTACTTGCACCACAGAGGTGACTGTTTGAAATATAGGAGGTATTTCTGCTGCATCCTATATATATATATATATATATATACGTATGTATTGTCATGTGGTCTCCCACTTATAGAAGAGAAATAAGGAATTTCTACTACCCTCCATGTTTGAATTAGCAGGCCACCAAAGAATGACCGTTAAGAGAGGGATAGGTATCTAGGTCAATCCCTTTCAGCTGAAGTAACGAGTCCAGGTCAGAATGGAAAACAACAGATGTTTGCACTCTGTGACCGGATGGGTAAAGAATGGGGTATAGGGACATATAGTAGTCCTAACAAATCGCCTGACGGGGGGAGAAGATAGAAGCTAAATGATTGGCTAGAATCCCAAAGCGGAAATAGCCCCCTTCTTCCGTCAGCAGAAATAGGGGTCAAGAATATCAGTTTTGAAGATGAGGTCATCGTGAGAGGACGCGAGTCTCATGCCAAGACTCTGGGTGAAAAAAGCGGAAAGAATTTTGGACAAGAAGAACCTTATGCCTTCAAGCCAGAGCATTATAGATATGTAAAATTTCGCTAGCCTGTAAAAGAGAAAATACTCTCCGAAGGAACCCGTCAAAAGATAAATAAACATTAAGACTGTTTCTCCCTACACCCAATTATATACTCTCTCTCTCTCTCTCTCTCTCTCTCAATTTCAAGAAAGACGAAAGAAAAGAAGAAAAGGAAGAAAGACATTTATAGTTATGTATTATCTGCTGATAACATAGCCGACGCGTTGAATATGTGTGTCCGCGTGTATATTAAAAAAATTGTTATATTTTAATGTCCCCCACGTGTTGAAGTTTGTTCATTGTGTCGTCTGCTGTCAAGTTGCTTATTTCATGTTTCTTTTTCAGCTTCTTTCGCTTTATGTTATTCTCGCCTAAATTGTCCTATTCTTTCCTTTAAAAATATTATATGGGAAACCAGAGTTGTCAACTACTATAATTAATATTATTATGTCTAAACCTAGAGGTCAATATCTTCCATTGTTCTAGGGGTAGGAAGAGCTAGTGGCCTGGTGGGTGTGTGTGTAATGTGAAATTTGGAAGCTCCTTGCCAGCGGCGGTCAGTCTAAATTAACCCCCACATAATATGCCAGTTCCTATATGCCCGAGAAAGGACTCTGAACAAAGACTTATTCTACGAGGGATCAAGTGCCAGACTGCCCCGTCTTCACACGTGCGAAAAATAAACTCCCTGTTTGGTGATGACAATATTTAAATGCACCAGTTCCCATATGCTTTTAAATGGTTGCTCATCCGGGGATCCTTTTATTTTAATTTGCCGTCACAGTATATTTCATTGAACATTATAGACATGTTTTGCAACATATTTTGATATATGTCCTTTCCAGTTGCTAAACTGATTTTACAGTATCCAGTGGGAATTGGTCTATGAAATTCCCATAATTAATTGGTCCCCTAGTATTTTCAGCCTGATCTTGGGCCATCATCAGAGGTGTGTAGATTGCAAAAGCTGTGACCTTTGCATGTACATTACTTCTTTGTAAGTGTTTATTTTTTATACTGGCGTGCTGCTGTTACATTTTATTCATTTCTACAAGTAGCAGCAGTAGCTAAAGAAATTTAAGTGCATTAGTACTGGATTTGAAATTGATTCGATTGAGTTAGGGTTGTTTCATTCTAATATGGAGAGCATCAAGAATTTATCATGTACTATAACAAATTTAAAACCTTTAAATAAGTTATTAATAATTATTCCTTCCCTCAATTGGGGGTTTACAAAAAAGTAATGTTGTATATCAATTTAAATGTACTTTAGAAGATTGTATCTCAGAGAATAACAGTTAGCTTAACCTCAACTACCCTATCAAGATGACTCACTATGCATTTATCTGATACCAGTTCAATAGCGCAACATCTAAAAAAACATTCCTGCCCAAAAACTGAGTTTCAGAAAATTCTTACTGAAAACATGACATTAGAACAACAAAATAACAAAGAAAAATCACAAATTCTCGAGGCTCTCCATATCAGAATGAAACAACTCAAACTCAATAGAATCAATTTCAAATCCAGTACTAATGTACTTAATTGTCTTTAGCAACTTCTGCTACTAATAGAAATGAATAAAACACTACAACAAGACACCAGTATGAATAACAAACACTTACAATGTAGTAACGTACATGCCAAAGATCAGGCTGAAAGTACTAGGGCACCAATTAGTTATGGAACTTTCGTCAACTGATTCCTGCCGAATACCATAAAATCAATTCGGCAGCTGGAAAGGATATATACAAAAATAAGTAGACAAAACATGTCAATATTGTTCAATGAAATATGCATTAATGAAGAAATACTGCCCAAATACACACACACACACACACACACACACATACACATACATATATATATATATATATATATATACTAACAGTCAAAATTATTTGTCCACTCTCAAAAATGTTTGTTTCTCATCCTAAAAGTGCTATTTTTAATAAAACAAGCACCACAATGGTTCTATTTATTATACTAAAACAAGTTTTTCCTGAACCACATTAAATACAAATTAAACCAAAAAACACCAAAAAAAAGCTTCTAAAGCTTTTGATTCATCAAAATGACCCCTTTAGCCTCTATCACTGCTTCACAGATTCTCAGCAATCTATCCACCAAAGACTGAAAGTAGACTGAAGATAGTTGAGTCCAGCTTTCCTGCAAGAATTACCAGAGGTGAGCCACACTTGTGGTTGTTTAGCTCAGACTTTTAGGTCAAGTTCATCCCACACAAGTTTAATGGGATTTAAGTCGACAGATTGTGCCGACCAAGACATCAGGTGAAGGACATGTTGTTCCTTTTTGATTTTAATGTATATCTGGCAGAGTTTTTTCTGTAAACATTTCAGTTAACTCATATCTATCTGTCTACCTCAGTTTGTTTCTATCTGTTAACTATATATATATATATATATATGCCATGAAAATTTTAAAAACAGTTTTACATATATATTTTTTTAAATCAATCAAAGATAATGTACTTTGGATTTAAAGATATGATCTAAATTAATTCTTATATTTTAAACAACTGGTTTTATTTATTTAGATTATGTAATAAGCAATATAGGGTATTATTTTGTTTTGATTACAGAGTGCATATTATGAATGATATTTTTGTAGTAGATAGTAATAACAATTAATATGAATTAGAATGATTTGTGATTGGTATTAATTATCAAATTTTAATTTTTATATTAAGTAAAAACATGTTGTGGTAGTTGTTGAATCTGTTTTTGTTTTTGTTCGTATTGATGTTATTAATATTAATAATAATAATGAGTAGATGATTAGTTTATAATATTAATAGGTTTGAAGATTAGTAGTAATAATTATAATAGTAATATTAATTGTGATGATACTTCTTAATATGTTATTATCTATAATACTTGGTATGATTTTATCAATAAATTTAAGGATTTGAGCTTTAGTAATAATATGAAAATTATGATAATTGTAATCTTAAGGATATATAATATTATGTTGTATTTGTTTATAATTTTAGATAATAGTCTTAAAAGTTAATGGTATAATTTTTATTTTTACTTTTAATGTTATCAGTTATATTGAATAGTATAAAAATATTGGCATGACAATTTTCTTAGTGTTTTGAGAAAATAATATTTATATACAAATTTTATAATATAATTTGATTTTGTTAAGAGGTTATTAATTCCCATATAAGTTGTTTATAGTAGATAATTTTCTCTCCCTAAATCAATTTATTCCTTTATTCTATATTTTTTACTTATCTCCTTCATTTTGGTTTAAAAGTTTGTTTGCTCTTAGATAAAAAAAAAAAAAAGGTGAAAAGGAAAGAGAAGTCAAAAATTGATACATCTTGATACAGGAATTGAATGTCATTTGTCAACCAGACAAGAAAAACAAATGGTCTGGTCTTTACAAAAAAAGAAATGAAATTTGGGTTAGGGAGATAGGATAACAGAAATTCAGTGGGTTTTTCTTCATTAGAAATTTCTGAATATTTTTTCTCTGAAGATGGAGATCTAACATTTTTAAAAAAATTATAGGATCTGCTGGAATAAATATTTTTACAAAAATTAGTAATCTTTAAAGGTTTTTCTTTTGTATGGAATTATTTGCTCTGTATTTTAATTTATTATTATTTTACATGGAGCTCTCTTTTGGATTTTGAATTACTAGGATATTGTAGAAAGAAAATCCAAAAATAGAATCGTTCCCATCATCAGCTGACTTGGCGTTGGATAATATATATATATATATATATATATATATATATATATATACACACACATCTCAGGTATGGGTTAAATAGTATCACTGCTATTCTTTTAAAAGGATGGCTTTAGCATAAAGTAACCCACAAAGGTTGATATGCCATTAAACAAAGAAACTGAAACAAACCAATCTGGATCATTGGCCTATTTGAAAATGGCCCGGGAGACCAGGTTTTAATCTCTGGTTAAGTCATACCAAAGACTTAAAAAATGGTATTTGATGCTTCTTTACTTAACCATCAGCATTATAGGGTATGGATCAAGGGTAAGTGGAGCAATACAAGGAAAGGAGTAGCGCCCTCCCAGACACCTAGGTGTAGTTGTTGGTTGGTTGTTTGGGATTTATGGTATATCAACCTTTGTAGGTTATTTAATGCCAAATCCATTTTTATACAAATAATCATTTCTATTTCAAATAATTCATGAGTACACAGTTTCTCAAAAACATTTCTATTTCAAGCATTCAGTTCAGTCAAACAGCTCTATTTCAAACAAATCAGTTTCACATAAGTATGCAGCTTAGTTCTATTTAACCAATAGATAGAGCTTTATCAGGTGCTACCACTTTGGGCCAGAGTGGACCTGGGAGCAATGGCAATGAAGGGGTGCTCTGCATTTCCCAAAGCCCAGGCATCACTGAAACCTGACCATCAGATTGTTTAGTGTCATATCAAGGACACTCATGGGAAGGGGGGGCTTACCCCTCTGCATAGGAGCTGTCTGTGAATTCTACAGCCCCAGATGACTGGGCAACATAGGTGTAGTAGCACCCTCCCAGACACCTCAATGTAGGAGCCTTCGGGTCGCCTTTGACTATGGTTGGCCAACTATATGTATTGACATTTGTCGTACATAATCTAGGCAGATTAGGAATAGAAATGGTGTCAATGTATCAGTCTGTTTATATCTATCAATGTATCTACCAAATTTTATTGGTATCTATCTATCTATCTATCTATCTATCTATCCTTGTCATTTCAGATCTATCTATCTATCTATCCTTGTCATTTCAGATCTATCTATCTATCTATCTATCTATCTATCAATTTAACTCAGACTATTCATATCTATCTGTCTGTCAATCTACCTCGATTTGTTTCTATCAATCTATCTGTCTTTCTAACTATTAATCTTGCCAATTACATTGATTTTTCAGTAATGGTGCATGCAATGATTTCCTAAGATCTTCTGCAATTTCCTTTCTGTCAGAATCAATTTCAGTACATAGTAATTGTGCATGCATACATGTTTGTATAAATGAGAGTTTCAAAAGCCATGCATTCCCTGGGATATCACCACAAAAATGCTTCAAATACACACACACACACACACACACACACACACACACACACACACACACACACACACACACACACAAATGTGCATGAGTATGTGTGTGTGTATATATATCATGAAAGATAAATGTCAAGAATTCAGTGTTGAGTTTTTTTATTAGCCTTTTCATGCAGGTGAATGAGATGTCACATAAAGATACAGGCTCTTTAGAAATTATCTGAAATCTCTGATGCCTTAACCCAAGTACATGTACTTTAGACTATCATTGGTCATTGTCAGGGATATGGGTGTGACCATGCAATAGAGTTGAAGATGTTTTCTGTGATCAGAGCCCTTTTTAAATGAGAGTGTTCAAATATGGTGTCAATTGCATGTGATAAATGTTTTCATTCAAAAGTCATTGATCACAGAAAACATCTAAGCATGGTCATATCCATATCCTCAAGAATGACCAATGAGGGTCATTGATCACAGAAAACATCTTCAACTCTATAACATGGTCATACCCATATCCTCAAGAATGACCAATGAGGGTCATTGATCACAGAAAACATCTTCAACTCTATAACATGGTTATACCCATATCCTCAAGAATGACCAATGAGGGTCATTGATCGCAGAAAACATCTTCAACTCTATAACATGGTCATACCCATATCCTCAAGAATGACCAATGAGGGTCATTGATCACAGAAAACATCTTCAACTCTATAACATGGTTATACCCATATCCTCAAGAATGACCAATGAGGGTCATTGATCACAGAAAACATCTTCAACTCTATAACATGGTTATACCCATATCCTCAAGAATGACCAATGAGGGTCATTGATCACAGAAAACATCTTCAACTCTATAACATGGTTATACCCATATCCTCAAGAATGACCAATGAGGGTCATTGATCACAGAAAACATCTTCAACTCTATAACATGGTCATACCCATATCCTTGACAATGGCTAATGATAGTGTAAAGTACATGTACGAGGGTTAAGACATTAAAGATTTCAGACAATTTCTAAATAGCCTAAATCCACAGTTACAATAGATCACCAGCCAACATGAAAAGGCTAATAAAAAAGTCAATACCGAATCATTGTCTGTTATCTTTAGCAAAATACCCTACAAGAAAACAGCTTCCAAAATGCACAATATATATATATATAGAGAGAGAGAGAGAGTGAGAGAGAGAGAAAGAAAGCAAAAGAGAGAGAGAAAGAGATGTACTTATATATATATATATATATATATACACGCACATTCATATATACATGTATATTATTAATTTTTATGAACTGCTGAATGAAGACCTGCTTCAGAATTTTTTAAAAATTGGCACTGATTTGTTGGAATTAAACATTCTTAAAGAATAAAGCAGTTTCCAGTTCCATTTACAACAGGATGCTAATTTTGGTTGGGCTGCATTTATGCTGAACATTATTTTTCAATTGGCCAAATTTTCAGTATAATGGAGATAGCTATGGAAAACAAGTCAGAAACAAATTAAAATATAAATATCATTAAAGATCACTGATGCAACAGAAATCGAACCGGTTCACAGCTTGTTGTTTGGTTGTTTTGTTTTTTGAGTCATTTAATGCTGAATTAAATTTCAAACAATTCAGTTTAATATAAGTATAGTTTTTGTTTACAAATGATTAAATGTCAAAACAGTTCAGCTAAATGTCAAAAACAATTCTATTTCAAACAATTCAGTTTAGCATAAACAAACAGTTTCAATGTAAAAAATTTCAAACAAGACCTGCCTAGGGCGATGAACGATAGGGAGGAGTGGCGAGAGAGGGTCAGGGATATCTGTGCTACCAGCGCGACATGATGATGATGATAAGTACACAGTTTAGTACAATTTGACCCATAGATAAGACCCTATCAGGTGCTATCACTCTGGGCCAGAGTGGACCTGGGTTTGACAGCAATGAAGGGGTACTCTGCATTCCTCAAATCTCAAGCATTACTGCAGCCTCACCATCAGATTATTTTGTGTCATATCCGGGATTGTATTCTACAGCTCCCACGGATTGGGCAATTAACAGCTTGTCTTATATAAATAGTAAAAGTAAAGTTAGCGACCATAGTCGAGGGTGACCCGAAGGCTCCCTTTTCGATAGCTACTACACCAAGGTGTAGGGGAGGGCGCTACTCCATTCCCTGGATTGCTCCACTTTACCCTTGAACCGTACCTTATAATGCTGAGTGTTAAGCAAGGTGGTATCAAGTTCCATTTTTAAAGTCTTTGGTATGACTCGACCTGGGATTGAACCCAGGTCTCCCGGGCCATTGGCGAACACTCTAACCGCTGGGCCAATATATATATATATATATATATAGTTTTTACAACTTTTACTGCTTTCACAGTAAGATTTGCATAATTTCTTTCATACAATACTGTATATTATTGCAAATTCTTATAATAATAATCTCACGATTGTGGTAGAATGAATTATATATATATATATATATATATATATATATATATATATATGTACACACTGACTGCTGGTCAGTCGGCTGGGGCTGTAGAATACACCGACTGCATCTCTGCAGAGGGGTAAGACTCTCCCAAGCATCCTGGATATGACAGTAAACAATCTGATGGTGAGGCTCAACTAAAACAAGAGCTCCCTGGTCTACTCTGGCCCAGAGTGGTAACACCTGATAGGGTCCTATCTATGGGTCCATTTGAAATAAACAGTGTACTTATGCTAAACTGAGTTGTTTGAAAAAGAACTGTTTTTGACATTGAAACTGTGTATTTATGCTAAAGAGAACTGTTTGAAATAGAACTGTCTGAACATTTGTCCTATCTATGGTTCAAATAGAACTAAACTGAGTGTTGCAGTTCTGTTGAATATATCAAACACATAGATCACCAGCTCATTTGACAATCTTAGCCATGAATCTCAAAGTTGTGAATTTTGTTCTGCCTTATATTTTTGTGTATGAATGCTGTAAAGCTTTTACACTTTAGAGGTGCTTTTAGCATTAAATTTTCACCATTATATATATATATATATATATATATACAATGCCACATTAATGATTATGTTGATTAATTCATAGCCATGGGTATATATATATATATATACATATTAAAATGCACAAATATGAAAAAACATAAAATCTTCAGTGGATGGTTTTATTTTCTTTATTGAATTATTTGCCAATGTTAAACGTTTCATTTTTTTTTAAACCTTCATTAAGGCATATGAATTGTTCAATGAAACGAAAAGATAAAAAAAATTCTAAACACTCAGTATAAAATAAATAAGTTTTATACATTCATAATACAATGAATTTTCAAACACTAATTACATCACATATATTTGAAACAGAATGCCACCAATGGAAATAGAATGGTTAAAACTTTCTCATCTTTTCGTTTCATTTCAAAATGCATACATCCAGACGAAGTTTAAAAAAAAAATTGTTTAACATTGGCAAATAATTCAATGAATAAAATCGTCCCCTGAATAGCTTGTATTTTTTTCCTTTTCTAACATTTTCATTTTCATACATTTTCATTTTCATACTGTTGAAATTATTTGCAATTCTTGCAGATATATATATCTATATCTATATATTGTTTTTACTTATTATATATTTGTAATCAGTTTTTCTTTCATAGAACATAATATATTACAAAGAATCTCGTTCTCTATAGTAGACAACACACAGACAATGTTTATAAAAATGGATACACTTATGCAAATTTTGAGATATTTTATCTATTCTTGAATCTCAAAAATAATTATGCAATCTGATAACATCATATAAACTGTTTGATTGTGACTTGAATCAAACTATTTGTAATTAGAAAATTATGTATATTAAGGAAACAAATCTCAACAGTACAAATACAAAACAATTCCAAGGTTGGTCTATTGAATTAAAAGAATTTTTGTTTTATCATTTATTTATCTTCAACTTAATTTACAAATTAAAATTACTTTATCTTCACTCAGTTGATGGGGTTCATGTTGACTGCATCCACTGTTGAGCGGTAAGTTCCTCTAAAAAGGGTGTCCTGTGTATAATGCTAAACTGTACCTAGCAGTGGGGCTTCAGTTCTGTAGCTCTGAAGAGTGTACGGTCACCCTTTTATTGCTGTTAGTCTCAGGTTCTCTTTGACCCTGAGAGTTTGCAACAATTAAGGGTATTATTTACGAGTTGATTATGTCTTGAACTTTAAGCTTCATGCTGTGACTGAAGCTACAATAAAAGGAAGAAAAACAATCATTGTTTTGAAAAATACTAAATATATTCCGGGAGAGGTAGTTCATAAAAACGTCTAAATTTGTGAATAGAAAAAAAGGAAAAGAAAATAAATAAAAGAAAATAAGTTCAAAAGTGCAGAAGTTTGCAAAAGCCTCTGACAGGAAGTTGGAACTATGCATGCCTGAAAACAGTCATAAGGGCAAGAGAATGAAATTCATTCTCTTTCAGCAGTGACTGTTGGATTGGAAGGACCTACTTTCATCTGCTGCTAATGGAAAACCACGTATCCACTTGGCAGCAGGCTGGTTCACTCTTCCACCAGTAGCAACCACCTCTGCTAACAGCAACCAATATCAAAAGCATCAAATGGACTTATCACCCATGACTAAAAATACAGAATAATGGACATATCAACCCAAAAAATGAAGTTGTCACCCACGACTAAAAACACCAAATAACGTACATATCTACTCGAAAACAAGTGAATTTTTAACACCTTGTCTGGGAGTCGTAAATATTTCATTTGGATTCAGAAAGGATTTTCCTTACCCACAGAATAGTTGTTGAATCTAGAAAATAAACTTTAAAATTTCCTTTCTACCATCCTTTGAAAACAGACCAAAATCACAGTACCCTATAAATTCAACAGTTATTAAAATCCAAGAAATTTGAAAAGCCAGCTTAATTTGAAATAATTATTTCTGTAAACAATTTATTTCAAGTAAATCTAAACATAAGCATACATAAGTCAGTAAATGTTACAGGAAAAATAGTATTTTTCCTTATCCAGGGAGGAAAAAACATGATCTTAAATTTCTTTCAGCAGGCGACTCTTGATTTTTTAACACACACAAGGAAACAACAAAATAATAAACATTAAACTTTAGAGAAACATACTTTTCATTTTGGAAAGAAAAAACATAAATACCTATTTCTTCTTCAAAAATTCATACTTCAAGAAATCTCATTTTCTCGACATTTTTTCCTGATTTGACAATCTCAAAAATGAATCAATATCTTCAAAACATTTTTCGTCTCTTGCTAAAATTTTCCTCTGTCTCAAAAGATTGTCATCTGCCCAGTCAAATTTCTTTTCTGATTTTTCATTGACTGATATCCGACATACAATTTAAGGAGAGCAACTCTTATTGGCCCGTGAGGATTAATGAAAATAAAAATAAATACATAAAATAAAATAGATTAAAAAATGTAGCAATCCCAGGAAGCCTCCGATGAGAAGTGAAATCCCAGCATGCCTGAAAGATAGACTTCATGCATCAAAGAGAAATCCATCCTCACTTCACCTTGGCCACTGGGATGGAAAGGGCCTTTTTTCTCTCGGCTGCTGGCAGTAAACACATGTGCTGATTGGGTTACGTGGCCAGGCACTTAGCCATGCCTGCTGCTAGCAAGCCACCTCTGCTAAAAATACCTTACAGAAAATACCACTGGACAAAATGAAGAAAGGCAAACTTTTACCACTGAAAAACATACCTCATTGAAAACACCTACTGGACATACCATAAACTTCAAACTTATCACCCACCAAAAAATGACTGATATATTTTAACACCTCGCCTGGGAAATATGACTATTTCTAATAGTTCAAGAATACTTCCTTCACCACAGAATAATCATTAAACCCTAAAAAATGAAGTTGGAGTATCTTTGTCTCATTCCTTTCCTTTCCTTCCTTCCTTCCTTCTGAAATTCTCTTGCAGCCTTCCACAGTAAAAGAAGCCAACAAGTTGATAGGGTAAGAAGAAGAACAAAGGAATCGGATACCTACAACAATGACCACTACAACCTACGAAATGAACAAATAACCACCAAAATTTTTCTTATTCCTCATAACTTACTTCTTAAGATTTAATGAATTTAAATGCAAACAAAAATTGTCAATAACCTTTTTTTTCTTTTTAACTATTCACAAATGCTGTTTTGTGTTATTCTCAGATGAAATTCAGTTTCTCTCTTAAGGTTTACCTTTCTTAGCCTTGTCCAAATTTTCTCATATGAGATTTCGTTTGTTTGTCACTTGAAATATCCATACAGTCGTTTTTCTTCCCTTTCTAGTTTTCTGGTTATTTTTGTTCTGTTGATGTTTGTGTTATTTGTATTGTTTCTGATCACTGTAATAAGTCTTCCTCTGCATTTTTTAATGAAGTCTTCAAGTCATTGTGTTAAAAAACAAAGAACTCAGACTATAACACTCTATATACGGAGACGCCTTCTTACACCTGTCCTTCTTATACTCTCCATAAACCAATATGGCCGTTTGTTTACTTCCGGTTCAAGCAAAACACTGTCTTTTCTAGAGAGTATCAGAGGAGGTCACTTGCATGGCTTAACAGTTCTTCCCCCTTTTTCTTTTCATTTCTGTAGGGCGTAAGTTCTGCAAAAGAAAGTAGGAGAGAGTAGCAACGCTAAACAGAGGATTCTTTCGGCTCAGACATGAACCCCAGGATCTTAAATGACGGCCCTCCTTTCTTTGTCAAGGAGTCAGCAATTTGTGTGTTAGTTGGTACCCAAGAGATCTCTGCAATTTCTTTTCCTTCATGCATCTCTTTTCCATGTACTGTATTTATCCTTAAGCAATGTGGGTGGAGGAAAATACTTAGAAGCCATAGTGTCTTTTAGCTCTGCTACCATTGTTAAAAAAAGAACTCAGACTATAACACTCTGCATATGGAGACGCCTTTATTACACCCTTCTTCTTACGCTCACACATTAACCAATATGACCATTTGTTTACTCCCGGTCCTAGCAAAACACTGTCTTTTCTAGAGAGTATCAGGGGAGGTTACTTGCATGACTTAACACATTGTATTGATACTAGTGAGTCCTCTTCCTTCTTCTTTTCTTGGCACATGCAGTCTGTCTACATCATCTCTGGGATTCTCATTGGGTGCCTTATTGTGCTACATCTAAACAAAATGCTTAGTAAATTACTACATTATCTCTGGGATGTAAGGCTTTATATATCGTCATGAGTTCTCTTGTTCTCTGATCCATTTATTGAAGTTCTTCCCTGGTCCACTTTAAGAATCGTCCCGAGTATCTTACATAGAGGACAGGCCAGGCATTGAACTCTTTGATGAGATCTCTGCTATTTGCTTTGATTTCCAGTAGTTTCCTCATTCTCCTGATATATTATTATTATCACTATTATAAGTAGGGATAGTAACTTGAAATCAATTAATTGCTTGAATAAAGATTAACTTTAGCATTAAATAACCAAGGAGAAGTTGATATACCATAAAATCAACTAACCCTTCAATGTGTCAACCCACAACTTTATCTCCTTCAAGATAATTTCATTTTGAAGCAACGCACAAAGGAAGTAAAAAGAAAGTAATGTGTCTCATTTTTTTGTTTCTAAAAAGACACCTTTGTTTATTTTACAGGTTGGCAACCCTGAGCAAATATTCATAGATCAGTTTTAATTCATCACCAGTTATTGTCACTGTCAAACACTGATCAGATCTGATGAAAGTTTTCACTTTTGTCACATTTTTATTTTTTTTCATAATGTGAACAGAATGTGGTTCATCTTCTACTGTCTCACAAACACAATGCTTTGAGCCTCCTAAAAACCAATGCTCAAGATAGAATTTAATTTCCATTAGCTAGTGGCCCAGTTGGCTGGGGCTGTACAATAAACCAACTACCTATCTGCAAAGGTGTAAGACTCTCCCATCTCCTGGATATGACACTAAACAATCTGATTGTGAGGTTCTAGTGATGCTGGAGCTTTGGGAATGCAGAGTACCTCTTCATTGCCATCGCTTCCAGGTCTGCTCTGGCCCAAAGTGGTAGAACCAGATAGAGTTCTATCTATTGGTCAAATAGAACTGTTTGACATTTAAACTGAGTGCAAACTTATGCTAAACTGAATTACTTGAAATAGAACTGTTTGATCATTCAACAGTGAATAAACAAATGACTGATGTTTAATTGAATTGTGTGTAAATAAATGATTAATAGTAAACAGAATCATTCATATTAAATAGAAATAAGTGAAACCATTTAACTATGTGCAAAAAAAATGAGTTCAGACTTATCTAAAAATGTTATCCACAAAATGTATTTAGAAATCATATATTTAATATATATGAATAAAAAGGATTTGGTATTAAATGACCTACAATGGTTCATATGCAATAAAACCCAGACAAATCAAAACTGTGTTAACTTGTTAAATGTTTCTATTTCATTTTTCTGAAGTTTGAAAAATAATTTGATCTTGTGTTCCATTTTTATGACATGCTTAAGCAAATATTTGTAATTATCAAAGATTATCCGAATCAATTGATTAATTGATTTATATTAATGGCATGTCAACCTGTTTAGGGTTATTATATACCAAGATATTATAGAATTACATTCATTGTACATTCATATTTACATATTTTGTTCAGTTGATTCTTAAGAGGTTTTTCTTTTTACTCACAATCCTGTTGAATACAAATTATTTTTGAACAGATCAATTTGACGCATACGTAGGATCGTAACGGGTACAACCACTCCAGGTCAGAATGAACCTGAGATTAATGATAATAATGAGATGCTCCACACTCCCAAGATCTCCAGAACTGGAGCCTCATCATCAGATGACCCAAGTAATGTTATTTTAGGGGAAGGAAATTACTCTTCTGCAGGGGATACAGTCAATGTATTCTAAGCTCTACCATCAGAATGGTACACATATTGATTTGGCTTCTTTAATTTAATAGCATATCAACCAATTTGGGTTATTCAGTACCAAATCCATCCTTCAGTAGCGGTACTATCTAACCCATTGCTGGGAGGAGAAGAGGGTTCATACCTTTTCCAAGGGTATTTATCCAAAAGTGAACATAATAGTGCAGCTGAAGTTTGAACTCGCTTACTACGATTCTGCAGTCCAGTGCTTTAACCATTACACCACGAGGACACCCTCATACCCATATTGAGAAGCAAACATGGACAAAACTTTTTCAAATAAGATCAACATTTTCACTAAAGGTTGCCAACCTGAAAAATAAAGACATCACTATCATTACATTATTGATCAACCATGTAATAATGAGTTTGTTCAGGTCTCTTTCAGTTCCACTCTTTTATGTTGCTAGATTGTTTGGACAGGTGGTTAGAGCTTATTGAGAGTTCTTCCAATCATATCTCATGCATGTTTGATAACATTAATCAGTCCCTAACTGATATCCCAAGATATTGCAGATCTTTGTGAGTAATCCTGGCTTAGCATATTAGAGCATTATCGCTTGTCAGAATAATGTTAAGCTCTATTCATTTACATGTGATACAATATTGTTTAGAACAGTGTCCTCTCAGCAAGGTCTAAAATACAAAACTGCATCCTCTGGGGAGAGTTTAGACTCCCCCTGCCAAAAAGTGGTGTCTTGGGTATGGCATTAAATGGTATCGAGTGGTGAGGTTTCAGTTCTAGAGAGTGGAGTGACCCTTTCATTACCATTACTCCAAGTTCCGCTCAAACCATGAATGAGAGTATCCATATTTATCAAACCCTCCACTCGGACAGGATATGACACAAGGTCAGTTTTTAAGCAGTTTAACAGGTTTGAATTCAGAGTTTTCCTTCTCCTAGACTAGTTGCCCCACCAAGGCTGAAGAAACCAGTCTGCCCTACTATTTATCAATAGCTGGAGGGAGAATAATTGAATTCATACCTTTCCCAAGGGTATTAGTGTTATGTGAAATGTAATCAGTCTCATCCAGGATTTAAACTCATGTTGCCGTGTCCATTTCCTGTGACGATAACCATTACACCATGAGCACTTCTGAATGAATGAGTGTATCTGTTAATGTCCCATCTATAGGTCTGTTTAGAAATGATTCATATTTGATAGGAATACATGAAATCTTATAACTGTATGCAATTTATTTGTATTAAGAATAGTTACTTGGAGTTATACTCGTTTGCTAAGTTTTTCCCACCAGAATTAGTAGATGGTCTTTCACAGGAGTCTAAGTGACAGCAAGTCTTCTCAGGTCTCCAGACCTCTTCTCAGTATTCTGGCTGACATCAACAATGTTGTAGTTTGGATAGTCTTGGCTCATCCTCTGATTTCTAACGCTTCCAACCCTCTTTCCAAGCCTTTGGGGATTGTTCCAAGCACTCTAATTACAGTTGGTATCACCGTCACCTTCATATTCCATAGTTTTTTGTTTCTCTAGCAAGGTCTAAGCACTTGTCTGTATTCTTGTTTTCTTTGATTTTCACTTTTAATAATTGTCTGCCAGGACAGCAAAGTCAACTATTTGTTAATTTTTGCTTTTTTGATAACTATCACTTGGTCTGGTTGTCTGGCTGGGATTAGGTGATCTGTTTGTATCTCTAAATCCCAGAGAATTTTGTGTTTCATTTTCCAGGACGGATTCTGGTTTGTTCACATACAATTTGTTTGTATGGTCAAATTTAAATTTCTTGCACAATTCCCAGTGGATCACCTTCCCTACCCAGCTATGTCTAACTTGTGCTCTTTTTATGCTAATTTGCAGCATTAATTCATTATGTGATGAATCATTTCATCTCTGTCACTACATAACCTACATTTGCTATTTTGTAACATCTATTTCATTTTCACAATAACATAGTTGGTCCTTATGACATTATTTTGTGCTGCAATTAGAAGATATTGAGTTTCTCTCTTAAAGTTTCCCTTTCTTAGCCATTTCCAAGTCTTCTCATGTAAGATTTTGTCAGTTTCTCATTTGAAATATCCATATATCATTATCTATTTATTTATTTATTCTATTATCATCATTATTAGAGTTTTTCATATCAGCATTAGCTGATGGTCTTTCACTGGAGTTTAAGTGACAGTGTTGTATATTGACCTTCGACCTGGCCAAACATGCCATTCCAAAGACGGCAGAAGTGACACATTCCGATGGCCAGTTATGGGAAGAAATCGCGTAGGCTGGCTGTGCTGACAATATGGGACAAGGTAAAATCCCGCGGTACAGTCACAGACTGATGCACCAGAAGAGAGTGACCTGTGAACTGCATGACAGTTATTTCCGTTCAATGACAAACATGCCATTCCAAAGACAGTGGAAGTGACACATTCCGATGGCCAGTTATGGGGAGATATTGAGTGGGTGATTGAACTATTATATAACTCGGTGAAGACAGGAAGTCAGTTTAGTTTGGAGACCAAACCCATTGGTGACAAGATGCGGTAGAGAAAGCCAGCACCCAGCAGAGTGGGCCCTCAGGCCCCCGGTTGAGCAGCCCTGGAGAATGGGAAAGAAACGCGGTTATGGCCAATAGAGTGGGGGTCAATATATTGCAGTTCGGTCTCCAACTCCCTATTACACAACGCATTCAAATAAAGTGAGAGGTATATTTTTTTAAAGAAGTCTTCGCTCGTCTTTATTATTGCGTCAATATGTATTCTGCATATATATGTGTATATATGCATATTTATTATGTGGCTGAAACGCAGTTTCTTCCAGGCAGCGGTCACATTGATACTGCTATATGGATGCACTACATGGATGCTAACAAAACGGCTGGAGAAGAAGCTAGATGGCAATTACACAAGAATGCTGCGTGCAATCCTGAACAAGTCCTGGCAGCAACACCCCACAAGACACCAACTGTACGGCCACCTGCCCCCTATCATGAAAACTATTCAAGTTAGACGAACCAGACATGCAGGACACTGCTGGAGAAGCAGAGATGAACTCATAAGAGAAGTACTCTTATGGATCCCCACACATGGCCGCGCAAAAGCAGGACAACCAGCTCGAATGTACATTCAGCAGCTATGTGAGGATACGGGATGTTGTCCTGAAGACCTACCTAGGGCGATGAACGATAGGGAGGAGTGGCGAGAGAGGGTCAGGGATATCCGTGCTACCAGCGCGATATGATGATGATGATAATACAACAACAGCAAGTCTCTTCAAGTCTCCAGGACTCTTCTCAGTATTCTTGCTGTTCTCAATAATGCTGTAGTTTGGATGGTCTCCACTCGTCCGCCAACTTCCATGTCCTCCAGTCCCTTTAATAATCCTTTAGTTACTGTACCAAAAGCACCAATCAGAATTGGTATAATTGTCACCTTCATGTTTCATTGTTTATTATAAGTATTATTTCTTGAAATCATATGATTATTTGAAATCATATTTTTGAAATTATTTGGTTTTGTTTGGAATACTTGAAGCCACATAACTTTGTGCTCACAAATTATTATAATTGAATAAGAATAGTAACTCTAAAGTATGTAATTGCTTGAAAGAAAATGACTGTCTATGGCTTTAATGAACTAACAAGGGTTGTCATGCCATAAAACCAATTAATTTCCGAAACAATCAACCTGTTTAAAACAATAATATGGGACACTAAATCAACCTTCAACGATAAAGAGCTCCATTTTTTTCATATAAAACCTATACACGTGTCCTGTGTCTTTTATGTTTTCATGGTCATCAGAGAATAGGCAAGACATTTGTTGTATAAAGGTTTTTAAAAGTGCTCTGCCATAATGGCTTTTAACACTTTTTTGATTATTTTCAGAATAAGTAGTTCTTAATTGATATTAATAGGAGCACATTGTTTCTAACAATTTTTCACACACACACATGCACACACACGCGCGCACACACATGCACACACACGCACACACACATGCACGCACACACACATGCACACACACACATGCACACACACACACACACACACACACATGCACACACAAACACACACACACACACTCATATCTGGTATATTTAGATTCCATTAATTTTCTCACGCATGTTTTGTATGTACAACGTTGATTGTAGAAACCAAAAGATTCTTGGAGTCCTGATTCCCTTTCTTAGCCATTTCCAAGTCTTCTCATGTGAGCTTTTGTCAGTTTCTCTCTTGAAATATCCATACATTATTATTTTTCATTTATTTTTTTACTATTATTATTCAGATGCATAAACATTCATAAATACAGATACACATGGACATATAAATGCATATCTATCTATCTATCTATCTATCTATCTAATTCTGTTTATATCTATTGATCATATGAACAAAAGTGATAGGACAAATAGGAAAATATTTTTTGAAAAATTTTTTGAGTTTTAATTATTCTCGACATGTTTCAATCTTAGGTCATCATCAGGAGAAAAGATTTTGTGAAGAAAAGTTTCTATTAAAAAGTTTTCAAAAAAGTAAACACCTCTTTAAAATTGAGGTAAGTCACTGTCTAGACATCAAGTTTCATTCGGATGTCTACATTTACTTATGAATGTCTCTCTGTACAAGTCAAATGTGGACTCATCAGTCCCCAGGAATTTTTTTTAGGTATGCATGTTTCACAATTGGTGGTATATTGCTTTGCATTATCCATTATACTTTTGCCTCAGAGCTTTTTTGAGGTTTTTCTTTTGGCATGAAAACCTGCAGAGATGTTTGTTGGTGGTTTGTCTACTGACTTGCATCTCTTAGTACTTAATCCAGGAATCCTGAAATTGTCTGGCAGTGGAAAACGGTTTTGCTGTGAAAGTTGGAACTAATGCCAGTAAATGCTTTTATTCATAATATGTGGATAACCAGGTTGAGGTGTATTATGATGTTGCCAGAATTTTGAAAACAGCATATTGAAATAATGGAGAGGTATTCCAAGGTCATCTATAAATAGATGACATGATATAAGTGAAGATGTTTATATTTAAAATTTCAAACCAAAATTTGAATGCCAAAGCTTTTTGATGACAAAGTTGATCCAGTGGAATATAAAAATGACAGTAAGATATAAAGAAGCTTGTAAATTTGAACAAGCTGAAGGCAAAGAGGACAGAGAGATAGAAGAATTTGGAGGTGAGAATTCTGAAGGTCCAGATAGGGCCAAATCTCACTTTGTATTTAGTGTTTTAACCATTTATGTGTAGAATAGTAGGGAAGTCTAGCCTCTTGGTAAGGCAACCAGTCTAGGAGAAGGACAACTCTGAATTAAAAACAAGAGATGCTGAACACTTATGCAGGAGTAGATTCAGTTAAGGAAAGGGTCAAAAGTTACAAGTCCAGCAACACCCTTTGTCAAAAACAAAAATGTTCCCACAATCTGAGGGATAGAATGTGGAAAGGTTTCCTTTGTCATAATTAATAAAGAATACTAATTCAAAAAACCAACTTCTATTATATGAAACACAACTCTATTGAACCTTTGATTTATGGTTGAGTCACATTGAAAATGCTGGTTAAGCAGCAATGACACTTCTCAGTACTTAAATGGATATGTATTTACTTAAACCCTCCACCATGGAAAGGATGGAACAAAGGTTAATCTTTTAAGTAGAATACATCTAGTTTGAATTCAGTTTTTCTTCTTCTAGACTGGTTGTCTTACTAAGGCTAAAGAATCAGCCTGACCTACTATTTACCAATAGATGGCTGAAGAACAGAAGGATTCATGCCTTTCCCTGGCCCAGTCGGCTGGGGCTGCAGAATACACCAACTGCATCTCTGCAGAAGAGTAAGACTCCCCAAATGAGTGTCCTGCATCTGAAACTAAACAATCTGATGGTGAGGTTCCAGTAATGCTGGAGCTTCGAGGAATGCAGCGTACCCCTCTATTGCCATCGATCCCAGGACCACTCTAGCCCAGAGTGGTAGCACCTGATAGGATCCTGTCTATGGGTCAAATAGAACTAAACTGTGTATTTATGCTAAACTGAATTGCTTGAAATAGGACTATTTTGACATTTAAACTGCATACTTATGCTAAATTGAATTGTTTGAAATAGAACTGTTTTGACACTTAACTGCTTGTAAACACAAACTATACTTATACTAAACTGAATTGTTTGAAATTTAATTTGATGTTAAATGACCTGGAAAGGTTTGATAAGCAGTAAAACAAAACCACCAACCAACCAACCAACCAATCATGCCTTTCCCAAGGGTATTAGCACAAAGTAAAATGGAAACAGCTCTGTCCAGGATTTGAAATTAAGGCACCAATTCCACTCACAATGAAGATAATCATTACACTAAACACTTTTGGTACTGAAAGCCACCTAAGGCTTGTGTCCCAGACTAAACTTAGTAAGTAACAACCTGACTGAATCTTCAGTTTATCAGCCTCAAGTCTACTGATCTGACCACTGGAATGAAAATTTCAATTGTGATAGAAAAACAATTGCATTTGCATCTGTTTTTCACATCTTTATTCATGAAATGTAAAAGACAGCACACTTCTGCAACATATCTCTCAGATCTTCATAATTTCAAGTTGAAAATTCAACAACAGTCCAAATCAATAAATTCACATCATGAATTATACAAGTTTTTCACTGGGGAAACATTTGTATAGTTCTATCTTTTCAAACTATTACACTTTAATTGCAACTTAACACAAAGATGTTGAATTTGATATTTAAACCTAAAAGGAAAAGAAACAATAGAACAAGTGCATCTGAAATTTGATTATAAGGAATAAATATTGAGATGATCGAAGATTTTATTCCTTTCATTATTTCTTTATTTTATTATGATCTTGATATCTTTATATGTAAATTTCTAGTGAATTCTGGTATGTTTGAAATGTTTCAAAACATGAAGATATAAGTTGGCCAAAAAGCCATTATAGATCATACTCAAAAATGATTTGTATTTACTATCTACAAATTTGTTTGGTGCAAGATTTCTTAATACTAAGAAGTTGAAAGTTTAAACATGTCTTAAATGACAAGGAACAGGTCAAAAAGAGTTATAATATAGATAGATATAGTGGGATATAATATTTGATTTTAATGAAAGATAACAAACAGAAACCGAGCTTTAAAACAAGCCAGAAGCTCAGAAAATAAAATCATCAACGAGTTCCATGACAATATAACATAGTTCATAGATAATATTATAAGTGTTAAGTGCTCATACCATTCAGAAAATGTATGTTGGTTTGTGACTTGTCAGGAATTTAACCTGGGACCTTCCGATGACAAATTGTAGGTTGGTTCAATTTAAATACGATGTTTGTTAACTTCTGATTGCAACAGTTCAGACTGTCAGCACTTCCCTCGGAGGTATTTGATCCCACAGGGGAAAGTTCTGACAGTCTGAACTGTTGCAATCAGAAGTTAACAAACATTGTAGCAGAGTGGTGCAGTGGAAGCGTGCTGGACCCATAACCCAGAGGTCTGTAGATCGTAACTATGCTCTGCTACCAATGTTTGTTAACTTCTGATTGCAACAGTTCAGACTGTCAATAAACATTTAAAGAGTCACAAGATTCTGCATTTAATAAATGTCATCTGAAGTTGTTGTATAGCCATGACCACTATACATACACATATGCATGCAGAATCATAACGACGACACAATAAAGACGAGTGACACAGTTCTTTAGAAAAATATACCTTTCACTTTATTTGAAAGAGTTCGAAAGGGTTACTAAAGGTTTTACTGTGAGAGGGAGTTGGAGACCAAACAGAACTGCAACATATTGATCCCAACTCTTATGGCCATAACAGCGTTTCTTTCCCGTTCTCCTGGGCTGCTCAACGGGGGCCCAGCCTCTCTGGGTGCTGGTTCTCTCTATCGCATCTTATCTCCAACTGGTCTGATCTCCAGCTGATTGAACTTCCTGAGCACTGAGTTATATAATAGTTTGATGCCCACCTTCTTCTTGTGGGTGTCACAAATCGTACTCATTCAACCTGTCCACGGTCAAGTTTATATCCTGATATTCCTTGACCGGATGCACCTGTTATTTACACAGGTGCATTTCCTATTTTGACAGCTTGACCAGGTCAGAAGTCAATATACAACAAAGTATTGAGTGATTGATTTTAATGGCATATCAATCCATCAAGAGTTCTTTTAGATTTCGAGGTTAGGGAATCTCTTTCATTATACATTTATAGTTACATTTTTTTGTGTTGTTGTTTTCTTCAGAGGTTTTTCCATTATTGCTTTTCATGAAGTCACATCGAATATGAATAATTTTCAAACAGATCTATTTCACCATAGATGGAACCCTGACAGAGATCAGAATGGACCTAGGAGTAAAGACAACGAAGGAGTACTCCACAATCCCCCGATCTACAGAAATTGTTTCAAGTAAAGTAAATGATTAAACAGTTCTACTTGACCCATAGATGGGACCTTAACAGGTACTACCATACAAGGTAGTCATGACTGAAAAGGAGTACTCCACACTCCCTAGATCATGAACCTCACGATCAGATGCAGTTTAGTGTCATACAGGTCACTCCCGTTTTAGAGAGGAGTCTTACCTCTCCACATGGGATACAGTCAGCATATTATAAGTCCTGCCAACAAAGCTAAGCTGCATTTGGAGTTTAAAGTCAGCTTGCATTTTGACATTTCAAGGGAGAGGAGAAAGAAGGGATGAATCCCTAATACACATAATTTCTTATTTTCAAGATCACTAGAAGCAACATCAAACAAAATTCAGATATCATCACACCTTTTATATTTGTGTTTGTTTTTTGGGGGGCTTTTTTTTTGCTATTTTTACTTCTATAACATGTTCTCATTTAATTACATTCACAAGTATAAAGAATATGGGCCCGCTCAGTGGTTGAGACAGTTGTATATTTCTCATCCGTATCAGTGTTTTGTATTGAAACAATTGTTTTAAAACAATCTGGCTACTGAGTTGATAACAAAATTTATTTTCTGAGCTTCAGGCTGTTTTAAAGTATGGATGTGGGTATGTTGCAGGGTGCAGGTTTTGGATCAACATAGAATTTGATTGACTGGGGAGATGTCGTGTGATCATCCACTAGTATGAGAAACTGATTAATATAGGGTGTTTGTAATTGGATGAGTCAAAAATATTTGCATTTCAAACACAAAGTGATGCTTTGCATGAGGGGGCAATTAAGCGGGGGTAATTCACCATGAGTTCATTCTGTATAGTCAAACTCTTGATGCCAACCTGTACTCTAAACAGCTGTATGACAAAAATCCCTGGCATTGATTAAAAAGTAAGTTTTTCTGTAGACAATGCAAGATCTCATACCACTAGAACAACTGTAGTACAATAATATGCATTCATGTATGTGCATATATATATACATATATATGTGTGTGTATATACATATATGAGTGTGGCTTACTATTTGTGTTTTGAGTGGCTGCCAGAATGAGAGGGATTCTTATCTTCAACATCTTTTAAACAGTGTCAGACTGTCTAAAATTTTCTTTGTGTGAATTATTTGTGGGTGGTCTTCATGCCAAAAATCGACAAAGAGCTATGCCCGCGTGAACCTATGAGACCACAAGTAGAGGGTGGCGAAGGACGAAGGATGTTGGGACTCTAAGATACAGGGCCGAAGAGACTAGCCGGAAGTCTAAGACTTGGACTAAAAGAGTCTCACAGTCAGGAGAGAGATCTAGCCAGAGAAATGGAAGACGATGACCAGAGATGACCCAGCATTCTTGGTAGTTGTTTAGGATTTTTGCTAAGTTCTTGCAATTGCCACACATACACGCAGAGTGACAAAAAATGCCACAGGCTTTGTTATGTTATGTTGCACTGTCTCAAATCCGTATTTTGTCTTTTCTTACGACATCTCACTGTTTTTTGTTGATTTTTGTCATTTTGTTCAACTTGTGAAGTGCCCACTCTGCTAGGTGGAAGAAGAAATAATGGAGTCCTCACTAGACAGAAAGATCAATGGCCAACCAGCCTGGCATATAGGATATTTCATACAACCCAGAAACTTGAGAAAATTAAAGTGATGCTAAACCCAGTGTGACGGCAAATTAAAATAAAAAGATCCCTGGATGAGCAACCATTTAAAAGCGTATGGGAACTGGTGCATTTAAATATTATCATCAAACAGGGAGTTTATTTTTCGCATGTGTGAAGACGGGGTGGTCTGGCACTTGATCCCTCATAGAATAAGTCCTTGATCAGAGTCCTTTCTCAGGCATATAGAAACTGGCATATTATGTGGGGGTTAATTTATGGCTAAACTGACCGCCGTTGGCAAGGGGTTTCCAAATTTCACATTACACATACACCCACCAGGCCACTAGATCTTCCACCCCAAGATTTATGGAAGGTATGGACCTCTAGGTTTAGATATAATAATATTAATTATAGCAGTCGACAACTCTGGTTTCCCCGTATAATATTTTTAAAGGAATTTATAGGACAATTTAAGCGAGAATATTTTAAGGCGAAAGAAGCTGAAAAAGAAACATGAAACAAACGATTTGATAGTAGACGACACAAATGAACAAACTTCAACATGTGGGAACACTAAAACATAACAATCTTTTTAATATACATGCGGACGCCCATATTCAACATGTCGGCTATATTATCAGCGGACAATACATGATTATAAATGTCTTTCTTCCTTTTTTTCCTTTTCTTTAGTCTTCTTTACATTGAGAGAGAGAGAGAGAGAGAGTATACAATTGGGTGTAGGGAGAAACAGTCTTAAAGTTTACTTATCTTTTCGACGGATTCCTTTGGAGAATATTTTCTTGTTTTACGGGCTGGCGGATTTATTTATATTAGCTCTGGCTTGAAGGTATGGGTTCTTCTTGTCCAAGATACTTTCCACTTTCTTTACCCGGAGTTTGGCACGAGATTCCCCCCATCTGTTCACGATGACCTCTGTTGCAAAACTGATTTTCTTATTCCCTATTTACGCTGACAGAAGAAGGGGGCTATTTCCGCTTTGGGATTCTAGCCAATCATTTGGCTTCTATCTTCTTCCTTCCCCTGTCAGGCGATTTGTTAGGACTACTATATGTCCCTGTACCCCATTCTTTACCCATCCGGTCACAGAGTGCACACATCTGTTGGTTTCCATTCTGACCTGGATTTGTTACTTGAGGAATTGACCTAGATTCCTCTTTCAACGGTCAGTCCTTGCCTGTTAATTCAAACACGGAGGAATAGTAGTAATTCCTTATTTCTCTTCTCTCAGTGGGAGACCACGTGACACCAGCATATAATCTAGACAAATTATTACTTGTTTCAGTCCTGGACTAATTTCCTGCATTCATGACATTCCACCAACCAAGAAGAGGTGGAAGCTTCATTGAAGGAGTTCTTCACCTTGAAGGACAAGAACTAGTGCAGGATCAAAGAACTGGCGGAAAAGTAGCTTCAGATGGTGCAACACAATGGCCTCTACTTTGAAAGCTTGACTGCTTTTGTTATGACTTTGAAACTAAAGGAAATAAATCACCAAAATATAGTAAAATTTTGTGTCCTTCTAGTGAGAGAGACAAAGTCTGTGATTTGGTTAGATTCTTGGAGTAGTTGCTTTTTTTTTAGACATGGAGCAGGATCGTTACATTCTGACTAGCTTATAAGGAGCTAGTAAACTAGGGTAGAGAGCATCAGTAATATGAATTTAAAGAAGCATTATTCCTCTGTTTAAGATGATAGTTTAAAATGAAAAACAAAAACATCAAGTCAATGATTAAAAATTCTTTAATGTATTTGTCAGCTTTTTCTTTCATCCATATGAAAACTACTATCAACAGTTTTGGATCCTGTTTAGTGACAACTTTATACCCTTTTGACGCAACAAAACTTTTCCCACTTGTACGATTGGTGCAATGCAGTCTACTTAATTTATACCTATTTGGTCATGTGTCAATCTAAAAATGGTAAATGGATGAGCTAGTTGTATATTTTTCATCACTATTATTTAATCTATTTCTTCAGTTGCTAAAATATAGAAAGACTCAAAAAAAAATTTTAGTCTGAAGAAGTTTTTCCTTGAATAAAGAACAAAATCATCATCATCATCATCATCATGTCGTGCCACTAGCACAGATATCCCTGGCCCTCTCTCGCCACTTCTCCCTATCTGGCAGGTCTTCAGGGCTACATCCTATATCCTCACATAGTTGCTGAATGTATGTTCGAGCTGGTCGTCCTGCTTTTCCTTGGCCATATGCGGGGGTCCATAGGAGTACATCACTTATGAGCTCATCCCTGCTTCTCCAGCAGTGTCCTGCATGTCTGGTTCATCTAATTTGGATAGTTTTCATGATGAGAGGCAGGTGGCCGTATAGTTGGTGCCTTGTGGGGTGTTGCCGCCAGGACTTGTTCAATATTGCTCGCAACATTCTTGTGTAATTGCCGTTTAGCTTCTTCTCCAGCCATTTAGTTAGCGTCCAAGTAGTGCATCCATATAGCAGTATCGATATGACCGCAGCCTGGAAGAAACTGCATTTCATTTTATCAGTCAGGTCTGATTTCCATATAATCGAAAGCCTTCTTGTTGTAAGTGTTTGGGTTAATCTACTTTTCCATTTATTTTATCATATATATGCAAAGTTCTTCTAATAAATTGAGCACTCCAGTATTTGATAGTGCAAAATGTAAACAAACCAAAGCTAATACAAAATGCATTTTAATTCCCGAGGTGACGTAGGTCATCTAAATGGCTGACTAGTAAGATACTGAGTCGAGCATAAATTTTTGCAGGTTTCGATCCCAGTTTGAAGTGTCCTGCATCTTTAGCCTCACTGAAGAGTTGTGATACAATGAAACAGTCAGTCTGTTGGATAACTATATATGTATCTGTTAGGGTTCTATCAATGATATGTCATCACCAAAAATGGCAATGTAGATAATAGTGATGAAATGATCACCTAGTGCATGAGAGAAAGCACAAAAACATAACTAACCACAAACTTAAGACCCTCAATTTTTTATGCACTTTTCTTCATTCAGTTATCAAGGTCATGGAAATATGTGAAAATGGTTGGTTGGTTGGTTGGTTTTATAGCATATCAACCTTTTTAGGTTATTTAACATCAAATCCATTTTTATGTAATAAATCAGTTCTATTTCAAACAATTCAGTTTAGCATGAGTACACAGTTTAATTGTCAAAAACATTTCTATTTCAAACTATTTAGTTTTTTCAAACAGTTCCAATTCAGCTAATTCAGTTTTAGCGTAAGTACAAATTTTGTTTATACAGTAGAATGTCAAAACAGTTCTATATATAACAATTCAGTTTAGTTTAAGTACTGTTTCAATGTCAGAAACAGTTCAATTTCAAACAATTCAGTTTAGGATAAGCACACAGTTTAAATGTAAGTACAGTTTAATTGTAAAAAACATTTTTATTTTATTCAGTTTAGTCAAACAATTCAGTTTAGCATAAGTATGCTGTTAGTTCTATTTAACCCATAGATAGGGCCCTATCAGATGCTACCACGCAGGGCCAGAGTGGACCTGGGAGCAATGGCAATGAAGGGGTACTCCGTATTCCCCAAATCTCGAGGATTGCTGGAACCTCACCATCAGATTGTTTAGTGTCATATCCAGGACACTTGTTGGGTGGGTCTTACACTTCTGCAGAGAAGCAGTCGGTGTATTCTACAGCCCCAGCCAACTGGGCAATGTGAAAATGGGTGACAGTCACTGGTTGTTTGGGTGTAGATTCACTGATCTTTCTTTGTTTTGGAAGGAACCAACTCCTTTCTGATCTTTATGGTTCTTTCTCTTCAGTTTTTCTTGCACCTGTGTCCAACCATAAAAAGACCCACTCAGAAAAAACAAAACAAGCTTCTTTTACTGGGGGTTCTCAGAACAGTGAATCCTAGCTTCCATCTATACGGGTGGTATACTTGGCTCACTCTTACAACAACTTAGAGGATGATGGAGTCTTGTTGATTTTCGACTCAATGTTCATTGCTATTTTTGTGCTTGGTTGTCAGATATGATACGTTTTATTGCATTTAACCAACTGGTCAAATATTTAACCTGATCAATTTTTCTCTTTTCTTGTTGATAGCTTTTTTATCAATTATCTATCCTCACTAGCACTAACTTACAATAGTACAATGGGTCAAATAGGTCTGCTTTAAAGTTATTTATATTAGATAGAAATAATTGAAACCATATAACTGTGTGTTAACAAACATGATTATTATTATTGGAATAGTTTGTAATTATTGAAATTATAAGAATTGTTACTTGAAACCATATATATGTCTGCAAAAAAAGAAGGAAAGACTAACTTCAGCATTAAATAACATAACAAGGGTTAACATTCCATAAAACCAGCCAACTAAAAGAGGTCGGTGTTCAAGCCCAGTTAACAACTAGGATTTTAAATAAAGATTTTGAAGACATTTGTAAAAATGATGGAACACAATTATTCTACTTTTTCTATTTTCTAAATATTTCATTAAATAAAAATAAAAAAAAACTTCTGGCATTTTAAATTCCATGTGTCTTGTGTATCTAAATTGCATTCTGTAGTGAGGCTTTATTTCGAAAGGTTTGCAGAGTGTGGAGTCACTCCTTTGTTACCATTACTACCATATCCACTCTAACTGAGGGTAATAGTAATTGTTAAGATGTCATCTATGAACCTAATAGACCTGTTTGAGATACACTGGAATTACATTGGCTCTCAAAATATTGATATTGTAAGTAGGAAAAAAAAGAAAAAAAAGACTTATACAGTAACCTAGTTTTAATCATGGAGGAATTACTCACATAGCATGGAGGAGTTTATCCTTTTCAAAAGTTGCGTCTCAATTCAGAGTTTTCTTTCTCCTAGAATGGTTGCTATACCAAGGTTAAAGAGCTCAGGCTGCTCTACTATTTACCTATAGCTGGAGGGAGAATAATTGGAGTCATACCTTTTCCAGGAGTATAAATGCTATGTTAAATGAGGACAGAACTTGTTCAGGTTTTTTAACTTAACTTCAATAACCATTATGCCATGATCCCTTCCTCATGTTTACTTGTTTCAAATTGATTTAAAGACACATTTTTGTACTGTGTATAACTGGAGATAATAATTAGTAAACTGACTTTAGAATGGAATATCCCAGACTATAAAACAAACAAAACCAACTGAAATTTCACTTGTTTTTCATTCAGTGATATTTCTCCATTATTATCAATGTGTTATTGATTTATGAATACACCAAGGTGCTTATCTCCTAGATTAGAGATTTTTACCAGTCCCAAACACCTATGATTTTCCCAAATCTTAAATCTGCCATCTCACAGGACCTAATGAAGTTAGTTTAATAGTCAATCTGTATTACAGGAATATTATATCAGAAGTGATATGTGACAAAATCATAGAAGGTGCTATTTCCTGTGTCAGCCATTTTGAATATATAGATAGCAGTCTTTCTTCTTTTTTCATCAGTCTTTTTATTTATATGGGTATAATTTTGACTTATATTTGAGCTTATTTTCTTCTAATTGTATGCAAATTTTTTCATGAAGATATTTTCTTCTGTTTCTTGCAGGTTTTATCATAACTTTTTGTTATATTCATTTTATTTAACATATATACTTAAATAATGAATGAACCTTAATTTTTAGCAGCAAAAAATGTTTTTCTTTTTATCATATACTGCATGTAAGGTATAACTCCTAACTTTGGCTTTGCTAGCCTCCAAAAATATTTCTTCAACATCCAATGAGATGAAGAGAAAACATTCAAACACTAATACTTTCAAAACTACAGTAATAGATTAAAAATCAATGGAGTATTATCTATAAACAATCTAATCAAGACCTTTCGGTTAAGATAGCAAAGTTTTCATGTACCTTTGTTTAATATTTTAATATTTATAATATTCGTACATTGTGCCAATACCCCTAGCCAGCTGACCCCACTATATCAGCTTCCTTAAACTACTAATGGCCATTAGATCAGATCATCTAGTGGTTTCTCTCATTTCCGACCAGGGGCATTACACATTTCTTTACAGATATGCAAAACAGAACTGAGAGGGTGGAAAAAAAGAACAAACAAACACGGACTTGGGTTAGTTCCAACCGCAAGAAGAGGGGGTTTGTGACACTTTTGTGCAACTCTCCGTGCATTTACAGGCTATCGCGGATAAAATTTTGCACGAAACTTCCACAAAGCAACTAGGAATGCTGACTCATCTTTTGTCTGTCTTCTCTGCCCAGTTTCCATCTTCTCACTGCCTCCTTCTGCCGACTGTGTCCTTTTCTGGACAGCTATCACAAGCCGACTTTCTCTTCTGCCCTCCTTTGTCAACTGACTCTCTCTGTCTTCTCTGGGACCTTCCTTCCCTCCTCCACTTCCGGTCTCATGCTCAGGCCCTTTGTGTGGGTTTCACGCCAAAACAGACAAAGAGATCCTCTGAATGGCACCAACACAAATGGAAACAAAATGCTACCCATCATGTCACAACGTATTATATGCACAGTTGAACAATGTTAATTAAAAACTTTATCATTATTACTTAGTGATACTATCATTATTTAGTTATAGCTGTAAAAACTTTTATTATTATTTTCTTTTTTTTTTTAATCTTTATTTGTTTTTTTAGTAATAGCTGGGTCAGATTAACCTTTAAACAAAATTAGCACATGCTTAGGGCATCAAAAACAGGAGGTAGCACAGTTTTCTTTTCTATGATAATGATGATCTACCTCGTACTGATCTGATTATATTTGCAGTAAAACTAAATAGGTAAATGTAAAACTTACATATATAAAAATTTATCCAATTTTATTAACTATTTTTTGTAGGATTCTTAAAGTATTGAATACTTTACTTCTACGTCATTGTTATTATTATTTTTTTTTTTTAAGACGTAGAGGCCAATGGATAATGATTTCATACACATTTAAGAACATTTTTGGATGTCTGAAACTTTACTCCCTCGACTGCACTCAGTTTCTTGCAATATCAACGAAATGTGTCTATTTTAATGTATCATATGATTGTGTGAAGTAACAAATTCCTGAATTGATCATTGATTAAATTACTCTGGATTTTTAACATAAAAGGACAGATATTTTGACTATATGATTCTCATTTCAAAAAAGCACTAACATTAGCTGCTATTAAGGTTACACCAAACGACGAATACGAAAATTTTGTCAATGCACACCTTGAGGCAGCAGCAAAATACATTCCAACAAAAATTAAAACTAAATATAGAGTCCCATGGGAAACCTTAGCGGTGAGAGAAAAACGTGCACTAGTGAAAACAGCCTCCAAAAACTATCGAAAAAACCCAACAAACACAAATGCCTTAAAACTAAAAACGGCACAATATCAATTAGCAGGCATATATATAAAGGAACAGACAGAATACATTCAAAATCAGATAGATAAGATCAGAGAATCGGTAGAAGATAGACAATCTAGAATTGCCTGGCAAACAATAAACGAAGTGAGCAGAAGAAAGAACACAACCAAAGCAAAACTTAAAGCAGCAAACCAACAAGAAAGAATAAAACTGTGGAAACAGCACTTCGAAAACTTACTTGGAAACCCACCAAAAATAACGCATGAACCAATCACCAGAATAATTAGCAAACAATTAGACATTAAACTTGGACCGTTCACACAAGGAGAACTCGACTCGGTTCTCAGAAAAATTAAAAATAGGAAAGCTGCAGGACTGGACGAAATTCCCCCGGAAGTATGGAAGACCAGACAATTCGACGACATACTGCTCCGACACTGCAACGCAGTATACAATCAAAATCCGATAGATAGATGGACGAAGGGATGCATACTCCCCTTCCCTAAAAAGGGAGACCTCGGATTAGCCAAAAACTACCGAGGCATAACACTTACATCCATAGCTGCCAAAATCTACAATGCCCTACTACGAAACCGCATAGAACCCAAAATCGACAACATACTTAGAAAAAACCAAAATGGCTTCCGAAGAAATAGATCTACGACCTCACAAATACTAACCATCCGCAGAATCCTTGAGGGTGTACGGGCAAAGAACCTACAAGCGACATTAATATTTGTCGACTTTACCAAGGCTTTCGACTCCATTCACAGAGGAAAGATGGAACAAATCCTACTAGCGTACGGCATACCTAAAGAAACCGTAGCGGCAATAACGATTCTCTATAGAAACACTAAAGTAAAAGTACGATCACCAGATGGAGACACAGAATACTTCGACATTGTAGCAGGAGTACTACAAGGGGACACGCTGGCTCCGTATCTCTTTATCATTTGTCTAGACTACGTACTTAGAACATCGATTGACAAAATCAAAGAGAATGGCTTCGAACTGACTAAGAAAAGAAGCAGAAGATATCCCGCAACAACAATTACCGACGCCGACTACGCCGATGACATAGCGATACTGGCAAATACACCTGACCAAGCCGAAACACTTCTGCATAGCCTGGAACGAGCAGCAGCAAGCATAGGCCTCCATGTTAATGCACACAAAACGGAATATATGTGCTATAACCAAACAGGGGACATCTCCACTCTAGAAGGAACCCCTCTTAAACTAGTAGACAAATTCACGTACCTAGGAAGCAGCGTCGAATCAACCGAAAAGGACATCGAAACGAGGTTAACGAAAGCATGGACAGCTATCAATAGGCTATCGACTATATGGAAATCAGACCTAACCGATAAAATGAAACGCAGTTTCTTCCAGGCAGCGGTCACATCGATACTGCTATATGGATGCACTACATGGACGCTAACAAAACGGCTGGAGAAGAAACTAGATGGCAATTACACAA
Source organism: Sepioteuthis lessoniana (assembly GCA_963585895.1). Taxonomy (NCBI): domain Eukaryota; kingdom Metazoa; phylum Mollusca; class Cephalopoda; order Myopsida; family Loliginidae; genus Sepioteuthis; species Sepioteuthis lessoniana. The sequence goes on along the minus strand of OY757933.1, from coordinate 31,612,475 downwards.
GAATGCTGCGTGCAATCCTCAACAAGTCCTGGCAGCAACACCCCACAAGACACCAACTGTACGGCCACCTGCCCCCTATCACGAAATCTATTCAAGTTAGGCGAACCAGACATGCAGGACATTGCTGGAGAAGCAGAGATGAACTCATAAGAGATGTACTCTTATGGATCCCCACACACGGCCGCGCAAAAGCAGGACGACCGGCACGAACGTACATTCAGCAGCTATGTGAGGATACAGGTTGTTGTCCTGAAGACCTACCTAGGGCGATGAACGATAGGGAGGAGTGGCGAGAGAGGGTCAGGGATGTCCGTGCTGCCAGCACGATATGATGATGATGAAGGTCAGAATAAGGTGGAGGACCATTGTTAGGCTGTACTTATGGCATCAAGTGGCTTTTATCCGGTTCTGATTAATATTCTTTGTTTAGGTATAAGCAATGGGAAGGGTGACATATAGTCTTAGGCCTAGAAACTAGGAAAGCTTTGACTTTTCATAAATATATCTTGCGAAATGAACAACTCATTGTTTTTTGCAGTGAAAAACAGATCTCAAAAAGTCGTTTATTACACATGCATTTTTGTTTTAGTTTGTTTTTTTTTTTTTTTGGTTTATTTGCCAGCAGAATATGAATACCAAGTAAAAGAGTTGCCAAAAGTTATCAATTTTTTACTGTTTTTGGTTTTTCAAAAAGTTTACAAAAAAAAACATCTATTGTTTACTTATTTATTTATCTATTTTTGCTCAGATGCAATGCTAACAAACAAAGTTGTAAAAATGATGGCAGCGATGAAAAGGAGAAAAAAATATGATTAAATACAAATGTAACCACTTTCGTAATTGTATCAACAAGCTAAGCAAAAATACAGATGTAACAGAAGTTAAATTCCACGCATTTTAGAGCTTTATTCTTTTATCTTTAAGATTTCCAAAGAATTTCTGGTTTCCTTTACTGTTTTCAGTACTTGTTTATTTTTTTTTATTCAATTAAGGTAACAGTTCCATGAAGAATTCCTTGCATGAATTCACACAAAAGTTGATATAAAAATGACACCAAAGGATAAGAAAATCTTGCAAAATTGAAAGGCAAAGAGGAAAATATTGGTAATCTGTCATAAGCAGATAAACTGAACATTATGATGAAAAGATATATTAACATACATGTACATATATGCTAGAAGTATCATATATATATATATATATATATATATATATATATATATATATACATACATATATATATATATATATACATACATACATATATATATATATATATATATATATATATATATAGAGAGAGAGAGAGAGAGAGAGAGACACACACACACACAGAACATACACACATACACAAGAGCCGTTCAAAAAGTTCGAAGCCTCGTCTGGAAAGAACGGCCCGAAATGAACATTTTTGCTGTGCTAATACACTACCGCTTCTTATAAAATTAAGGAAACTAATTCAGATTTCTGTCTTAAATTTTGTGCTTGAGAGACCCATACAAAGGTGAGAAATGTACAACAAATCTAAAATCTGAATAAGGCTTAGAATTTTTTGAACGAACCTCATATATGTAGACAAAGACACACACACATATATATATATATATATGAATGAGAGTGTGTCAATAAATCCATAGACTGACATATTTATTAGATGAACTTTGATGTGGCATTTTCACAATGTTTAATCTATATTATTTACCAACCCCTCCGCTCGGGCAGGATATGACACAAGGTCAATTTTTAAGCGGAGTTTAACAGGTTTGAATTCAGAGTTTTCCTTCTCCTAGACTAGTTGCCTCACCAAGGCAGAAGAACCCAATCTGTCCTACTATTTACCCATAGCTGGAGGAAGAATAATTGGATTCATACCTTTCCCAAGGTATGAATCCAATTATAATGTGCTATGTGAAATGCAATCAGTCACGTCCAGGATTTGAACTCGTGTCGCCGTGTCCATTTCCTATGACGATAACTATTACACCACTGGCACCTCCAACAAATCAATATTATTAATAAACACAAGTGAATTGACAAGAAGGAAATTATGTTGAAAAGTAAATATTTGTTCTGCGAAATAAACACAGATTTCATCATTTGATTAGAGGATTTAATAATGTAATATTTCATATTGATGAAATCGGAATAGAAGCAACATTACAGGGGTAAAACAAATAAGAAAGTAAATTAATTAATATAATTACAACCTGGTGTCAGAAAGACTAATCTTCACCCCCAAAAATAATTCTTGGAGCATGCCAACATTTGCAGTAGAAAGAGAAACTTGTTTCAGGACAATCACTGAACCTTCCCATCATCTGAATGAATACTTTTTAAGTGGAGAAGGTTCTCTTGGCATCCTTCTTCCAGAATTCAACACTCTCATCATGTTGACTAGGAAACTCGTGTGAAATGTATGCCATTGTGTCTCCACATTCAGTACACCTTGGCTGTTTTGGTTTCAGAAGGGTCAAGGTAGTAGATCCCATAATGCACCAAGGAAGAACAGTGAACAGTTGTTTTTTTTTTTTTTTTACTCTTTTGAGTGTTTTTCACACCAGCCTTAGCTGATGGTTTCCACTGGAGTGTGAGTGACAGCAAGTCTCCTCAAGTCTCCAGGACTCTTCTCAGTATTCAAGCCAATCTTAATTATTATGTTACTTCTTGAGAGTTTTTCACAAGAGTGTTAGCTGATGGTCTTTCACAGGAGTTTGAGAGATAGCAAGTCTCCTCAGTTCTTGAGGACTCTTCTCAGTATTCTGGCTGATCTCAATAATGAAGTAGTTTGGTACAATTATTATCATATGGTATGCAGTATTATGATTTTTTTTTTCTTTTGAAGAAAGGGCTAAAAATACTCAAGTCTTTTTCCGCTTGTCGCAGACATTCCTAAAATCTGTGAGTATGTGGAGGTGGGGCTGTACTTACAACAAAATGTAAAAACTAATATATCTGTAGCGTAAGCCAATAAGAATCCAGCATAATTTCAAGAAGGAGCAAAAGAACAAAAACTGTTGTCATATTGAGACAGCAAATACATACTTTACTCTGGTATTTACTTAAAAGACAGACTTTTCTCCTAAAGAGAAGCTGTTTCCCATACCCTTCAGGCAGTGGTGGTGGGGACTGGGAAGGTGTCTAGCAGACTATGTGGGTCATTGCTGAGTGCTAAAAATAATTTGTCTGTTATTGACAGTATTATATAAGTCGATCAATAAGTCAGTAGCCTTGCATGGAGCAATTTCATTGTATAATGTTTGTTTATTTAGTTGAGTTTTATGGCATATCAACTATTGTTGGTTATTTAATGCCAAATCCTGTTTTTACATATATCAAATAAATTAATTGTAAACACATTTTGTAGATACACACAGTTAAATGATCAAACAGTTCTATTTCTAACAATTCAATTTAGCATAAGTCAACAAAGTTAACTGGCTCCAAGTATTGCTATATATCACTAAATCCAATTAACCATCAATTACACACAGTTAAATGATCAAACTGTTCTATTTCAAGTATTGCTATTTCAAGTATTGCTATATATCACTAAATCCAATTAACCATCAATTACACACAGTTAAATGATCAAACTGTTCTATTTCAAACAATTCAATTTTGCATAAGTCATTTGTTTGCATTGAGTTTAAATGTCAAACAGTTCTATTTGATCCATTGATAGGACCCTATCAAGTGTTATCACTCTGAGCCGGAGTGGACATGGGAGCAATGGCAAAAAAAGGGGTACTCTGCATTCCCCAAAGCTCCAGCATTACCAGAGCTTAACCATCTGATTGTTCAATGACATATCCAGGACACTTATTGGGCAGGGGGTCTTACCCCTCTGCAGAGAAGCAGTCAGAGTATTCTATCACCCCAGCTGACTGTGTGAAGTCCTTGTGGCATAGTTACAAATCTAATGGACTGAGACATCATAGTAAGTAAATTCTATTTTGAGCAATTCAGTTTAGCATAAGTCATTTGTTTGCACTCAGTTTAAATGTTAAAGAGCACGGTTTGAAAGTCAAACAGTTCTATATGACCAATAGATTGGACCCTATCAGGTGCTACCACTTCTGGCAAGAGTGGACTTGGGAGCAATGGCAATGAAGGTGTACTCTGCATTCCCAAAGCTCCACCATTACAGGAGCCTGACCATCAGATTGTTTAATGTCATATCCAAGACATTCGTTACTGGGAGTCTTACCCTTCTGCAGAGATGCATTTGGTTTATTCTACAGCTCCAGCCAACTGGACTTGTATCATTTTTGATCAATGTGATTAATAAAGTAAGTAAAGTTGGCGACCCTAGTCGAGGGTGACTAGAAGGCTCCCTTTTCAATAGCTACTACACCAAGGTGTAGAGGAGGACGTTACTCCTTTCCCTGGATTGCTCCACTTTACCCTTGATACTTACCTTATATTACAGTGTTAAGCATGGAGGTATCAAGTACCATTTTTAAAGATTTTGGTATGACAAGACCTAGGATTGAACCCAGGTCCCCTGGGCCTTTGGTGAACACTCTAACCACTTGGATGATACTAAATTAAGCACATCGACACGCATAGAGATCATGTTTAAAAATGAATCACTGTCGTGTAAAATGAATGCTTTTTTTCATTATTCATTTGCTTACAGACTTACTGATTCATTTCTTTGTGTGTGTATGTGCATATCAAAACATTTCTATTTGAATCTATTCAGTTTAGTCAAACAGTTCTATTTCATACAATTCAGTTTAGCATGAGTATGCAGTTAGTTCTATTTAACCCTATCAGGTGCTACCATTCCAGGCCAGAGTGGACTTGGGAGCAATGGCAATGAAGGTGTGCTCCAGATTCCCCAGAGCCCCAGCATCACTGGAACGTCACCCTCAGATTATTTAGTGTCATATCCAGGACACTCATTGGGGGGGGTCTTATCCCTATGCAGAGGTGCAGTCAGTGTATTCTTCTACAGCGCCGCCCAACTGGGCAAGCCACGCTCTGAGTCACAGGCTTGACTTAGAGGATATGTCATCAGCCTGACGTAAAGTGAGGTGGGTTTTGATCCTTGCATGTCTAGCCACACTGAAGAGTTCTGATACAATGACTTTAGGGAAGAAGAGCATAATGTGCGTGTTGCACAAGTGCACAGCATGGTCTTTTAGATGGGTAGATATTTCTACAAGTCCCACTGCAATGGAGGAAAAAAGATCTTTGCAGGTTTGACAGGCTGGAAGCATACAGCCATGAATCTATACGTGGCGTAGCTCGTGGCCTCTCTAACATCGCTGCATTATTGACCGAACAGCAACATGCTTCGATGAGGTCACGACTGACTGAGCAGCCCTTGGGTTGCATTGGTCACCCAGAAATCAGGAAAAGGTCTAGAAAAGGTAATCCAAACAAATGCCAGGTCATCTATTTAGCTGGGCAGGAAACCTGCGGTTGGCAGCTGTTCACTTTAGCAGGGGGGAAAATATTTTGATTCTGAGCCACTTGCATGCTCACAACCAAACATTGTAGAAAGGGCCATCTCCTGTGAAGGAGTGGCAATCACTATATATATATATATATATTTACATGCCCATTGGACTAGTGGTTAGAGTGTTCACCAATGGGCTGGGATACTGAGGTTCAATCCCTGGTTGAGTCATACCAAAGACTCAAAAAATGGTACTTAATATCTCCAGGCTTAACACTCAGTATTATAAGGTACATATCAAGGGTAAAGTGAACCAATCCAGGGAAAGGAGTAGTGCCCTCCCCTACACCTCAGTGTAGTAGCTATTGAAAAGGGAGCAGTCGGTTCCCCCTCAACTATAATTGCCAGCTTTACTTATACCTGCTCTGCGGTAGTAGCATTGAGCACTTTTTCTCTAATGCGTTTCTTTTTAGGTTACATTGTGTATGAATATATACACATGTACATAATATATATATATATATATATATATATATATATATATATATATATATATATATATATATATGTTATAATGTATCTTAATATACAAAAAATTAGAAATCCAAAAATGACAAAAACAATATTTCAACAACTATAAACAAAACTCTACAATCCATGAAATACAGATGTAAGAAATATGAAACAATATTTTACAAAGATTTTTGGTGATACATATGTGATATTCATAGCTAAGTAGTTGATCATATTGTTTGTATACATAATGTTTGCTGATAATAAATGTGTATAGGTAGAAAATTCTTGATTATACATGTGTGTATGACAGTTATTCATGATATTTGGTTGGTTGCTACATGGATGAGATGTGTGGTGTGTGTGTGTATACATGTGCATACACCTTGTGTTATATATATATAATGTTACTGGAAGAAATCTCAACTACAGTCCAAGTGTCATTATAAATTTATTTTATCTATTTTGGTAAACAATCTGAAGAGGTGAAGATTATATTCTCCACCAAAATAAATTTATAATGACAATTTAAACATGGTTGATTTTTCTTCCAGTTATATTGTATATGCTTTGGATGTGAGTTTTCTTATATAAACCAGAAAAGGAATGTATAACAATAGCTATACATTGAGCACTCCCAGAGATTTATATGAATTCCCTCATATTATCTATACATGAATAATCCACACACATAGTCTTCAGATGCCTACTGGATATTAATGATATATATATATATATATATATATATATATATGTGTGTGTGTGTGTGTGTGTGTGTGTGTGTGTGTGTGTGTGTGTTTGTCTACATATATGAGGTTCGTTCAAAAAGTTCTAAGCCTAATTCAGATTTTAGATTTGTTGTACATTTTTACCTTTGTATGGGCCTCACCAGGATAGAAATTAAGACGGGAATCTGAATTAGTTGTCTTAGTTTTATAAGAAGTGATAGTGTATTGGCACAGCAAAAATGTTCATTTCTGGCTGTTCTTTCTGGGTGAGATGTAGAACTTTTTGAATGGTGTGTGTGTGTGTGTGTGTTTACCTAACCTCTCAATCTCGGACAGAGTACAGAGTAAAGCTGGTTTGAATTCAAAGTTTTCCTTCTATACTGTTTGTCTGACAAAGGCTAAAGAAGCTAGTTTTTATACTATTTAACCAGAGTTGGGGAAGAACAGATGAATTCATACTTATTAGCGTCAAGTGAAATGCAAACGAGCTTGTCAATAATTTAAATTTTAGTTACTGATATGACAATACTCATTATATGCTCAGGGCTCTTCTATATGATATGCATATATATGAATATGTATATATATACAATGTATATGTACAGTACAGTATTGCACTCTGTTCACAGTAACTCAAGTTTCATGCAGCTACTCAATCATCAGACAGAAAAAATAAACATTTTTCACTGTCTGATGATGATATATATATATATATATATATATATGACTGGATATTATAATATATATATATATATATATATATATATATATATATATATATTATAATATCCAGTCAATGTCCAAAGACAGTGGGTGTGGATTATTCTTTTATAGAATATATGAGGAATATCATATAAATCTATGTGAGTGCTCGATGTATGGCTATTGTTAATCCCTTATTGCTTCGCAGGGATATAACAAAATTCACATTCAGAGCATATATAGTGTAATCGGATGGAAACTCAAACTTGGTTAAGTTGTCATTATAAATTTATTCCCGTAGAGAATATTACTATACTCTCTGTCTCGTCAGATGACCTTTTGCTGTTTGTATTTTGTTGTTTGTATTTGCTGTTCTGCAACTTCGGGTAAAGCAGGTAAAAAGTCATCTGACGAGACGGAGAGTATAGTAATATTCTCTGCCAAAATAAATTTATAATGACAACTTAACAAGGTTTGAGTTTCCATCCCATTACACTATATATATATATATATATATGCATTTTAAAAAATGAAAAAAATATAACCACAAAGAAATATTTGTCTTATCACTTCTTGTTACCTCTCTTTGACTTAGTGGGTAGAGTGTTTGCTACTGGCCTGGGAGGTCGGGGATAATCCCTGGTCGATTACTATCAAAGACTCAAAAAATGGTACTTGATACCTCCTTGATTAACACTCAGCATGAGAAGGTATATATCAAGAGTAAAGTGGAGCAATGCAGGGAAACTTGTAGTGCCCTCCCTCATACCTTGGTATAGTAGCTATTGAAAATGAGCTTCCAGGTGACCCTCGACTATGGTTGACAACTTTACTTACTTTATATATATATATATATATATATATTTATTTTTTTTTTTATATATATATATATACATTCTACTTACTTTATATATATCATCATCATGTCGTGCCACTAGCACGGATATCCCTGACCCTCTCTCGCCACTTCTCCCAATCATTCATAGCTTCTGGCAGGTCTTCAGGGCTACACCATATATCCTCACATAGCTGCTGTATATATGTTCAAGCTGGTCATCCTGCTTTTGCTTGGCCATATGCGGGGGTCCATAGGAGTACATCACTGAGCAGTGTCCTGCGTGTCTGGTTCGTCTAACTTGTATAGTTTTCATGATGGGAGGCAGGTGGCCGTATAGTTGGTGCCTTGTGGGGTGTTGCCACCAGGACTTGTTCAATATTGCTTGCAACATTCTTGTTTAATTGCCGTCTAGCTTCTTCTTCAGCCATTTAGTTAGCGTCCAAGTAGTGCATCCACATAGCATTATCAATATGACCACTGCCTGGAAGAAACTGCATTTCATTTTATTGGTCAGGTCTGATTTCCATATGATCAAGAGCCTATCGATAGCTTATTATATATATATATATATATATGGAGTTATTGAATAAGGTAGTCTAAAATGATTTTGAAGAAAATGAATGTTTTAGTTTGTATAAACTTACTTTAAAACACCTTATTTTTGCTTAAACTTTTATTTTCCAATGTTTTTTTTTTTAAATAAAATAGTATATAACAAGAAATATGCCATAAAAAATTGCTTATGTTGAAAACCAAATCCAAATAAAAATGACTGTCTAACTCTTCCAGAAATGCTTAATCATTCTACATTGAACTAGAATGGGAAAGTTAACCCTGCTTTATAGAATATATGATAATTCTAGACTATCTTATTCAGCTCTCTCTATATATCTAGACAGAATGTTCTCTTTTAGAGATGTTTGGTTAAATAGTAAAGACACTTCACTTTTGCCTATTTTATAGTTGATCCATGTACTCTTCATATAAACTGTTTGACATCTGGATTGCACAGTACTTTTCCCAAGTATTTTCAGTTCCAACTATAACCATCATAGGAGGAAGGAACAATGAAATGATAAATACAATGACAAATCATCTCCATTTGTATAAAGAGTAGGAGGGAGAAGAAGTAGGAGGGGACTTTAGGAAAGAAAAGAACTTTACTGGAGGTAAGAGAAAGAATATATATATATATATATATATATATATATATATATATATATATATATATATATATATATAAGAGATAAGACAGGAATATTTCTTTGTAGTTATATATAGGGTCCTGGCATTCTGAAGTCTTGGGTAAGAACACTGTGACCCAGTCATATTTTTTTCCTCCCCTGTCCTTGTCTCAATTTGAGAATTTTTGCCATTTGGTTTTGGTCTTATTTGTAAATGATTAAAGCAAATGTTTGTTGAGGAGTGTCATTTTACTTTTAGTGTTATTGAGAAGACTGAATTGCAAAGAAGGATTTTGTTTCAGCTTTTAAGAATGAGATGATGATGGCTAAATAACACAAAAGAATTGATAACAAAAAAATCAGTGAAAAATAAGGTTTTAAAGAAAGAAAGAAAGTTTCTGAAAGAAAGTTTCCAAAGAAAGAAAGAAAGAAAGAAAGTTTCTAAAGAAAGAAAGAAAGAATGAATGAAGGTTTCTGAATGAACAAAGAAACAAAGAAAAGTTCTGAATGAAAAAAGGAAAGTCATGAAAGAAAGTTTCTAAAGAAAGAAAGTTTCTCAAGAAAGAAAGAAAGAAAGAAAGAAAGAAAGTTTCTGAAAGAAAGAAAGAAAGAAAGAAAGAAAGAAAGTTTCTAAAGAAAGAAAGAAAGTTCCTATAGAAAGAAAGAAAGTTTCTGAATGAAGAAAGAAACAAAGAAACAAAGAAAGTTTCTGAATGAAAAAAGGAAAGTCATGAAAGAAAGAAAGAAAGAAAGAAAGAAAGAAAGAAAGAAAGAAAGAAAGAAAGTTTCGGAAGAAATAAAGAAACAAAGAAATAAATTGTTTGAATTAAGAAAGGAAAAATAATAAAAAAGGAAAAAAGAAATGTTATAAAATATTATGCATAAGAGAGAAAGAAAGAAAGAAAGGAAAAAAGAAAGAAACTAAGAAGAGAAAGATGAAAAGAAGAAAAATTTATGAATAAAAACAAAAAGGAAGGAACCCTATAAATGAAGAAGAAAAGAAAAAACAAAAGAAAGAAAAGTTTTGAATAACAAAGAAAAAGTTTTGAAGAGAAAAAGAAAGAAAAGTGAAGAAAGAAAGAAAGAAGCAGGGAGGAAGAAAGAAAGGAAAAATCAGTATCATCATGTTAACTGTGTTAATAAGAATCCTTCACTATTTCCTAGGGAGTATCCCCGAGGTGTAATGGTTAAAGTGCTGGACTACAGAATCGTAGTATGCGAGTTCGAACTCTAGTTGTGTTCTTACGTTCACTTTCGAACAAATACCCTCGGTAAATATATGAGCCCCGTTATCTTCCCATTTATGGGTTAAATAGTACAACTACTGTCCTTCTAAAAGGATGGATTTGGCATTAAATAACCTGAGAAGGTTGATGTGCTATTAGATAACAAACAAACTATTTCCTAAATAGAAGCATCATTCTCATCATGGTCAACAATTACATAGGAATTAAATAGCTTTTTAATAGATCTATTGGTTAAATAGTACAACTACTGTCCTTCTAAAAGGATGGATTTGGCATTAAATAACCTGAGAAGGTTGATGTGCTATTAGATAACAAACAAACTATTTCCTAAATAGAAGCATCATTCTCATCATGGTCAACAATTACATAGGAATTAAATAGCTTTTTAATAGATCTTGTATTAATCAAATTTGGACCTAGTTGTCAAGCAAAAGTTTGCTCTAGATTTTGTTTTAAATATACAAAATGTGTAGTAAATGCAATCTTATTAGAATTCATTGACTAAGGTTAGTTTGGAACAAGGTCAGAAAGCTGGAGCATCCAGTGAAAATCAAACAATGAACAATGGTCCGCTCATCTAGTTCACTAACTATGGAAACCTAATAAAAAGATAATAAACTTTGATATAACGTTTAAATGTAAAAAGGTTCCCAAACTCCTAGTCCAGTTGAGAATCAGTCATTTATTCAACAAATTAGGTGTTTGTGGCTTGTGGTGTGATAATTCTTGAAGTAAATGAACATGGCTACCTGAGTTCAAATCCCGAATAAAGCTGTTTGCATTTCATATAGTGCAAATACCTCCTCCGGGAATGGTATGCATCCAACAATTCTCCTTCCAGCTAAATAGTAGAATAGATTGAGCTCTTTAACCTCAGTATGCCAACATGTCAAGAAGGAAAACTCTGAATTCAACTTCACTTAAAAATTGACCAAGTGTCACATCCTGCTTATGTGGAAGTGTTGGTAAATATATATATTCAATAAAGTGTTGTAGGAGTGTAGAATATGGAGTCTTACGGTCACATACAGCCTTCCAAATAATCAAATGGGATCTTGTATGGTCTTATTGAAAGACTAATTAAAATTTTACACCCTGACATAACTTGATATTTCAATACTTTCTAGCAAAAAGTTATCTCAAAAAGTCATTAAAAATTTAGCAAAGTTTATCATTTCTTTTAAGTTGTGTATATTAGGTAAATTTAGACTAAGTTATTGACCGAAATTTTAAAATCTACATTTTTGTAAACATAATGAAAATTTATTGAAGTAGACTTCATGAGTAGCTGAAAAGTTTTCTTTATCCTTTAAAGAAGAAAATGTTCCCCACCTCTGGACAGTAATTTAATACAAATGTATTTACCCAGCCCATCAGACTCATGCAGGATGAGACATGGGATCAATTTTCCATTTCATTGAATTTCTTTATTCTTATAACATTAGCAGTTAAAGAACATGAAAGTTTTTATGCATTTGTTGTATAAATAATTATAATGTTTTTCTATATTAAAACAATTTCCTCATGAGTTTAACCATTAATTTCTTATATTTGCTGTACCATTATATAGAGTATTGCCCATAAATAATATTCATTAGCACTTTGCCCAGGACAACTAGTTACATGTTACTTGAAGAGGATACGGGCAATGTCAAGAAATTTCTGTTGCTCTGAGGAATGCCATGAAGAGGATATGGGCAATGCCATGTAATTTCTGTTGTTCTTAGAGATACCATGAAAAGGATATGGGCAATGCAAAGGATATGGGCAATGCTGAGTAATTCTTGTTGCTCTTCGAGATGCCATGAAGATGATGTGAGCAATGCCAAGTAATTCCAGTTGCTCTGAAAGATATCATGAAGAGGATATGGGCAATGCCAAGTAATTTCTGTTGCTCTGAAAGATGCCATGATGAGGATATGGGCAAAGCCAAGTAATTCCTGTTGCTCTTAGAAATGCCACAAAAAGGATATGGGCAATGCTGGGTAATTCTTGTTGCTCTGAAAGATGCCATGAAGAGGATGTGAGCAATCCCAAGTAATTACTGTTGCTCTGAAAGATGCCATGAAGAGGATATGGGCAATGCTGAGTAATTCCTGTTGCTCTGAGAGATGCAATGAAGAGGATATGGGCAATGCCAAGTAATTCCTGTTGCTCTGAGAGATGCAATGAAGAGGATGTACTTAGCATAGTACCCCAACACCCTCCTAAGTTATAGAAATATTATTTATAATAAGATTAGTTAGAATTAGATTAAGATATTAACTAAAAGTTTAGATTTTGTTGTAAACACTAAAAATGCATTGAGTATAACATCATAGTATACCATAAATTTCAATGTAACCTTTAAACATGTAAAGGTTACCAACCTTTGTTCTCAGTCCTTCCCTTCTTGGTAAAGCCAAGAACTTTTTTACTCACCATGTTATAAGCAAAAGACAAAATTAAGAAATTCACTTTGGTTAATTCCAAGTAAAAATTATTAAATATCTGATCTTTCTTTGAAAAATCTTCTGTCAGCAGATTAAAAAAAAAAATGTTCTAGCTTTTGGACACTCATAATTGGTATGATGAGACATTTTAAGACTTTTCTCTTCTCTAGTGCATGAATGTCACTTGGCACTGTGCCTGGCATGTCTTTAAGTGATGTCTGGAGATTTGCCATTCTAGTGACAAATACAATGTCTTCTTGGTGTTTGCAAATGAAAGATTGGAGCAGGGAGTGGACACGATGCAGCTGTCTCAGATGTCAAGCTGAGAGAGATCTGCACTAGACGTTGTTCTGGTCTCTGTTTTCTTTCTCAGTTTCAACAGTGAATTTGTTTTTATGTGCAAATTTATATCTAAATATTTACACAAGCCATTCAGAAAATACACACAGATAGATAGATAGATATATAGATAATGAAAAAGAGAGGACACTTGTTTTTGTATATATCATTATTTAGTATGGTTGATTTAGTTTTGGCATTGAAGCACCCAGTAAAGACCAAACACTTTCCTAGTTCACTTGATATATATATATATATATATATATATATATATATATTTATATATATATATATATTTATATATATATATGATAGAAATATGTGTAAAGTTGGATAAATCAAACACTTAACTCAAATTTAGATGTGTGATATTTTGTTCGAGCTTTATTTCATCTTCACAAATTTCTTCAAGACAGAGACTGTTTTCTAAATTTTTCTATTCAAAAGCATATATATATATATATATAAAGTAGAAAAACAGAATAATCTGAATTAGATTAATTTATTTTGAGATAAAAAGCATTTCGGTTTTAATAACCTTCATCAGGACTTTGATATCATGAGAAATGTTGTTCATACACCGATGGATGCTTGTCGAGATAACAAGAGCAAAGAAAATGTATATAACGAAAGATTCATAAACATACATTTAGCATTCTTAATTTGAAAGTATTAAGTACATGTTTGGCACATGGAATGATGTTTGAAAATGTTGGATTTTTAAGAGATCAAAAAAGTCCTCCTGTTTTTAAAGAAATCTGCTGAGATAGGCAAGTTTTTATATTTACAGATCATTATGTTAGATGTCATGTAAGAATGTATTTGGTATTAGTTTTTTTTATATATAAAGAGAGAGAGAGAGTGAGAGGACATATAATCATAAATTTTTGTACACATCTAACCATTTGTATAAACACACACAAATACACATAAACGATACAGAGGAAAATAGATGCACATATAGACACACAAAGACACATGCACATACACACTCAGAAACACACACACCCATACGTACATGTGTGTGTGGGTGCATAAATATGAAATATGTCAAAGCAAAATATTAAGAGGATGTATTTTATTAAGATTTCCTAATGTTTCCATTTTTACAACCATGTTCAATATAAGTGATGTTTAATGTTTCATCTGAAAAATAATTTTCAAAAGGAAAAAATGAAATTAAAAAACTTTTTAGCTTTTTTCAATATTAGTAGTATTTCATTTTAAACGAGAGTGATTTCAATTTTTGAGTGCAAATAATTTCTTTGTAGTTTAGAAATCATAACAAAAATATTAAATGTAAGTATAATTCAGAATCAATGAATAAAAGTTAATTTAAATAAGGGATAATGTAAGTATCAAAAAGTTATTTACCTAAAGAAGGAGGGGGTGTCCACGTGGGGTAATGGTTAAAGCGATGGACTGCAGAATGGTAGTAAGCGAGTTCGTACTCCAGTTACGCTATTATGTTCACTTTCGGGCAAATACCCTTGGAAAAGTATGAACCCCCTTATCCTCCTAGCAATGGGTTAAATAGTACCACTACTGTTCTTCTAGGAGAATGGCTTTGGCATTAAATAAACTACAAAGGTTGATATGCCATTAAACAAAGAAGCCAAACCAACCTAAAGAAGGAGAGAAGTTAAAAGAACCTAGTCTTTGTTTGATAGTATTGCCATTAGAAATAATGCTCAATGCAACAAGTTGTTTATTATGTATTTTGATTAACATTTTAGAATCTATAAAATTAAAACTTAAATAGTTTTGAAATCATGTTTGATTAAAACATTATGGAAATTGCCTAATTCAAAATCTTTGATGTGTTCATAGATATGTTCTTTTATAGTTCTGGAAGTTTCTCCTATGTAAAATTTGTTACACATATTACTAGGATGGCATATATACCAGTTTCAGATGTAATATGATAATTATTGTTATTATTATCATGTTCCAAATTGTTTTAGAAGGTTTGTAACAGTTTAGATACAAATGTTTGTTAATGTTTTTTCAATGATGTGTATGGTTGAATTAGTTGGTAAAATGATATATCTATGTAGTAGATTTTTTAAAGAAATATTGTTTACATTATTAATAGTGTTTACACTACTATGTAACAGAAAAACCTGGAATCTTTGTGTTTTATAAATTTAAAAGAACCTGATTCAAGAAATTCAAGAATAACAAGAACATCTATAAAAGGCAAACACATGAATAAACCAAAATTTTTGTTTCGGTTTCATTTTTTCATTTGAAAATTATTTTTTAGATGAAAGATTAAACATTAGTTGCATAGCCCTGAAGATGGTTGTAAGAAACAAAATGTTGGCACATTTCATACAAAAAATACATACTCTGAATATTTTGTTTTTTCATATTTCAGATTTTTTTCCATTTTCTTCAATAAATATATAAATATATATATATATATATATATAGATAGAGAGAGAGAGAGGAAGTAGAGATGAGAATTACTGTATTAATTTGAAAATACTGATAAAAGTCCATAGACACACACATATACATTGAGAGACATTGTATGTGTGTACATGTAAATTTGTGTGCTTGTACACCGGTAGATGTTTATATTTGCGACAAGTATCATACATATATATGTGAGAATGCATATAAATACAAGGGTACATATGAGTGTGCAAGAATGTGTGCACACACACACATACATTATAAATATACAGACACACACATGCATGTAGACATGAGTAGTAATCTTTGTAATCTTAGAAATATATATATTTTTGTGTGTATGTCCAATAATGCATACACACACAAACACACACACACATATATATATATATATATATATATATATAATACACACTTCTGTCATCAGCATATATATATATATATATACACTGATGACAGAAGTTTTCCTTCAGGCAAATATCATTAAATTTAATAACCTCCAGAAGGATATTTGAATATGAATGCTCCAGGGTCAAAATAAAAATCTTCCCTCAAATGTAATATACACAAACTGACACACATATGTAGGAATCTTTGTAGTCTTATGAATATATATACATATATCATATGTGTGTGTGTGTGTGTGTGTGTGTGTGTGTGTGTGTGTGTGTGTGTGTGTGTGTGTGTGTGTGTGTGTGTGAATTGTTTTTGTGCTCATACAGACACATACTCAAATCCACACCTATGAAACGTGTTCAAGAAGAAATCAAAGTTTTTCAAAAACAAATTTTTTGCTTCAACTACAGTTTAATGAGACTTTTCTCTTTTAACATAGACTCCTCCACCTTTGATACACAGTTTTTCCAGATCTGTTTTTTTTTTGTTTTTTTTTTTTTGATGCCATGTTCTGGAAGCCATTTTGAGGAAGAGTGTACAAATTTCATAGTGTATTTATTTCTATTATCTATCATTGATGGCTTTTCAAAATAAAATTCTGCATGAACCAAATCTCTGGAGGTGGGTGTTTGGGAATGAAAGTAATTTTGTGCTCCAAAAAAATTGTTATCTATTGATGGGATATGTTGTCTAGATTTGGAATCATCTTGGGTGGATGTTCTGCCCAATTTGAAACACTGGTCCCAGTATCCCTCTCATAGACCTGTTGTAATATTTGAAAGATCTCCATAGAATGTTTCATGCTATTTTAAAATAGAACTTCTGACAAAGATCTTTCATTGTTTAACTTTGGAAAAAGACAACACGTGTTTATTCCATCATCTGTTGTTCCATTTCATACAAAAGGTCAAGATACACAGCATTTCAATCATGAGCAAGCTAAAACACTTTGTTTTGGAAGTTTGGTTCATTTTTGGAAACAGTTGATAGATAGATAGATAGATAGATAGACAGATAGATAGATAGATCCGGAAAGACAGATAGATATGAACAGACTGTGACAGCTAGCTAGTTAGCTAGGTAGGAAAAGACCAAGATATGATCATAAATAGATAGGTAGGTATGAGAAGATTAAGATATGATGTTAGTTAAATAAGAATAGGATGAGATAGATAGATAGATAGGTTGGTTGGTTGGTTGGTTTTTATGGCATATCAATCCTGGTAGGTTATTTTATTCCAATTCCTGTTTGTTAAATATATACGATATATAAACAAATAGTTTGTAGGTAACATTTTTATCAAGATCGAGCTTATTTGTTTGCTCACAGTTAAATGGTTTCAAGTATAATAAATGATTAGTTCCATTTGACTCTAACAGCTACTACCAACCTGGGTCAGAATGGAACTTGGACTAATGGCAACGAAGAGGTTCTCCACATTCCCAGAAGCTCCAGGACTGGTACCTCACCACCAAATGGTTTAGTGTCATACCAAGGACACTTATTGGGGTGTGTGGAGAGTCTTACCTCTCTGCAGAGATGCAGTCAATGTATTCTATGGCTCCATTGATTGGGCTTAGATAGATAGATCAATAGTAGATAGAGAGATATGAATGGAATGGGGCTGATAGATATAAAAAAGTAAGATATGATCATATGAAAATATGAAAAAAATGAGATAGATAGATTATAACAAAAATATCACATCTAATAAAAGGATATCATCATATTCTTATCTGTATGTTAAGTTACACATACATGAACATGTATATACGCACACATATACATGTGTACATAACTTGTATGTAAATAGATATTGCAGTATCTAATTCAAGCATTGTCATTTGATAGTTAAACACATACATGCACTCAAACAGATGCACACACACACACACACACACACACACACACACACACACACACACACACACACACACACACACACACACAGAATCACAAAGAGGTATCTGTGCATGTATATAATAGTACCAGTTTAATATAATGGAAGGAAATTGTAAATCATTGTAAATCAACAGTTCACATCTGAAATCTTGGAAAACTGACTTTCTAATACAAGAAAATTGATTTATAATCTCCCAAAGGATGATCATTGGAAAGAGTCCAAATTGGATGAGAATCTCAGGGAAAGGAGGTACTGTCCTGTTGTCAATTTTTGAGAAACTTTATTCCCTAAACACAGGAGATATACACAGGAATATAACAGGTTTTTTCTTGTAGCCCAAAGATGTAGCTCAGAATATTTAGACTCTATCCCCAGCAGAAGGGTAAATACTCCCCACAAAAAAATTTGGGGTATCCTGGGTATGATACTAACAAGCATCTGATGGTGAGGCTTCAGTTCTGGAGATCTGAAAGGTTTAGAGTACTTCTTCATTGCCATTACTACCAGGTCCACTATGACCTAAATTGGTAGTACCTGTAACAGTCACAACTATTGGTCAAATAGATCTGTTTAAAAGTTATTTATATTCAACAGGACTGTGTGCAAAAAAGAAAACACTTAAGAATAACTGCAGAATATATATATATATATATATATATATATATATGTACGTATGAATATTCAATGAATTTGATTCCCTAACCTCTAGGCAGAAAATAACCCTAGATGGATTGACATGCCATTAGAATTAATTGATCAATCATCTCTCTTATAACGTCATTCTATCACATTTGTGGTTGTCTTCTGGTTCTTTTGTTAGTAAAAAATCATTCTTATATGAAAGTTTGATATTACTGGTACCTGAGTGTATCAATACTACAGGAGCAAACACATTCAATCTTTTCTTTTTGAAATTATCAGTGATTTTACTTGGCATTCCAAGGTCATATTTTATATTGTCCATTTTGATGTGATTTATGTGAGAAACTCCCACCATAAGCCTGAAACAATCATCCCAAATACTCTCAGTTTTCTTAAGGACACACAACTACTTCTGATAACAGCAGAAGGACTGGTAAAAGACAGGAAGAAATCAAAGTCTTGTGTGAACAAGTATGAGTGAAGAATCTTTCGAGAGATTTATGTAGATACTGAATGAAGAAATTTGTTGATATAAATTTAATGTCTGCCAGATGTAAGCTTGGGAAAAGGAAAGAGATACATGAATAATTTGTTTGGTTTGGTTTGGTTTGATTTGGTTTGGTTTCCTTTTTTAATGGCATATCAACATTCACAGGTTATTTAATGCCAGTTATCCTTGAAGAAAAACAGTAGCAGCACTATTTAAGCCATAGCAGGATTTTTTAGTTTGGTTTTGGTTTCTTTGTTTAATAGCATATCAACCTTTGTGAAGTATCTAATGCCAAAGCCATCCTTGAAGAAGAACAGTTTGGTAAATCCATAGCTAGAGGGATGAGGGGTTTCATAACCTTCCCAAGGATATTAGTTCAAAAGTGAATATAATAGTGCAATTGATTTTTGAATTTGGTTACTATGATGTCTTAATCCAGTACATTAGTGACTGCCACAGGGACTTCACTGATGAATCATTTGTATTTACTCAGATCATAATATTGCCCAGTCGGCTGAGGCTCCCAAATACACCGACTGCTTCTCTCCAGAGGGGTAAGACTTCCCTGATGAGTATCCTGGATATGGCACTAAACAATCTAATAGCGAGGTTCCAGTAATGCAGGAGCTCTGGGGAATGCAGAGTACCCCTTCATTGTCATCACTCCCAGGTCCACTATGGCCATGGGATGGTAGCACCTGATAGGATCCTATCTATGGGCTAAATAGAACTAAACTGTATACTTATGGTAAACTGAGTTGCTTGAAATAGGGCTGTTTTGACATTGAAACTGCATACTTATGCTAAACCAAATTACTTAAAACTGAACTGGTTAAAATAGAACTGTTTTGACATTTAACTGTGTGTAAACAAAACTATACTTATACTAAACTGAACTGTTTGAATAAACTAAATAGCTTGAAATAGAAATATTTTAGACAATTAAACTGTACTTATGCTAAATTGAATTGTTTGAAATAGAACTGTTTATTTGTATAAAAATGGATTTGGCATTAAATAACCAACAAAGGTTGATATGCCATAAAACCCAAACAAACAAACAAACAAACAGATCATTATAATTTCTCAATTGAAATAACAATTAAAAACTAATTATAGAGTATACATTCTCATTTTATTATTTGTATCCTTATTTCTTTATCTGAAGTTAATTATACAGTCTTATCAGCAAGCTTTGGAATACACGGACTGTAATAACTGCCCACCCATAAAAGAGGTACCCTGGGTATGGCAATAAACTGCATCTGATGATGAGCCACCAGTCATGGAGAATTGGAGAGTGAGGAGTCCCTTTTCATTATCATAACTCCCTGGTGCTTGCAGGACATGCAGACCCAGCTAGAGGGAAGCACAGGCTCAATATGACGGCTACATTTTATCCACCCCTGATTTAGAGGAATCTATTTTGTATTAATCGTTTAGAATAAACAGGTTGCATCTAGTGCTATGGCTCATGTTCTGAAGCTCTAAGGACTGTGGAGTATCCCTTCATTGCTATTACTCCCAGGTCCACTCTGACCTGAAGTCATAGTATC
This sequence comes from Sepioteuthis lessoniana, assembly GCA_963585895.1. NCBI lineage: Eukaryota > Metazoa > Mollusca > Cephalopoda > Myopsida > Loliginidae > Sepioteuthis > Sepioteuthis lessoniana. The sequence continues at coordinate 31,591,676 of OY757933.1, read as the reverse complement.
TGTAATTGTTCCATCTATGGATCAAATAGATTTGTTGGAAAATTATTAGTGTCAGATAGGAAATGTTGAAACAATATAATTGTGAGCAGTTTATAACTATGAGATTGAAATATTTGAAACCATATTGATGTGTACAAATGAATGATTATCATTAGATAGGAATAATTATTTAAAACCATATAATTGTATATGAAGTATTCATACTTGAATATTAGAATATCAGTACTTAAGTTTTAGAATAGTTACTTGAAGCTATAATTGTTTACTAGTGATTATTACTATAAGATTGAAATATTTGAAACCATATAGATCTACTGAACTGAATATATCCAAATCAATGAGGGATTTATGGTGTTCTGGTAATTGCAGTAGGAAATATATATGGCAAACCAAGTTCAAGGCTGTTTGCTTTTCATATAGTGCTTACCTCTGGGGAAAGGTATGTATCCAACTATTATCCCTCTACCTATAGGTATGGAGACACAGAATACTTCGACATTGTAGCAGGTGTACTACAAGGAGACACGCTAGCCCCATTCCTCTTTATCACCTGCCTAGACTATGTGCTTTGAACATTGATCGATAAAATCAGAGAAAATGGCTTCGAGCTGACAAAGAAAAGAAGCAGAAGGTACCCTGCAAAAACAATTACCAACGCTGACTACGCCAATGACATAGCTTATACTGGCAAATACGCCCAACCAAGATGAAACACAACTACATAGTTTGGAACGAGCCACTGCAGACATTGGCCTCCATGTCAACGCACACAAAACTGAATAAATATGCTTTAATCAAGCAGGCGACATTTCCACACTAGAGGGAACCTCTCTGAAACTGGTAGACAAATGCACCTACCTAGGAAGCAGTGTCTCATCAACTGAAAAAGACACTGACACACAGCTAACGAAGGCATGGACAGGTATCAATAAGCTATCGATCATATGGAAATCAGACCTGACCGATAAAATGAAATGCAGTTTCTTCCAGGCAGTGGTTGTGTTGATACTGCTGTATGGATGCACCACTTGGACGCTAACAAAACGGCTGGAGAAGAAGCTAGACGGCAATTACACAAGAATGTTGCAAGCAATATTGAATAAGTCCTGGCGGCAACACCCCACAAAGCACCAACTATACGGCCACCTGCCTCCCATCATGAAAACTATCCAAGTTAGACAAACCAGACACGTAGAACACTGCTGGAGAAGCAGAGACGAGCTCATAAATGATGTACTCCTATGGACCCCCACCTATGGCCGAGCAAAAGTAGGACGACCAGCTAGAACATACATACAGCAACTATGTGAAGATATAGGATCTAGCCCTGAAGACCTACCAGAGGTGATGAATGAGAGGGAGAAGTGGCGAGAGAGAGTCAGGGATATCTGTGCTAGCTGCATGATATGATGATGATGATGATGGGTATGTAGACTGGAGTCTTTGACCTTGGTATGGCCACTGGTCTTGGAGAAGGAAATATGTTACACTCTACTTAAAAATTGACCTTGTGTCACATCCTGCTCATGTGGTGGGATTGGTAAATACATATACATAGGTGTATGAGGATGAGAGGAAAGCAATGGATTATCAGAACTCTTGGAAGTTGACTTCAATGAAGAAAACCATTACTGTGTGTTAATATTGTTTCAAGAAAAAACTGATAATTTTATTACTTTATTTTCACTCAGGATTTGTTTCGCAGGTTCTCTAACTCAAGGTAACCCAATCATCATGACACATAAGTTAAAAAAGAAAAAAAAAAGGAGTACAATGTCATATCAGAATTAGCTGCAGTGGTGCTTGTGTTCAGAGAGATGATTGGTAAGGTGTAAAGGTCACCTTTTGATAAGAGGTTCAACTCAGTGAGGTGATAACGGATAAGACTGATGCTGAAAAACACAAAAATCAATTTGTGCATACTTAGAGAAAATGAAAATACATGGAGCACGGTTAGGAATAAATAAACACTTAAGAAATAGAAAAAAAAGAGAGGGATTTGATAATGTCGGCTTAATGAAAGTGAAAGCCAAAATCAACGTTATCAGCGATTTAAGCTCCAGGAAGCACTTAAAGAATGACTGAAAACTTATTGGTAATTACTTAGCATTGTCCAGCACAGGACCAAAGGTAGTGGATGGGATGGAACACAGAAAAGTATGCTGTGTCTGTTGTTAGCCAAAGCTTAGTCTAGAAACATGGGACACACAGTGAGAATCAAATTACTAAATAGTCAGCTAATCTAACTGTTAACCATTACACCACTTGAAGAGCCAAAAATAAACTGCAACATTTCTATTATAATGTTGAAAATCTGTAGTACTTATTAGTAAGGGCATTTATGGCATAACATTTATCATCATAGAAAGTAGACTGGATGGCCCAAGCTCAAATCCTAGAAGAAGCTTTTTGCCTTTTATATAGTGTTAATACCTTTGGGAAAGATATGAATAAAACTATTCTCACTCCAGTTATAGGCTCTTTAACTTTGGTATGGCAACTGGTCTAGGATAAACAAAACTCTGAATTCAAACCAGTTGTAGATCTGAAGAAGAATAGGCTTTGCTAGGCAATTCCTGACCAAGAAACCATACATGAGTACACCATCCCCATGACCAAACTTTACGATCACCTTTAGCAACCCTTCAGTCAACTCAGAACCTTTTTATGGATTTTATATGTAATTAATTGCAAATATGTAAATATAGGGAAGTATTCCATAATTAGCATTTAATATTTATCTCCCTTGAGAAATTTTAATGATTAACCATACACACTGAGTCCACAATATTATTATTATTATTATTGTTATTATCAATTTACAAATTGGATTATGATAGACTGATTGATTTTAATGACATGTCAACCTGTCAAGGGTTATTTTCTGCCTAAAGGCTAGGTAATCATGCTCATTGTATGTTCATGTTTACATATTTGCATAGTTATTTCTCAAAAGGTTTTTTTGTATATGCTCTTATTAAATACAAATAATTTTTGAACAGATATATATGACCCACAGATTGGACCCTAACAGGTACTACCACTTTGGATCAGATTCAACCTGGGAGTAATAGCAATAATAGGATACTCTACACTCCCTAGATGACCAGAACTGCAGTCTCTCCATCAGATGCAAGCGGAGTCAGATAGCAAACAACAACTAGAAATAACCTGAAACCCCATAAAGGTGACTGTCATTATATTTTAGTTGTTGTTAGCTTTCAAAATCCTTTTTTTTGGTTTTCTCTTCTTAACCACATCTTATTTTGATGGTTTCACTTCTTGGTCTGCAAAGGGTGTAAAGAAATTATATGGAAAGAAAACAGGAAAAGAAGATAGGAGACCAAGACATCTTTGATATTTTGACTTTATTCCTGGGTTCAACAACCATTCTGTGGGTGAGGAAATGATTCTTGAATTCAAATGAAATGGTTGCATCTCCTACACAAGGTGTTAAAATGTGTTAGTCGTTCTTGAGTATATATGTCCAAATTTGGTGTTCAAGACATTAACAATGTGTTAGATGATTTTGGGAAGATATGTCCATTATTCAGTGTTTTTAGTTGTTGTTGTTGTTAAGTCCATTATATGGTGTCTTAGTTGTGATGTTGATGAGTCCATTATTTGGTGTTTTAGTCATGGGTCATGTTGAAGTCCTGTTTTATATTGTACTTGCACTTGAATGTTGTTTGCACGTGTCAAATTGCACATTGAGATGAATCTGACTAGAGCATGAGGAAGAGAAGATTATATGTGCATCGGGGATTTTTACGATGTGCAAGTGGTTGAGTCCATTCCCTGGACACTGATTGGTTGCCAGCCCAGAGTGGCTATGCTAGCATGCATATATACTAGCCCACTCATTGACATATTGAGTTACAGTCCACTTTATTTTTGTCTGCCAGCTAAATGCTACCTGGCCTGCTGAGCTGGTGAGAGTTGTTATTATTTTATCCTGCACATTAGGGCAGAGGCTTCTTCAGGTTGTTGGTAAAAGAGATGGCTGCAACAAGTGGAAAGGCTAGCCAGTCTGCTACCTAAAGACAGACTCGTGGGGCCTTCCACCAGGGGCAAGAAAGATTTCAGTGCTGTCACTTCACCACTCACTGCTGAAAGAGAGCAGGTTTCTTTCTTTTGTCGAGACAGTCCCATTTTTTGCATATGCATCACTTCTTTTCATGTCAGGGGCTTCCAGAAGTTTCTGCATTTTTCTAAATTCATTTTTCCATTTTAATTCTAATTTCATTTTAATTTTCTTTTTCTGTCCAATACAAAACAATTCAATTTAGTATAAGTCATTTGTTTGCACTCAGTTTAAATGTCAAACAGTTCTACTTGACTCATAGATAGGATCCTATCACGTGCTACCACTCTGGGCCCGAGTGGACCTGGGAGCAATAGCAATGGAGGGGTACTCTGCATTCTCCAGAGCTCTAGCATTATTGGAGCCTTACAATCAGATTGCTTAATGTCATATTCAGGACACTTATTGAGGGTGGAGGTTACCCCCGGCTTTTTAGCTGGGCCGTCTGGCATTCGTGCCGGATGGGTGCTCGAAACCAAGAGCAGACTCGGGGCTGAATAGGCCCCCAGCTTCGGCTGGGCAACCTTCGGGTGGGCGAGCTGCACTTTTGTCCCCTTTGTACAGCACTAGACCAAGCGTCTAGTTTAAGCCGTTAACTGGCATACGTGCCCGGACCCACATTTGGGTTCGTGAAACTGCTTGCCTCATCAGGCTCACATTGCACTAAGTGAGCCAATGAGCAGCACAGACAAGCAGGGTTCGAGTCACGGCTCGTTCCCGACCTCCCCTCCCCTTTATCCCCACTTTAATCGGCCTTCGGGCTTTTGACCTTGTGTCAAGTCGTGTCTGGTGGGAGGCAGCGACAAATATCTGGAGGTTACCACCACTGCAAAGATGCAGTCCGTGTATTCAACAGCACCAGTCAACTTGACCAAAATTGAAAGAGAATTTATATTATAATTAGCTATGAATTAATAAATTATGGGAAGTACTCTATAATTTGCATATAGTAGTTATCTCCCTTAGAAATTATAATGATCATGTCTAATAATAAAATTTAAGTGCACATAAATTCTAATATTTTATCTTTAATGTGAGGAGTAATTACCCATGAAACTCAGAAATGTATAAACTTTGTAATATTTTAATGTTATTTTATTAACTCTACCACTTTAAGTATTGAGCTCTTTTTATTTCTTTACAGAAAAAACTGTTTACTGCCATTTTATTGTTGATAACATCAAATTTTAATATATGTGTGTATTTACCCAATCACTCTGCTAACAGGCATGTCATAACAGAAAGTCGATTTTTTAAGCAGAGTACTGCTGGTTTCATTGGCCTTGTGGGTAGAGTGTTTGCCAATGGTCTGGGAGACCTGGGTTCAATCCCAGGTCGCGTCATACCAAAGACTTTAAAAATGGTACTTGGTACCTCCTTGCTTAACACTCAGCAACATAAGGTACGTATCAAGGGTAAAGTGGAGCAATCCAGAGATAGGAGTAGTGCCTTCTCCTACACCTCAGTGAAGTAGCTATCGAAAAGGGAGCCTTCTGGTCACCCTCAACTAAGGTCGCCAACTTATTTTACTTACTTACAGCTGGTTTAAATTCAAAATTTTCCTTCTTCTTGATTAGTTGCCTAACCAATGCTAAAGAACCCAGTCTACCCTACAACTATAATTTTATATCATGGTATTAAAATACAATAGATATTTAATAAATAAAGGGAATTTTTTTAAAGCAAATTAATTTGGATTTTTTTCAGAGTTTTTTTCACAAATATAAACTCAGCATTGTTCAGAAGCAAAAATTAATTTAAAGAAAAAGTAAGTCAAGTAAAGTTGGCAACCTTAGTTGAGGGTGACCCAAAGGCTCCCTTTTCAATGACTACTACACCAAGACGTAGGGGAAGGCAATACTCGTTTCCTTGGATTGCTCCACTCTACCATTGATCCCCACTTTATAATGCCGAGTGTTAAGCAAAGCGGTATCAATTACCATTTTTTGAGTCTTTGGTATGACTCAACCTGGGATTGAATCTCAGTCTTCCAGACCATTTGCAAACACTCAACTCATTAGGTCAATGGCCCGGTCAAAATTATTTTAATCTCACAAAAATATTTGTTTCGAGGCTATTTAAAATGGTAACAAGTTAAACTGACAGCTCCAGCCTTGATTAGAGGTCAGTCATCAAATTTTTACTCGTTAATAAGTGCAAACCAAGTAATATCTACAAAAGAATGTATTATGTGTACAGAGAGGCATATTTTAATTTTAAAAGATGTTTACAAATAGATTTAATATGGGTCCACTACTATGAGTATGAGCTGAAAAAAGAGTCCATGGAGCAAAAACATAGTGACACTCTAGTAAAGAAAAGGTTTTGGATGCAGCATTCAGTAAAGAAGGTCATGCTGATTGGGTTTTGGGACATAAAAGGACCCATCACTATTTATTTCCTTGAAAAAGGTGAAACTGTAAACAGTGTTTCCTACTGACAACTCATGAGACAAAATTTACTTCATTTGTTGAAGGATTCTCATATAATTGTAATTATAATATCATAATTCACCAAATTATTCATTTTTTGGTCTATCTATCCTCTCATAACTTGAGCACAGCTAGAGCTACAGCCACCAAATTTTTAGTATTTATTTATGTCGTATTGGAATATGCCTTTAACATTTTGCTTTTTTGGAAATTCCAAAACTTATAAAAGTTTTTAGCAAAAGTTTTAATATACTGTGTATATCCTGCTGGTTTGAATTCAGTTTTCTTTTTCCTAGATTAGTTTGTCATTTCAAAGTTAAAGAACCCAGTCTGCCCTACTTCTTACCCATAGCTAAAGGGAGAAAGATGGATTCATGCTTGTTCAATTAACACAAAATGAAATGAAAACAGCCTCATTCAGGTTTTGATGATAATATATATATATATATATATATATATATACACAAGTTTATAAAAGAAACTTTCATTATTATGACTGGGAAAACATGAAAATTAATATTTTTGTATCTTTATGCATGTGTGTATGTGTGTGTATGTGTGTGTGTCAATCCTGTTTGAAGGGCTTAAAATAAACAGGTGCCCGTGGTGTAATGGTTATCATGTAGGAAATGGACACGGCAACACAAGTTCAAATCCTGGACAACATTGATTGGATTTCACAAAGCACTAATACCCTTGGGAAAGGTATGAATCCAAATATATCCCTCCAGCTATGGGTAAATAGTAGGGTAGACTGGGTTCTTCAGCCTTAGTGAGGCAACTAGTCTAGGAGAAGGGAAACTCTGAATTCAAACTTGCTAAACTCCGCTTAAAAAATTGACCTTATGTCATATCCTGCCCGAGTGGAGGGGTTGGATAAATATGATAAACAGTTTGCATCTAGTGCTATGGCTCATGTTCTGAAGCTCTAAGGAGTGTGGAGTATCCCTTCATTGCTATTACTCCCAGGTCCACTCTGACCTGAAGTCATAGTATCTGTAATTGTTCCATCTATGGATCAAATAGATTTGTTGGAAAATTATTAGTGTCAGATAGGAAATGTTGAAACAATATAATTGTGAGCAGTTTATAACTATTAGATTGAAATATTTGAAACCATATTGATGTGTACAAATGAATGATTATCATTAGATAGGAATAATTATTTAAAACCATATAATTGTATATGAGGTATTCATACTTGAATATTAGAATATCAGTACTTAAGTTTTAGAATAGTTACTTGAAGCTATAATTGTTTACTAGTGATTATTACTATCAGTTACTTGAAACTATATAAAGTAAGTAAAGTTGGTGACTTTCGTTGAGGGTGACCTGAAGGCTCCCTTTTCAAAAGCTACAACACCGAGATGTAGGGGAGGGCGCTACTCCTCCACTTTACCCTTGATTCTTACCTTATACTGCTGAGTGTTAAGCAAGGCAGCATCAAGTGCCATTTTTTTTTAGTCTTTGGTATGACTCGACCTGGGACTGAACCCCAGTCTCCCGGACCATTGGCAAATGAAACTATATTGCTTGAAAATAAAATGACTTTAGCATTTGATAATCCAACAAAAGTTGAACTTGCTTTAAAACCAACCAACCAACCAAGCATGGGTGTGTGGGGGGTGCATGCATGTGTATTCACACAAGCACATATACATGTAACTATGTATTTACCCAACCCCTCTGCCATGAGCAGAATATGACACAGAATCAATTTTTAAGCAAAGCTGTTTTGATTTCAGAGTTTTTCTTCTCCTAGACCTGTTGCTCTCCCAAGTTTAAAGAGCACAGTCTGCCTATTTACATATAGTTGAGGAGAGGAGAAGAATAGTTGGATTCATGCCTTTCTTAAGGCTATCAACACTATATGAAATGCAGTCTCATCTAAGATTTGAACTTGGGTTACAAGGTTTATTTCATATGACGATAACCATTACCCTATGAATGTCTACAGACAAATATGTATACATTTGTATCTATGTATGAATTTAGATGTAAGCATGAAACTTTTTTAGTCATGCTATTTTTAATGCTTCAATTCTAGAAGCATCTTTTATCACTCCCTTCTAATTAATATGGATATCTTCAGGGTTTTTTTTGTCATAATTTGTTCTCATTATAGCATCCATTTTTTCTATCTCAGAAATGACTTCCACAAAAGAAAACCTATCATCAAACAAGACAGGTTGAAAAAAAAAATAAAATACAAATATTCCCAAACCTGCCAAACCTATTTGGGACAATCACTGAAGTTAGGGTCAAAGTGCTTGTTTTTTATGGGTTTTTTTTTTTGCAAGTGTGGGAATTGGCAAGTTTTTCCTGATTGCTTTTCTCTAGAAATTAGTGGCAAATTGAGAATTTGTCAAACTCAAAAGGAAAGCACTCAGACCAGATTGGATCTTGGGAGAATATTGGAATGGTTTCCCTTCTTCAGATCATAGATGATTCAGAAATAAACTGACGATAAATTAAATTTTCTACTCTCTTATAGAAAACAACTTTCAGTAAAAGTCATTTGCTTCAAAGGGTTTTTTTTGGGGGGGGGAAGGAGTGGGTGAGGAAAAGTCTGTAAATGTGGAGGTGCCTTCTGTATATTAATAGATTTTTTTCTTCTACTCATAGAAGCTTGGTGAAAAGAAATACCTCCTATACATCCTTCATAAGACTATAAAAATTGAAACTTTTTCAAGAAGTAAATGAACAATGAATGAAATAATAATTTTCTTCCAAATAGTTCTTTTAGCAGTCAATATACTTATTCTAGTGAGTTTTTCACTGGTGAGAGCACCTCTGAAGTTCTTCTTTTGATATGCTCTCAGAACTTTGTTTAATAACAAAACTATATTATATGATAAAAACTAATTGATATTATGTGATAACTTTTAAGTACAACATGCAATGACAAATAACTGCAATCTCTATACATGTGTTATATAGCCATAATGATATCAATAAAAACAATAATAATACAAATACAGGCAGTACGAACAAGTTTATTTCTTTCTATCTTCAGTCCTTGGCAGCACAAAGAGAGAGACACAATTCTTAAGGGACTATCCTAACCATATTATGTTGACCCTCCCCCAACATGCAACGCATCTTGTGGTGTTTAAGATTCAATTCATCTCTGCCGGTAGAGACCAAAACTGATCTGCTTTGATCAGATCCAAAAAACCTAGCCATGCACTTCAATGGTCGAACACCAACTAACCGTCTTTTCAAAATCCTCAAATTCTCAGGACCATCTTTTCTGGGTATGATGTCAACTACCCACTCAATTCATTCCAACAGCCATCCAGCTCCATTTCCTGTCTGGGGGTTTATTGTGACAGTTGATGATTGTTATATCCTTTCCACACGGGCATAAGAGTGTCCACCTGACTATGGCACCTGAACTAAGAGACACCGAGTAGTTCAAAGTCTTACCAAGCTAAATGATAAAATATAAATAACGAAAAATGGTTAATACAAAAAAATCATTCCTTAATTATATAACACATGAATCTAAATAAAATCTTTTTTTTTTTTTATCTCAAACATATCTTATCTTCATTGTAGCGTTACTTCTCACTCTTTTATGGTTAGCATGAGTTATGGCACCTAAAGACAATGATATTTGCACAAGGCCTATCTTAATTCCTAGTCATCTATAACCTGAAAAATAGTGAGGCAGATTCTTTAGTCTTATAGGTAGGCAACCTGGTCTAGGATAGAGAAAAAAGCTCAGAATTCAAAACTAGTGGGTGTAAAACTCGCAACTCCTAACAATAAAAACCCTCTGCAACTGAAATCAGAGCACCATCACTGATATGGTGTAGCTATGACCCTCAGCTCAAAAAAGAGTCAATATAAGTCTAGAAAAATTGCCAAACTACATTGTGTGATAACAACCAACCATGTTATGTGATTACTTTTTTACTACCACATGCGATAACAGATAACAATAGTCCCTGTACATGAATCGAGAATAAAATCTTGCTTTTTTTTATCTCAAACTCATCTCATCTCCATTGTAGTTTTACTTCTCATGCTTTTACGGTTAGTGTGAGTTATAATACCCATAAACAATAACATTCAGGTGAGGCCTAACCTCACTTGTTGGTACTATAGCTCATGCAAAACTGTAAAGCTGTGCTGTATTTCTTTAATGTTTTCCATGTCCTCAAATCAAATTTTCAACTTATGAAACAAGAAAAAATGATACAAAACTAGTGGGGTGGTCAATTGAGTATGGAGGGTGCTGCAGTTGCAAAATGCTATGTTTTGCTAGAAACTGCTGATCAAAATGTATTTAGAATTGGCACTGATTCATCTAGACAGCAATCCAGATATCTAGAGATCATCAATTTCACTATATAAGTTGTATAATTTGATATAGTAGGTGCAAGTTATAAAGAGAAGTAGAGGCTAATTTCGGAGGAAGAAAAATAATAATAAGAAAAAGCAGACAGAGAGTCTACAGGATGGGCAGCTGACCTCTGAAGAGTCAGGCCAAAGCATTCCTAAGTCAACTAGTCATGGGTGAATGACTACAGTCATAAAAATGACTCAGAAAAAAACCAGGAGATCCCAAATCTTCTGCATAGGTGTAGAACTACTGGAAACAGATATGTTTCTCCCTCTGATACCAGTAGGGGAACCACTCAGGTTTTTAAAGTTAGTTGGCTAGGAGACATGATGAGGTAAAGACAACAGTTGAACACCAGCCACAAAGATGTAAGGACAGACAAAAATTGTGGCCCCCATTTTGGGATGAGCTTCCAAAAGAGGTTTCATACCAGATGCAAACCTGTGAAGATGAAACCAGCAAACAAGCACATTAGAACTATTACAGAAAACTGAAAGAAAATTCAAGATCTGTGTCTGCGCTCTCTC